>CAVMBE010000011.1:0-485944 GCA_963674455.1 Lecanosticta acicola | reverse complement strand
CTTACGGTAGGGAAACTATAAACCCGGACTAGTAGTAGCGGTAGTAAACGACTAAGGCGACTTATACGAGATCGAACGCCTTGTAGTACGACGTACGCGTTCGCGCCGTAGCTAGATAGTACGCTAATATCTTATTAAATAGTTAGGCTATAGTACTAGGCATAACGCCTAGTACGATAAGGACGACCTAGGTATAGTACGAAACCTTATCGAAGAATACGACATAGTATACCCGGAGTAGGATATAGTTAATAGAGTAACTCGCCGCTCTATACGCCGTTCGCGTAGAGGTTTTTTAGACCCCGGCGTAGACTCTACGGCTCCTTAGGAGTCGTAGGCCGTACGCGGCAGCTAGCTTATTCTTCTATACGCTTACTACTACGTATTGTCGGCTTAACTTCGGAGCGTAGTTACCGTAGCGACGACGCGCGACCTTTAGCGTACTATACTAGACTAATTCCTTTACTATAGTACTCCGTAAGCTATCCTATAGGCGTTAACATACCGAGCTTCCTCGAGGGCGTAGTAGACGAGGGCTATTCCGATCGCCTTCGCGACTAGACTATACCGTATTTCCCTTACGACATTAGATAGGCGATAGTACGCGCTAACGCTTATATACCTACCGTACACGTAAACACGCCCTCTACGCCTTACGTTTAGCTACCTAGGTACGCCCTAGCGCGAATTACCGTAGCGAACGCAAACCGCGCGTTTATAAGGGACGCATTTATATACATTATAAAGCTACTTATAGGAGCCGAGGCGAGAGTAAGGGATCTTACGGAAAACCTGTTCTACGACGGCGAGACTAAAGTACTCGGCCTATATCTTTACTAACGTATCCTTCGAGGACAAGTCGAGCGTACGATTAACCTAGTACGCCCGTAGGCCTTTCGCCTTACTAATAAGGTGGAACCGTAGGGCTAGTAGTTTATTCCGGGCGAGTCTATAGCGCCTCACCCTAACTATATCGCCTTAGTAGTAGAACAGCGTCCCTAGCTCGGTAGTAAATTACGTTCGCCGCTAAGCCGGTAAAACACCGGGGCGCTACTATAATAAAGCGATAATAATAACAATAGTAGTATAGGCGCGTAATCGTCTTTAATACATTACTTTAATCCTCCCCTATCGTTATAACGAAACAACATCGCGTACGAGTAGGAGATAGCCCTACTACTATAGCTAAACGACGCCGACGAAGGCGCGTAGCTTAGCGACGACGACACAGCGCCTCCCCGTACAGCCGTATTCGATCTAACTAAGTAGGAATCACTCGACGCTCTACGCGCCCGTAACTTTATACGCCTCGTAGAGGAACCTAAGGACGTATACGATCGCTAGCGCCGTGAAATTCGACAAGCCTACACTATAGTCGAGTAGCTCCTACATAGCGACCTAGCCTATCGTAACGAACTAGAATTCTACGAGATCGTCGAGAAACTCGACGGCGTAGAGCTATAAGGCGACCTACCGGCCTACGCGAAGTTTGTTCGATACTAGGCGGAGGTGTAGTACGCCTTACGCTCCTTTCTAGTACATACGCGTCTACGGCTACAAGACATCTACGGGTACCCGAGAGAACTTAAGCTTTATAGCGGCTAGTCCCTAATCGTACCTTACTACGTATAGCGCGACTACTTACCCTTTCGCGTATCGGCGACGCTCGACGGACCGGAGAACGACGGCCTACTAGTAGGTACTATCGCGGCGTACGAAGAATTTGTACTCGACGACTACGGCTAACCGCGCTCTTTTCACGACCTACGGCAAATCTTCCCCGACTTTAACGTAGTATACTACTACAAGTTCTACGACTACCTCCTTACCGAACTACGCCTCGTCGTTACAGCCTTATACGTACGACGCATTCGAGCCGCCGGACTTGCCGTTAGAACCCTCGTATACTAGTATCTTCCGTACCCTACCGAATAGCTCGAGCTCGCCCTCGAGTAGTATACCGCCCTTAACTACAAACTATTACCTTCGACGCTAGGAGAACCCGAGAGCGCGCTATAGGACATAGCTCTAAGGAAGAACAAGGGGTCGACGAAGAAGACGAAGGCGGGAAAAGACGATACTAATATAGTAAAGCCTAGTACGAGGCTACGACCCGACCCCGTAGCTATACCGGAGGAAGAAGCGGACGACGCCCTACGGCGTAGAAAGCCTAAGGCGGTACTATTAATAACGGAGGGCGGCTTCGATTTTTACGACTAGTACGACCCGGATAAGCCGTAGGTAAGCGCTATAATAGACTTAGCGCGCGCTACGGGTAGCGTAGTAGACCTTACCGCTACGGCTAGTTAACTCTACTACGAATGTATTATAGCGCGTTTCTACGGCTAGCGTTTCCCTCCTCGTAATTACTAGCTTAGCGACTATATCGTCGGCTCCCTTATGTTTATAATAGTCGTCGAAAAGAGGCTTACCCCGAAGTTTCTATACGAGAATTAGCCGGGCGTGTTTAATACTAAGGGCTATCTATACTAGTATCGCCGTAACATAGGACGCCCCTACGTTATAGCGAATAAGAACGAAGAGGGTAAGCTCCGCTACGCTTAGGTTCGCGGCGTATATACGCTATACGGCGAGGACTTTACGTACGCCTACTCGTACTCTAAGGAGTAGAGCGTTACTTAGGTAACTTAGGGTTCTCTTTAGCCCTAGTAGCTACCGCGTTCCCTACCCTCCTATACCTAAGGTAAGAATACTAAGCGCCCCGAGTTAGACTATAACGATAGGTATAAGATCGACCTTAACCTCGTTAAGTAGCCGCTTACAATTAACTACAACCGCGCCTCCTAGGCCCTTGTCGACTATATCTAGAAGGACGGACGCGTTATCGAAGCAGTCCGCGACGTAGTAGTAGAAAGCCTACCTCTCGCGCCGTACGAAGAGCCCGATAGGGTAGAGGTCGTCGGCTAGGCTACGTCGGGTAGCGAAGACGCGGAGGACCGCGCTTCTAATTACGACGTTAATAGTACTACGGATCTAGTTAGGGCGTTCGTCGTAGTCCTACTAAGCTATACTATTCTTACGGCCGGAGTCGCTAAGAAGGGCGCTACTAAGGGCAAGGCGCTAGCGACGACTACGTAGTTAGTATAGGTCACCCCGACATCTTAAAAGGCTAAGGTGTCTACGAAGACGACTACGTAGACGATACTAATGTCCTAGAAGAAGCGCGCTTAGGGCGAGCTACCGGAGGAAGCCGATAACGACAGCTCCGATAGGGACGACGATCCGGAGCCCTAGCCCTCTAACGCTACGGAGCGTCCGACGGACCCTACTCTCCTCGCGTAGACAGCGCTATAAGGGTTTACTAACTTAGGCGCCGTCGCCTACGGTACGTCGATTAGAGCAGCTAGTTCCCTTCTAGCTACCGCTAAGGCCCTCTACGCCGAGGCCGATATACTCGAGACACGCGCCCGCGAATTAATACGCGCGGCGGGTACTACGTAAGGCTTGCTCGCTATAAGCGCCCGTAATAGTATTAACGCCTTTAAGGCTAGCGGCAACCTAGCTATACCGTTACTTCTACTAGTAATACCGGACCGAGAGCTTCTCGAGAATATAGGAGCTAGTATAGTAGGCGTCTCTATAAGAACCCTAGCTATACTCGAGGCGATAGCGGGATTCGAGAGCGCCTCGGCGCTTACGGAGGTAGCTTATAAGTTCCTAGCCCTATAGTTACACGCCTAGTTCGAACCTACCTCGGACGAGTTTAACGCTATTTTCTAAGGTACGCTCGACGCGATCTCGGAGTACCCGGGTATCTAAGAACCACCTCCGTTACGCCGTCGTAAGGTAGACGAGGACGCTAATACGCGCCTACCTAAGGCCTCTTAACTCGTAGCCCTAGACGACGCGAAGAAGAGGAAGAAGAAGCGTACGACGTAAGAGAGGGATATAGACCGTACGGACGCGGTCATTTTGTTCGGGGGGAGGTTGTTACGGTATATAGGACCTAGGTAGAGCAGATTACCCTAGTAGAGGTAGGGGTAGGGCGGTATAGCTACACACCCCGTACCTACTTAGTAGATAGCGATAGTAGACAGATACGCTATTAATATTATTATACTACTTCTTAGCGCTTACTTCTTACCGCGAGTATAGGGTAACTAGCGCTTAATAAGTACGCTACGAGAGGTCTAGATTGTATTATCTATAAAGGTAAGGAATATACTTAATGTACGTTCTATAAGCGCTACGGTCGCCTAGGTTGTAATAGTAAGCTCTAGAAGAAGTACGAGAAGTAGAAGATAAGTAGGATAACTCGCTAAAGCCTAAGCCGGACTCGTAGGCTACTATAGGTAATTCTAGGGCTAAGATAGGCGACTCGTAGAAGCCTACGAGTCTTTAAACTAAGATTACTAGGCTTAAGAAGGGTTTAGGGTTTGCTTATAAGCGTATTAATAATCTAGAGGCTAAGCTCTACTATATAATAGACTTTATTACGTAGCTACCGGGTAGCGAGCAGTTCGTAGCTAAATATAAGGGCAAATATACTTAGTAGATAGTATAGATTAATTCTAGCCTACGAGTTATAGCGAGTATAGCTAATTTTAGCCTACGATTCCGTACGAGTCGGGTAGCTTAGGATATATAGAATCTTAGAGCGATTAAATCGCCTACGAATCTAGCAATTTTAGGCCTACGAGTCGGGCAAATTATAATACTACGAATCTTAGAGATCGTAGAATCCCTAAATCGCCTGCGAGTCTACCTAATTTTAGCCTACGAGTCGGGAGAATGTTAATATTAGAGATCTCTAAGCCTTTAATCGTTATTATATTTATACTATTAACCCTATACGCCCTTCTATCCTTTCAAAGCCTCGCTACTAACTCGCTACCGACTCGCTATAGCTTCTTTAACGCCCTTATAACCCTTTAAAACTCCGGAATCCTTATATACTCCTTCCTTAGCTTCTTATTCCTTATTGCCTCCGCTAGTATACTCGTAGTACTCGCTAGTCCGCTCGGGGGCGTACTCGTAGGCTCCGCTAGTACACTCGTAGCCTTAGTATCCTTAGGTAAGCTAGTAACCTACCTATCGCCCTAAATCTCCGTCGCTACCGGCGACTCGCTAGCGACTCGCTCTACTAAATCCGTAGGAGTAATCTCTATTCCTTCTTTAATAGTACTTAAATCTATAGGCTCCTTCTTTATTGCTATACGTGCCTCCTACTTTACTACTAGCTTGCTTTTAGGCACTCGTACGTACGTAGGCTCGTCGTCGTCGTTATTATTAGTAAGGTTAATAATATCGATAGGGTTATAGGCGCTTAATCCCTAGGTACCGGATATAGACGAAGGAGTAGATCGATAGGGTAATTCGCGACTCGCTTAACGTTTGTAACTAACTAGCGGACTAGTAGAGGCCTCTTTCTCGGTAGATTAGGCACTCGTAGAGGGACTCGTAGGCTAGCGGAATTTAGCTAGTTTATTAGGGCTAGTAGAAGGCACTACTTTAGATTCGCTAGTACTCGCTACTATACTCGCTACTACACTCGCTACTACCTCCTTAGCTATCTTTCTTTTAGCTTTAGTACTAGGCCTCTAACCTAGACGCCTACTACGATAGCGCCTATTAAGGCTCTTTATTAGATCCGGATCTAAAGAGGAGCTGTCGTCGGTAGACTCGCTAGACTCGCCGTAGTCCTTCGGAAGCCTATTCTACCGCTTATCTTTAGCTACAAGGACAGCGACCCTAATATCTACCTCCTTTCGCGTAGGATTTGCCTAGTACCTACGCTTAAATAGTAGTAATTGCTCGTTAAGGTCGTCTTTGTCTCTACTGTTCGAGCTTAGTATAATTAAGAGCTTCTACTCTTTGTCGTACCGGGTATATATAAACGGACGTTTGTAGTACTATAGGCCGGTAACCTTCTTAACCTTAATATAGCTAGCGTGTAAAGCCTAGTAGTAAAGCTAGTTACGAGTACGCGGCGAGTCGAGTAGTAGGGCCTTAAAGTCGCTCTAGTAGCCTACGATAGACTAGTAATCGACTAGCTCTAGATTATCTCTAACCGTCCACCTCTACTAGCCTTCCTTCTTAACTACATTAACTACTACTTTGCTTATGTACACTATAACGTAAAGCTTAGGGCCCTTTAGTACTTTCTTCGGTCTACTACCCTTGTTCTACGACTACGAGTCGGCCTACGAGTCGTCTCGTAGCTCGGTACTACTACTACTACCCGCCTTAAGTCGATTCGTAGCGATTAGCGTGCTCCTATATAGACTCGCTTTACTAGTACGAGGACCTTATACCTCTCCGGATAACGGATTAATACCTATATTACTAAGCGGGCGGATATGCTGCTTCTTATTAGCGGCTAAAACGGCATTAGTACGGCTAAATAAGCTTTTAGCGAGTCTAGTAAAGCTACTATAGCCCTTTATAGACGCGGGCTCCTTCCGCCGTAGAGTAGGGGAATCGATCGGATCCGGTACTAGTATTAAGGAAGGGCCTACAGTCGACTCGCGGCGACTCGCTATATTAGTGTCTACTATAGTAAAGAACGGGTTCCTAAGGCCGCATTTACTATAGCGGGGCTTATCGCTATACTCTTTAGTATAATTAAGAGTATAATCTACCTTATTAGATATATAGAAGTCTTCCTAGAAGTTAGTAGAAGAAGCTATAATAGACGTATATAGAAAGATAAGACGTAGTATTAAGGAATGTAACGTTACGAGTCTACTACGAGTATATACGAAGCTTTATAGAGGCTCCCTAGTAGTAGTAAAGACGGTTCTCGTACGATTAGACGGCTCGAGGCTATTTAAGCGAGTCGGCGCGATATACTTAGCGAGTCGTCTACTAGTATCTAGGTACTACTTAGCTACTTCTCGGAGGTACTAATAAGCGTATATATAAAGCTTCTTAGGCCTATTACCGAATCCGGGTTCGCTACCTTTAAAGGTTAACGGGTAGCTAGCGAGTACGAGCTGTTCGTTTACCTATTATAGAGTTGTCGGAGGCAGGTATAAGCTAAGGTCTATATATAGCGAGGCGTAGTTAGCGTAGGAGTAAGAGAGGGGTAACTCTATAGGCGGGTAGCTAGAGCTGCGAGTGACTACGAGTACAGCTAAATTGGCTACGAGTACGGTCCAATTTCGAGCTACTTACCTAGTACTAATATAGAAAGCTCTTTAATTACCCGCGGAGCTTACTATAGCCGTCTATCCGGTTTATCTACTACTTAAGAGTAGTACTCGCTAGACTCTTAGGGTTAATTAGATGCCTACGCTAGGTAGTGTCCTCGAGCTCTAGATACTCGTAGAGCAAATCCGGTATACTACTAATATAGCTCTTAAGGTTTTGTACTCGTACCGGGTGCCGATTCTACTCTAAGACAAAGTAACTAACTATATAGCGTATAATTAGAGTATAGATTACGAGGAAGGCGAGTCGATTAGATAGCTTAGCGGCCTCGAAAAGGTGTAGGTTAATATACTAGTTAAATAGGTCTCTCTAGCGATTTATAGCTAATTTAGCTATCTCGCCCTACTAGTACTTAATAGTCTAATTGCCTTTACTCGTAGTATATAAGAAGGCCTTAACAAAGTCGATATTACGGCCCTCGATAAGCTCTCGAAGCCGTAGATAGGCGTCTACTAGTATAGGTGTCTCGACACCTTAATTAGAGCGGACTCGCTAAGGGACTCGCTAGATATAGTTAATTATAGTATAGTACTACGAAAACACTAAGTACTTTGTCTTTACTATTAGGCTAACGTAGAACTAGATAATCCGGCGTAAGTAGACGTTAATATAGGCGTAAATCTAAATGCCGAATTGCTCGATTTTATAGAAGGCATTAATTAACTAGACGTAGTTAGGCCTATTAGCTTTTAGTCGTACGTACCGTAGCCTATTCGGATAGCGATTACGTAATTCGCGAAGCTTATATAGTAGAGCGTTAATTTACCGTGAAATCCGGTAGATACGATCCCTAGTAGGCATTAGTATAGTAAGAAGAGGGCTACGAGTCGGCTACGAGTCGATTCCCTACCTACCTATAATATACTAGTAGGTTCTTAACTCTCGTACGAGCTTACGATAGCTAAAGTCTTAGGTTTGCCTATTAATTAGTACTACTCGAAGTACCTTATCGACGTAGGTAGTAGCTACTTCTAATTCCTCGTGTTCTAGTCGACGCTTAAGGCCGTAAGTACGGCGGAGCTCTTAATACTACCTTAAAGAGATATTATAGCTATTAAGCCGTAGTATAGTATAGCTCTTCTTGTCGCTAATAGTATATAGCTAGAATAGCTCGGTAATCCGCTTAATTAGTACTACGTTACTACTATAGTTAATTCGAGAGCGAGTAGTTACTCCCTATCGTAATAAGTGTGTCTATAGAGTTCTAATACCGTAGCGAATGCCCTTAGTATTATGTAGGCTCTATACGACTCGCTAGTAGGTATATCTAGTATAAATCTAAAGCTTAATCTAGAGCCGATAGGGCTGTAAATCGAGGGCCTAAGGTAGTATAACGACAAAGTAGATAATAAAGGACCTAATAGATGGATTGCGAGTCGATAGCGAGTACATCAGTGCCTAACCACTGCGATTACGGTGTGTGAGAGTGTGGTGGTGCGGTAGCAAAACCGGCAAAACCATTTTGCGGATTTGTAAGCTCAGGCCACCGCCGGAGGCCCCACAAAGTCTATCCCCGCACGGCCGACCACAGACCACCTCGTCTCCTCTTTCTGCATCCCACCTGCACAGTTTCCACAGCAAAGACATCCGAGGGATCTCCACGTTTGATCTCGAGATAGGCGAGTAGTTTGGTAGGCCACATACTACGTTTGATCTCCCTCCTTGCTCTCTGTCTCCTCTGCCGCTTCTTTTAAGCCTACTACACCCTCCCCCGGTTGCCGGAACAAGTCTCTAAAATGCCTAGATTCCAGAGCTTGCAGCAGGACATTCTGCGTATGTATACACTGAGATGACCGGGAACATAGTGTCTCGGCTCATCGAAATTGCAGTTCCGCGGGATATAACGACCTGGCAATGGCTCTTCGAAGAACCAACCTATTCTCCTCTTCATCGATTTCCCGCTTCACAGCTCGGCGGCTTCACAGACGCAATCTCGAAAGAGCGCCTCTCATGGCAGCAAGTCAAAGACAACGCTACCTACCTCTCCACCGCTCTTGTTACGAACTATGGCTTGAAAGAAGGTCAGACCATCTCGCTCTTCTCTGCAAACACAATATGGTACCCAGTTGCCATGCACGCGACCCTGCGCGTAGGGGGAAGAGTCAGCGGTGCCAGTCCGGCATACAACGTTGAGGAGATGACATATGCGCTGCAAAAGGCAGACGCCAAGTTCTTGATGACGCATCCGGATAGTATGGACGTTGCGATCAAAGCTGCCCAAAAGGCCGGGGTGAAGAGGGAAAACATTTTCTTGCTCGAGGGGCGCTTGAACGGATTCAGGAATATTAGAGAGCTCGTTGAGGAGGGAAAAAAAGCGAGTCAGCAAGTGCCGTATTACAGAATACCCAAGGGGAAGACGAACTTCGATGTTTGCGGCTTTCTGTCGTTCTCCAGTGGAACTACGGGTGAGTAAATCGATGCGTAGAAGGGACTCAGTCATGTCATACACACTTGCTTACCTTTGAACGTTCGCAGGACTGCCCAAAGCTGTAATGTGAGTTTGTGTCTAATGACCAGTCTTTTGTTTGTTCTAACGTTGGACATCACAGGATCGCCCACCAGAACGTAATAGCTCAATGCCTTCAAGTCATGCAAATCACCCCCTCGGACCACAAACGCGTGCTCGCTGTATTACCATCGTTCCACATCACCGGCCTTGTCCACGTCCTACACCTTCCGATCTTGATCAACGCCGAAGTCTACTTCCTTCCGCAATTCACCATGCAAGCAATGCTGGACACCGTGACCGAATACAAGATCCCTGAGCTTCTCCTAGTCCCTCCGATCCTAATCCGCATGGTTCGCGATCCCATAGTCGACAAATACGATCTCTCGTTCCTTAGACGCTTCTCGAGCGGCGCAGCCCCGCTAAGCGAAGAGATTCTCCAACTGCTCAAGACGAAATTCCCTCAGACTGGTTTCAAGCAGGGCTACGGTATGACCGAGTCCTGTAGCTGCATTACCGCTCATCCACCACACTACTACGACTACAAATACGGCCACCAAGTAGGCACAGTCTGCGCCAGCACCACCGTCAAAATCCTCAAAGATGATGGAACAGAATGCGGCCTCAACGAGCCGGGCGAAATCTGCGCCAACGGTCCTCAGATCGTCATGGGCTACCTGAACAACGAAAAAGCCACCAAGGAGACTTTCGATGAAGAAGGATATCTCCATACCGGAGACGTAGGCAGTATCGATTCCAACGGAATCATCACCATCTCCGACAGGATCAAAGAACTTATAAAAGTAAAAGGAATTGGCGTAGCGCCAGCTGAGCTGGAAGATCTCCTGCTCGGACATCCGAAGATCGAAGACGTCGCAGTACTTGGGATCCCGGATGATTACTCTGGGGAAGTTCCCAAGGCGTTCATCCAGCCGAAACCGGATCAGAAACCCAGCGCGGAGCTGGGAAGAGAGATTTTGAAGTATGTGAGGGAGAGTAAGGAGAGGAATAAGCGCGTGCGAGAGATTGAATTCGTGGAAAGCGTGCCGAAGAGTGCGAGTGGGAAGATTTTGCGGAGGATTTTGAGGGACCAGCAGAAGAAAGGGGAAGGGAAGGGTGTAGTCGTTAGGGAAGAGAGGGCGAATTTGTAGGATCTTGGTCTCCGAAGGGCCGAAGGAGATGTGTTATGAGTGATGAAAGGTTTGATGATGCTGAGCGGAGCTTGTTCGGACGGCCCCCAGGCAAGGTATGGAAAACACGCTGGCGAGATGAAAGCAGAGGGCTGTTTCAGTTCACTTACCTTGAGGCAGCATATGATTTCAGATGTAGCACCTGCACACAGGCAGTCGAACATTGATTCTAGCCTCATGTGCAACTTTGCTCTCTCACGGGCATCACGTGCACGCGGCGTTGATGCCATTGGATTCCGATATGCACGACTACAAAAGAAGGTCCCTTCTCCCTCTTCGTCTCTTCCACAAACAACAACACCAACAACAACAACAACAACAACCTTTAATCTCTTCCCATTCCAAGACTTCTCTTTCATCAACGTCCAACAACGACAGTCCTTACAGAGCACCACCACTTCTACTCCTTTGAACGGCAATAACGGTCTTTACCAAAGTCTCACCCTTCGAGGAAGTCTCAAAGCCCCACACTCCTTTCTGCCACCCAAGCAGGCACACAGTCCCTACCAAGGTTTGTCATCTCTTGCAGGACAAGAGAGCCAACAGGCCAAGTACAAGAGATCCCCCTTTTTTCATCTTCTCTCTCTCCTCTCTCAACGACGAAGATGTCCTGGTGCTGTTGTCGGTGCAACCACGGCCACACGAACCCCTGCTCGAGGGTGGTTTGTCCGCATTGCGGACACAATACGGTGAGCTGTCGGGATTGCTTCACGTATGACGATCATTATCGGGTTCGGCTGGAGGGTTGGTCTTTCTTCTTCGTGGTGGCTTCGATGGCGGCTTCGATGGCGGTGGTCATGAGCAGACCTCTGGGACGGTAAGTTAAGTGAGGTTCAACAAAGACATATGTGAAGAACGTAAAATCTAACGAAAGAAGTATATGATGGGACCATCATGACACAGCAGCCAAGTCTCAGAATTCGACAAGACAAGGTAAGACACATCAAACCAACCACACGGCAGCGGAAGAAACACATCGATATTCTTGCATCAGTACAAAAACGCATAGAAACTGCTCAATCCTTCCCAAAGGAGAGCTCTACGAAACCACTCCCAATGCAAACCCCAAACCCAAGCACGTCCAACCTCAAATCACAAGCCAGCTAATCCCTAACCACCCAGCAATCATCCCCAACCCAATCAGAAACACAACGATGCCGATAAGTACACCCGTCCCCACGCGATCCCCAGCTCCCTTGAAACCCGCAGATGCAGGCATTTGCGACGGCGTATTCTTCCCCAGAAAAGTCCAAAGCAAGATAGCGGCAAGACTAAACACCACCACAATCGTCAAGGCAAGCAAGATCCTCGAAATCGACCAGCTCATAATGAGTTCAAGTCCTTCGGGCTGTTCGATCCGGTGTAGCAGTTCTCGACTTTGAGGTGAAGGTTGCGGTACCTCTTCACCACTTGCAGGAGGACTGGTCGGCCTCGTGGGAGGAGGTGCAGCCGCTAAGCGATGTGCCCAGTGCACAAAAGCATATCTAGATTTCCCGAGAGCTGGCTTTCGATAGTGTTGCAAGATTTTCTCTTCACTGAATGTATCTGTCAAGCCATTGTATGCCAGTATCCGTGGACTGCGCGGTTGAAGAAGCCAGCCGTATCCTGCATCTGCCGCGCGCGAGGCTGGACCACTGACGACGATGCGGGTTAATTTCCGTGCGGAGAAGAGGCGGATGGGAGTGCTGCTAAGTTGTCTGTATGCTAACCGGAGCTGATTGAAGAATTCCGCATCATCAAAGTCGGCTGCTCGGTAGCACTTTTCGTCGCCACCGGCTTTGTTTGTTCGCACGGCGCTGTAATCGTTCGAAGCAGGGATCGTGAGGCTTGTGACTCGTGTCTTGCTGTTCGGATTGCTTTTCCGTATGCTCAATGTGAGGACACTTTCCGTTGCGCCCATTGGGCTCTCCATAGCTGAGGGCGGCTCGCGATCAAAGTCTTTGCGATAGATCCGGTCATACGAATGAGGATATGGCGTGCGTACCATATCGGCAGGCAGCGATCTTTGCGGTGCAGTTGTGTCGATTGGTGGAGGTACGACTTGCACTTTCTTGCCGTTGCCGCCTGTCCCTGGAGCGTTCCTGTCCACGCCACCATTTGGAAACAGATGGTCTTTCGGACTTCTGGGATCATGACTACGCAGAGCTGGGGGAAGCATTGAGCTGCGAATGCCTGAAAGTCGGGATGCAAGCGGCGATGCCGGTCTGTGCCCGCGCATGACCTCCTCGTCAGTAAGCAGACCACGTAACAGAAGATCGTAGGCGATGGCGTGGACGCCTAATCGTTGGTCAAGTTTGTCGGAGGACTGCGACGTGCGGTGTTGGAATTCCTGATCCATCGTCCATCTCTTGGTGCTTTGGGCAGTCTGATTAGAGGGAAGCCGAGCAGGTCTCGGATGTTGAGGGGCGTCATTTTCCTCATTTTCACCCAATAATTCAGTGACAGATCCATTGAAAGATGTGACAGTACTTGGAGTGCCACCCCTTCGTGCATTCTCAATCGGTATCTGCTGATTGAGATTCGAGTCAAGCCGTTGGTATCCATCGCTGTCCGGAGGAAGCGATACGCGCTTGGGCTCGCATCGCGACACGAACGATTGTGCGGACGGAGGTGGCTGTTTTCGCTTCGCAGGCGACCTTGATCTTTCTCTTCTGGTACTTTCTAGGGCAGTGCCTGGGAGTATCTTTGTCTCATCGTCCGAACTATCAACATCGAGGAAATCCGCGGTCCGATGACCGAAGTCGGCCTGGCTGTCGATCGATTCCATGTGTCCACGAGACCGCTCTTGTTCAGGATGTACGCTCCTGACCGGACTTCCAAGCGAAGGTGTAATTCGCGTGAATCGTCGAGGTGAGTTAGAAAACTTGATCGTGCTGAAGTCTGGATGCTCGTCTCGATCCATCGCCGAAGACTCGGCCGCTTGTGTTTGCGACGGCACAGTGGCATGCAATCCGGAATCGAGTCGTTCGATTATTTAGCTATATCTCGGATTCTCGGCTCGTCCAGGTGGTAGAAATCGCATGAATTCGACCATGGGCTCACGGCTGCACTGTAAGTCGCGGTGTTCTGCGCACTGCTTCTGCTACACAACGCATGGTGAGTGTGCATGATCGCCGCAGTGAGATCACAGTGGCTGTCTCGTTGTCAACACAACGGCGACTGGAATGCGGCTCGCAAATTAAATGCCAAGTCCGGTGATAGTTGGTGTAACACTGCCCGCTACATCTAGCCGACGAATTTTCCGCCACAATAAAGGCAGAGGTCGCACGCAGAAAACAAAAGCCATCCCAACGTGGGCTTTTCTGGTTGACGGGTGCGCCTGATTTCAACCCAGGTGTCGCCATTTGCAATAGACTGGCCGGCTTCCGGATCTGGCAACTCCGACATCTCGACATCGCCCGCGGAGGTTGCTATCATGTGACGAGGGAGAACTTCGTTCCCGAGACATTGCAATCCACAGATAACGCAGGACCTCGTCGTTCCGGACTTTTGCAGTGCAACAAAAGATAACGAACATCGTTGAAACTGATGCCCCGAAGCGCACTTTGCCCACTCCATGCTTTCGAAAGGTATGTCACTTTCGCAGGTTTGACAACGCTCAGGCGCTTCGTAGCCATTCTCGATGTCGGATGTTGAGTTAAGTTGCTTGGAGATGGCAAGAAACACCTGCCGCGCAAAAGTACATGAACTCAGTAAACATCTCAGAGTTATTGAAGCAGAAGAGTGTTGGGAGACCTGGGAGTGGCTCAAGAGGTGTCGTACCTTTCTGATAGCAGCGCTGAGGGGGTCGTCTGTGGCAAGTTTGTCACGAGACAAGCGTGACATTACGGTCGTGAGTTGTTGTGTAATGCTACGCATTGCTTCGTCTCGCGTTCTGGTATTTCCCATTGCGATCTCGATTAGATTGTTCGCACGAGCGGTACGCATTGCAGGGTAGCTGTACATGGCCAGTCTCACCTGGCGGACCAGCAATGGAGTGAATCCAGCTACGTCAGCCCTTGAACTGCCTGTCTGTGGAGGTGTATCGACTGTGAAGTGATTAGAGGCGTTTCCACCTATACGGCATGGATCAAGAATGATAATGCATACCTCTTCTTGGAAGCAGCTTTACAAGCTGGTCCATCAACGAATCTCGATCAGGCGGCCGACATCGCTCAAGATGATCCTGCAGTCCGTGTAGCAGAGTCTCGGTGGATGAACTTCCACTGACGCTACTAGCTGGCAAGATACTTCCCTCTTTTCGGTGTTCTCGGGGGATATTGAGCACGCTGGACTGATCCGCCAGACTGGTCTGGCAAATCGTATTCGAAGGATGTAAGGTAATGCAAATTGCGATAGAATCGCCAGCAGGAGAGGACGCAATGCCCCAAGCCCTTTCCTGAACGTTGTCTCTTGTGCCATTTCTTTCGCCAAATATCCTTCTCGAATGCATAATAGAATCCTGCCATGCCGGTCGGAACACAGCACCAATGGTGCTTTGATTCGAAGATAAGGTCAGAGCAGATGTATGTGGCTGCGCACTCGAGAGTTGTGAGACGAAATGGGCGTGGATGTTGTTCTCCTGGTCTGAAGTAAATGCTAGGCTCGAGACATTATCCCATCTTCCACCGAGGTGATACGAGGAGCCATGGCAATTCACCTCTCCGGAATCCAAGCCAGCGCTCAGCACCTCATCGTCACCAAATGCGATGATGCGGCAGGAATCAGTACCAGGAACAAATTGCAAAGGTCCAATGATACCAGTGCGACCCTGCAAGTGGCGCTTAGGCTGATCCAGAGCTTCTACAAGAGCTCCATTTACATCCAGCGAGCCGCGTATCAGTGTGGTGAAGAGCTGTCCGTTTGTTACATAAGCCAGTGGTGCGAGACTGTAGTTCTCTGCTGGGTTATTTGGATCAGGTCTCCATTCTCCCCACGAAACGTAGTCGGCGGTCTCTGAACGTGCCCTAGCATCTTCAGAAGGTGCCGGTATCGTTCCTGTTGCTATGTTCAATCTCGAGCATACTGCTGCTTTCCACTCAAAGCTAGTGGAATAGTCCGTGTGTGGGGACTGGACATGGATAAGCAGCATGTGTCCGCCTTCGGTGGCCACCGCCAGGAAGTGGTCTCCCCAATCCACGGCAGCAGCCATGACGTTATCGTCCAGTTGCTTGCCACGCAAAGCCGGGCTCCAGGTGAAAGCTCTTATACGCTGTTGAACCTGGCGTTGCTCAGCTGAGTCAAATTTCCTTTCACCACTGAATTGACGCTCATTGCGTTCGTAGTACTTCTGAACCGCGTGGTTGATGATCAATTTGCGTTTCCAGCTTGTGCTGCTCTCTGACGGGCCGTCCGCCTCCCATATTGAGAGAACGTGATTTGCAGTGAGCACTGCGAGAGCACATCGCTTATGTTTGGCCAGTCCTGGAGACGACCACGCTGCACCAATAGCTTCGCGCCTTGATAGTTCCTCGCCAATTGAGAAGTGTCTGGTACTCAGTGGATCCTTTCGTGGTATTTCGGTTGCCGTGAAGCCATTGATCTTGACGAGAGTAGTTTGCCACTGTGGAGAATGCTGTCCGCCAGTCGTGAGCTTAGGCGAGAGGATCGCGACATGTTCGCCTCCGACGACAGCGATTTGATTGTCCTGTGACCAGCTCAGGCAGTCACCTGAGGTGGGCCAGAAGGGGACTGTGATGGAGTGAGCCATATCTGCTGGTCAGTTCGCTGCTGAAGCATGGGAGAATTTGACGCGTGCCGAGCGTGTTGCTGGCGGCGTATGAGCTATTGGAATATTGCCTGAGACAGAGCAACCGCTCTCATTACACGCAATGCAACGCGCTGTCATGTGCTCGTTGGACGCATAGCGTCGGCTTTGAGTGTTGATGTTGATGCAGAGTCGACGAGCGAAAAGATGTTCGCTACGCGCGGGAACTTAGTCATCTCAAGCCGAAGTTTCGCCAGACTTCAGTCTAACCTTGAATGCCAACCTCAACCTCACTTCTTCCTTTCAACCTTTCTACATCAGCCTTGACACTCGACAATTGCCACGACCGACCTTCAAAAAAATCCACAGGCAGCTCAATACCGTCCCGATGGCGCCAGACCTCTCATCCAAGAAGATCTCCTTCATAGGTATGACGACCTTGGAAGATCACTCGTTCAATGTTCTCCCGAAGGAGTTCGAGAATCACCAAGGCTTGAACGACGCAGCACTCCGTCTGGCAGTTGGTGTATCTTTCTAGCACTAACTTGAACCAGGAGGCGGTAATATGGCCGCGGCAATCATCTCCGGCCTTGTTGCAAAAGGAACCAACAAGAGCAACATCACGGTATCGGAGCCGTGGGACGTCAATCGTCAGAAAATGGCCGATCTCGGAGTGAACACCACCACGAGCAATGTTGAGGCTGCTTCGGGAGCCGATATTATCATCCTCGCCATCAAGCCTCAAGTTGCCAAGACTGTCTGCACCGAGCTGGCTTCATCTGCTTTCTCTTCTGGAAGTTCTTTACCCTTGCTCGTTTCAATTGCCGCCGGGATCACCGCTTCGAGTCTGAAAGAATGGACAAAGACCAAGGATGGCCAGAGCCCGCCGATCGTAAGAGTCATGCCGAACACTCCGGCCCTATTAGGCGAGGGCGCAAGTGGCATCTTCGCTGGCAGCGATGTCAAGCCAGAGCAGAGAGACCAAGTCACGGCACTTCTAGGAAGCGTCAGTCGCGCCACCGAATGGGTTGACAAGGAGGAGCTTTTGGATGTCGTTACTGGTCTCTCTGGCTCAGGGCCCGCTTACTTCTTCGCCATGGTGGAGCACCTCGTTTCGAGTGCAACTAGATTGGGTCTTCCAAAGGAGCAAGCCGAGAGACTAGCGTCACAGACATGCTTCGGTGCGGGCAAGATGCTCGTTGAGTCCTCCGAACCGCCCTCACAGCTTAGAAAGAATGTCACTAGCCCGAATGGCACGACGCAGGCTGCGCTGGAAAGCTTCGAGGCTTCTGGTTTTGCAGACATTGTGGACAAGGCTGTGAAAGCCGCTACTTCGAGAGGCGATGAACTTGGCAGGACCTTGGGCAATCAGTAGTGGTATCTTGAACGGCAAAGGCGTGATGCAATGGATTCTTGATTGCAAAAGCGCTCAGTGCGACTGGGCTCAACATTGACCATATGCCAGCATTGTGTCGCTAGAGAGGTAGAAACGATCCCATAGAACGCAGTGTGAACGAATGCACAAGTCAGCAAGCTAAAACAGCCTCTGAGACGCTGCCGCCCTCAACAGTTGTGGTCCCTTGGCCACTAACCCGCCGGATCTTCCTTCCGAACACATGTCGACTCCTCATGAACACCAAAATCACGCAATCCAGACATTCTGCTCATATCTTGCTGCATCTTCTCGCCCCTCTCCCGCGCCTCCTCGATGTCGAGAAGAGCGGTCTTATGCGCTGTCGTGGTTCGGGTCTACAACGCTGATATCTAGCTAGCGCAAGCTTCGATATCTTATGGCCTCGTCAGTCGAGAATGCAGCAGACTCAAAGAGTATCAGCATTCACTCACACCTCAGGTATCATCGCTACACTATCTATCGGCAGGTAGTGTAGAACAAAACTCCATCTGGCACCCTGACAAGGCTCAGTTCCTCCACGTTTACGAGCAGCGTTACACTCCGTTTACGCCGACGCTTCATCAAATCGATCTGTTCCACGCTGCCGCGTCTCCTGAGCGGACAGGAAATAGCAACTAGCAAATGTAAGTCGCCTTCCTCGTTTATGAAACACCCGTTTATTAGTACCTTTTGTTCGTCGATTCGATCGTCATCGATGTAGAAGCCCAATTACTGTATAAGTGGTTCCAATGATATGTCTCTCGCGACTTCAAAAGCCTTTCGAAGACTTCTTTCCAGCGTAGATCGCATGTCTTGAACGTGGAATGTGCCTTGGCAGACGCCCGAAGAAAGGTATCTGCAGCTTTGTTACAAGTTGAGCGTAGGTTGGACAGATCTGAAGGATCCAAGCATCCCGTGATATTCTCACAAAACACGTTAGGTAGGGCGATGAGAGCTGCTGATGGTCTTTCGGGCATTTCAAGTGTTGGCGTCAATAGCCTAGTAGGGTGCTCTAGATTGAAACTTCGGAGAGCGTTGAGCGTGTAATGTATTCAAAGTGCTCGTTGATAATGCTCTTAACCGCTCTTCGAGCTTATTCCAAACAAAAACTTACGGCTTCTCGAGATGCGGCCGGCACTGCGGAAAGTCGACTAAACGCTGTATATCCAGAAGCTGTCTCAAAAGTTGTGACTCTTACACTCGCGGAAAAGAACACAGTCCAAGAAACTCCCGAATGGATCGAATTCGCAGTATAAACATCATGTATTGCACTCAGAGCTCAGTTCGAGCGCTCCGAGGTGTTGAGAACGGAGATGGCTTCGAGGAGCTTGGGCATGTGATCGCTGTATGGACCGATGGATGGCTCAGGCTTCATTATCGTGATGTCGAAAATGCGGAGAGTGGGGAGCACGACGACGGAAGTCAGTCATCCTGGAATGACGGCCAATAAGATGCTTGAACTCGACAATTAGGCATCCGGAATCCACTGTATCGTGGAGGCTGCGTGATATTCGGTCCAACCCTCTCCATAAGCTAGAAGTAGAGTGGTCCACGTACATTGTCAGATTCTCCGTCTCCAATGCATTCAACGCAAGAGCTTTCACCATGACGGGGAAGGGCCTTTCTCGGCAAATATGTCTGTCGTTCCACGCACTGAATAGATTGATCTCTCGAGCATTCCCCACTTTCAAAGTTGACAGAAAATGGCGATGAGGCGGATCAAGTCGCCGTCTTCTTCAAGGACGTCTTGGAATTCGGTTCCATGTGCTAATAATTGCTCGGTCCCCTTCTTCATCATGCCGACCTTCGAGCTGGATGACAGTATGTCCTCACGAATGCTGTAGCTCCCATGTGGGCGTAATTGCATTTTCGTGCTCGTCGTCGTTTTCTTGGTCTTCTTCCTTGACGCGTTAGGCCTGAAGATTGGGAATATGCACGGCGGAGAGAAGCCTTCTACAGCTGAGCATATCGATGGCTCTTCGAGACTCTCGTCACTGTCCGGAGATACGAGTAGAAGGCGGGAGATTAATGAGCTCCTCGGTCTGCACTTGGCCTCTTCTGGTATTACGAAGGGCTCATCTTCTGGATAGTCGAAGGCCATCCATACATACCAGCCACGGATCTCCTGTATCCCGTAACGTCGTTTCTGTATCTCTGCATTGCCGACTTCTTTTAGGTGTCGTTCGTTCTGTCTGGCCGCAAAGCTTGAGAGTCGATTTCGGCGTCGGTAAAAGTTGCATCCGACGCACAGACTGAGGTGATGTCCCAGCTGACTGGCTGAATCTTTCTGCCCCTCCGCATTTCATCTTCGCTTACACCGCCAACAACACCATCTTTTATTCATCCGCATGCATGATATGGCTCTCCACGCAACCGACGACACAATCGTCCTCTTGCGCCAACAGATATCGGCCACGGAAGCTCAGCTCACCTCCCTTAGACAGCAACTCGCACAGGCCGAATCCCGCCGCGAGACTGCCCGACATCTCGAGCAAGCATATCAGGGCGGCTTCCCCGCCGAATGGATCGGCGAAACGCTTTCCGCTGTCACCGGTTACACGGGTAGCGTGCATAGTCCGGAAGATATTGTTACGAGCATCGGGCAGATTGGCGGGATTGAGTTCGCCGAGAGTCGTGGCGAGGGCAGGTGGCCGTTGCTGGGAGAGGAGTATAAGAGATATGGGAGGCAGATGATTATGCAGGAGGTGGGATTACACGGCCAGCTGAGGCTGAAGAATGCCAAAGTGTTGATTGTGGGATGTGGTGGATTGGGATGTCCTGCAGCGACGTATCTTGCCGGGGCCGGTGTTGGGACCATAGGCCTGATGGACGGCGATGTGGTGGAGCTTTCCAACCTACATCGCCAGATTGCACATGCAACATCAAGAGTCGGGAGGAGCAAGGTTGACAGCGCATATGAGCACTTGACCGAGTATGTAGGCTACAAAGGGCACTTTCGAACGAATCATCTTTTCTGATATTGGAATGGTAGGTTGAATCCCAGGATCAAGTACGAGCGCCACCCCATGCATCTCTCTCCCTCGTCCGCGCTACGCATCTTCTCGCAGTACGATCTGATCCTGGACTGTACCGATCATCCAACCTCGCGATACCTCATTTCCGATGCATGTGTCCTTGCCCAGAAACCACTCGTCTCCGCGTCGGCACTGAAAACCGAAGGACAACTCATCGTCCTCAACAATCCCCCTCGCCCAGCAGGTGATGCATCAGGAGGACCTTGTTACCGGTGCATCTTCCCCAAACCACCACCAGCGGATTCCGTCCTCTCATGCGGCGAAGGTGGTATATTGGGCCCCGTGGTAGGCACGATGGGAGTCCTACAAGCACTGGAAGCCTTGAAACTTGTCCTCGCCAAATCAACACCTCAGCCTCCGGACTCCTCGCCAAAAACACAGATGCTCATCTTCTCGGCCTTCTCCACCCCCCAATTCCGCTCAGTCCGCATGCGGGGACGGCGTGCCTCGTGCGCTGCTTGCTCCGTGAACGCAACCATCACTCCAAACCAACTGACAGACGGAAGTATGGACTACGCAGCGTTCTGCGGTGTCACGGACCCTATCCAGCGCCTGCCGTCACATTTGAGAGTATCAGCCAGCGACTTCGCGCGTCTGCCCAGAGACGGCAGGAACATGCTCATCGATGTGCGAGACGAGACACAATATGCTATGTGTGCTTTACGAGGCTCGATCAATGTCCCTTGGCAAGGCAGCAAGGAGAAATGGATACAGAAGGCCGTAGAAGCTGGCGCAATCTCGTCTGGATATGACGGCAGGGAAAGATATGTCGTGTGTCGGTATGGAAACGATTCGCAGCTAGCCGTGCGAGCGGCGTGGGAGGCGCTGGAAGCCACATTATGGCCCGATGGAACGGATGCCAGAATCAGGGATATTCGGGGGGGGTTCAGAGCGTGGAGAGAAGAAGTGGACGCGGACTGGCCGGATTACTGAGCCAGAAAGCTCCATGCTTTTGATTCTGAAGCAGTCGATTACTGCTGCTTCTTCTCCTTCTGCCACACCACCACGGCGGTCCCATCCGCCAGCTTCTCCTGCTCCGGTCTCAACCCATATCCACCAATGGCCGGCAATATCTTCCTCCAGCCGACCCAGTACACAGCGGCAGCCACCAAGATAACAAGTCCCACCACCGAAGACAAGTAGTACGGCAGACTCGTGTCTCCAACCCCACCCGGAGGCCGCAAGAATGGTGCAATCATCAGGAAGGCCTGCGCACACAGATAGAACGCCGCCACGGGCACCCAGCATCGGAACGGCCTCGCAACGTGTGGTTGGGAATACCGCAGCCAGAAGAATCCCGCCACGACGAAGAAATTGATGACGGATCCGGGATAGCCCTCGACGTCTAGGATGAAATTGTATGCATCTCCAAAGGGAATCGCGACGATAATGATGAAGCTCGGAATCCAGTGCAGGAGTAATCCAGCGCCAGGGGCTCCCCTCGGCCAATTCGAAGCCCAAAACTTCGGGAACGGAATGATGCCCTCTTTCGCCAGTTCCTGGTTCACTCGAGCTTGAGCGAAAGTGACCGTCATGACATTGCCAAATGCAGAAATCGCAATGAGCGCGCTAATCGCCTTTTGCGCCGTCGAGCCAAAGACTTTGTACATGAAGAGCGCTGCGACCGTCTGGTTGCTCGCGGCAACTTCTTCCTTGGTAGCGGCGGCGAAATAGGAAACGTTCGCCAGCATGTAGAGAGCTCCGCAGATGCCCAGACCCAGCGGGCCGGCGATCTTGAGCGTGCGGACGGGATTCTTGACCTCGTTGAGCACGTACGCGGCGTTGGACCAGCCGGTGAAGGAGTTGAGGACTTTGTAGAGGGCGATGGACCACTCGTAGCCACTCCCGCTGGAGCCGGCGAAGGCGTTGCTGAAATGAGACTTGGGATCCGGGACGCGATCAGACGTGGCCCCACCGAGGACTGCCCAGCCCGCGACGACGATGAAGACGAGGACGAGAATCTTGATGATTCCGAGGGTATTCATTCCTCTCAGCGCCCAGTTCGGAATCGTCGCGTGGACGAGCGTCACAAACGTGATGACTCCGATAGCGATGCCGCGCTTCTCCCATTCCCCAGCCGTCCTACCGGATGCAGCGACGACGTACTGTGCGAAGATGATACAGCCGCCGGCCGTGAAGCCCAAGATGATCGAATACACGGCGAAAACGGTTGACGCGAGCAGCTTTGGTCGTTTGTACATTGCTTCCAGGTATACCTTTTCGCCGCCGGAGCGAGGGATCATACATCCGAGTTCCAGCCAGACGGATAGGCCGGCGAAGGAGATGACGAGACCGAGGAGCCAGAGCATGAAAGCCGCGCCTACGGAACCGACGGACTTGACGATGGTGGAGGGTGTGCTGAAGATTCCACTCCCGATGATGCGGCCGATGCTGTGTGAAGAACGTTCGATTAGCTGGAGGGGACAGTATTAAAAAATGGACAGGGGAGAGTTTGGAGCGAACGAACATGAGCAATGTCGTGGAGAAGAGTCCCAGATGTCTCCCCAAGCCAGCCGTTTCCACCACCTCTCCAGTGAAGAGCTCTCCGGAATCCGTGTCATTGTCCTTGGATGCGACGGGCGCCACGACCGACGAATCTTGGACCTTTTCAGCCGCCATGGGAACGCGAGGTTACAAAAGCAAGCTTTCCAAGGGCCAGTAGACATATAACGATCAATATATGGGAAACCGCCTGGCGAGTCCCGAGTCATGCGCGGATGGCGTTATCGTGCAAGGGTATCATGGTGTGCGAAGGTGGTGTGGAACAAGAGCAATTGCTGCTGATTGTATTCCCGGTAGGCGATGGCGTGCTTGGCAGGGCGGATTGGATGACCCGGAGGTTTTTTTTTTGTCCGCCACACTGTGCTTACCAGGTGCAAAGCTCACTGGCCTTTGACCCGCTAGCTTGAACTCTCGGTATAGTATGGTACCTTCCCTCACAAGGCAAGGACGGCGACATCTTTTCGAACCTGTGCAGAAGCAAATCCATCATCAGTCCCCGTTCACTTGGAGAGATTGTCGGATGATCTGGGTATCGCACGGGCCTGTCTCGCGTAGATGGAACGCACAAAGGTTGAGAACAACCTAACAAGCGTTCACTTTTCCTACTTTACTAGATCTAGTAGATAGGTCCTGGATTATTTCGTCACCGGAGTACCCAGCACGGAAGCTAGATGCGAAAGACCTATGCACCTACTCTTAGACGGGCCGCGTCGACTTTGATCCGGATTTGATGCAGAGCAATCATCTCCGTGACCTGAACGGTCCACTTCGCGACCAGAATAATCTGAGTTTGCTAAATCGGGTTACCACCTACTGTATCCACCTACAATCTGCAACGTGAACGGGGCATCACATCTTTAATAGAACTCCTTGCTCCAGACGTTCCTGGTGGCCGAACTTCGGCTTGTCAGGTCAGTCGGCTCCAATAGTACATACTGTCTCACTCTTCCCCGTACGCAATTTCCGTCGACAAGTGTACAGCGTCTTAGCACATCGGGAGGTTATCTTGACGGCGGCTACCGCTTATTGTGTGCTATCCGACTCGCAGTGACTCTGGTTTTGCAGTGGCCAGCATCCTCGGGAAAACAATGACCTTCCGCTGTGCGAGGAGGCTGTAGAGGGCTCAATCTTGGATCGAGAAAGAGAGTTGGACGTTATGTGCGAACAACGCCTGCTTCAGCCGCCGCCACGAAGCCAAACCTTTGCTCGTCCAGTACTAAGGTTCTTTCGATTCGCCGTCCATTGTTCTGTGGAGGATCTTCATGCTCACCTAGAAGCTCCAGGTCAGATCGACAAGCTAGGTCTTTACAATTTCCAGCACAGGCAAATGTGCGCCTAAATCGGTGTCGAGTGGGAGGATTCGCCCTACAGCCGACCAGTACTCTGCATAATGTTTCCCAACTCGCCTGAGTCCATGATGTGAAGGTTTCATTCTCTCCGCTTCGCTAAGCTGGACGAATGCCACATCATCAGGCCGCGTCAATCGCAACGGCTCGTACAAGCTCGCTCTTATTAGAGCTCCCTCCCCACCTGGTATACGGCCATCGCGGCCATCGGGAGATGTACAATCGCCCCAGAGTCTGGTCAGGATACGATAAGCCTCGGACCACAACTTGAAATTTGGCCGCGCGACCCGAAGTTTAAGTTTCAAAGCGTGCTGCTAGGTATTGCTCCGAACACTCCCAGACATTTTAGCAATGGTTGTTAGAGTAACCTTGCCTGAACCCGGCTTGAGAAGACTAGCATCTGCAAGATGGTGGAGATCCAGGATAATTGTGCACTCCGGTAGCGCTAGAAGCGGGGATCGGCGTGATTGGTGCTGCAAGTATTCGAGCAAGATGCTGCTCATCAGAGGCGGACGGCCAGAGGTACCGGCGAGACTTGGTAGTGTTCAACTGGAGCGATGGTCACTGCTTTCAGGTTGAGATAGTCCAATTACTCCCCAAGTTGGAAAGCTCGTTCTTCTAGTGAACTACCCAATCGTGTGGCCTGTCACACCAGAACCGCAAAACCTCGAGATCAGCAAAGCCATTGCCAGAGGCCATTGCCAGAGACTGCTGTGAGACTGTTGCAATGGCGAGGCGATGGTTATGCACTTCTTAGAGCTGTTTGAGGGAGTAGTTTCGAGAGATGCTGCGAAAGAAGTACTCGCGTTGCGCTGAGAAGCGTGACGAGCGTTCTGATTGTTGGCGATGGACATTCGGGAGATGTGTGTCGATGGAAAAGAGAAGCTAACGGCGAGGATTCAAATTTTGGGTTCTGTTCATGCCTGAGGCAGACATATAATGGTCCGAGCGCACGGCGATAGAAGATATGCGGGCCGGGCCGGAAGGTCCCCCGCACGTACAAACACACATCTCACTTGTCATTAATAAATAGCGATCGCCCATATCAAGCACGCTCCAGTCATCATCGGGGTTTGTGCGTCATGAGGTTGGCGATAAGCCTCGGCAGCTGCTTACGGGGGATCTGGGGATGTGAAAGTATGGATAATCCGACGAATGAGAAAATGAATCGATCTGAGTCGTCATCGGCCTTCGGTGACCGAGCTCTTACGTCGGAACTGTGGAATGAGCTTCGGCTTTCTCTTCCTTGACTCGGAAGAAGCTTGAGCTGAACTTCAGGTCCTTGCATATCAAAAGCTATTGTATTCCCGACTAACCTAACCCGGAAAAGAGTCGCAATGAGTGGACCAGGAACAAATCAGCAGTGTCCGTCGAGATAAGCTTTCGATGTGCGGACACGCTGCGCTGCTACAGGAATTGGGATGAGAAGAAACTTCAGCTGGAACTCTCAGAAATGCGGACGCGCCGGTCGCTGCTCCGGCTATTATTCAACTTCGTGCCATGCTGCAGCACGTGGTTTGGTCGTGTTGCTGCAACTTGGTTAGAGCAAAAAAATGCTACAGATACAGAAACGCTAGCGGTGCGAGTTCATCCGACGGACTGCTCGTTGTTCTTGCCGAATTTGCACCCTTCAGCTGTGTACCCTGAACGTCTTCATGATCATGAACTCTCCATGGACACTAAGCAAGGCTGCGATGCTCTCATGGTTTGTAGAAAGGTGGTTCGAAATCGCACATAAAAGGCCATGCTGGTCTTCCTGGTCCCTAGGAAATACCTCAAGCACAACTCTCTACTTTTTCTATTTGATTCAGAAGTCGGCGAAGACGTACTCCTTGGCTCTCCTTGACCTCCTTGGCCTTGCCACGGCCGTCCCCCTTATATTAAGACAGACTGATCCTTTTCTACCAGCACTGTATATCTTGTCAATTATCCAACCTCGACGGGGCTACATTTCAGTAAATTAGCGACTTCTCTAGACTGGTGGAACCCTAACTTAGATCATTCCACTAATGCCATGCGAGAGTATGTGCCAGATCTGAGCTCGGGAAAACAAACCTTACTACGACTTAGCCAACCTACATCGCCGTTTCGAGTGCAGACTTACAGGGCCTTATCAATGCCCTGTACTCAAATGGTTACAAACGGTGATAGGGACAACAGATTCTTAGCTGCCGAGCCAAGAAAGGTGTATCTCTCCCTTAGTACATACACACTTTCGCAAACCGGCTATTTGGACACGGATACTACTATTATTGGCGATGCAATCAACACTCCAACGAGCAAGGCCGCCTCTGGCTTCAGCGGAGACTACCTGCTCGTTAGAGGCGAGGGTGGTAACACCTAGAAAGGTAGCGAGAGCGAGCCTCACTACATCCACGCATTGGCGAGCAGACGCTGACCCTTCCAGGCCACTGTAGTCTTGTGATTAAGAACGTGATCTTGGACACTACGGCCAACTTTTCTAATGGCGACTTTGCTGCACTCAGCTGGCGCGTTGCTCAAAGCTCTGCTTTAGTAAACGTAAAGATTAATATGTATGCCTCAGGGCGCCCACACTAGTAAGCACACCCTCGATCACGGCGGCTTTCTGCAGCGGAAGTGTATTGCCTTTTCCAGAAACCTAGCAAATATGGATGGATACTACAGCGAGCCGGAGCGGCGCAAATCATCTTCGAAGTAACCTCTTCGTTTTGCAAAGGATGCTTTCTATTATAGTCTTGTTTGCTAAGATCGAAAAGGGCTGACTGCTAGTAATACGGTATAAGCCGGCAGATATGACTACGACGAGGTCGATGAGGGTCAGGACGTCCCGAAACAGTGGCTCTTCGCTGCCAGTGCTGTTACAGCAACACAGGTCCAAGGTGCGAAAGAGTAAAAAGGCTTGGACGGATTTTCAAGAGACCGGGAAGAAGCTTTGGGCGTAAGAAGTCGGGGCCACTCTCTTTCATAAGGGTGGACAAGAATTAACGATGGGCGGATGAAGAGGTGACCGCGCGTGACTCGAATCATAAGCTCCTTCAACGCAAGACCCAAATCGCCACATCATGGCATCTTCACCTATCAGAGTGTCATCTCCACGACTACAACCGCCAGATCTGCGCTAAACAAATCGCTATTTCCCGATGTGTTGCCAGGGTTCTCGGAAAGACTTCAACATTTAACATTTCGCTGTGGAAAGACAAGACCTCAACCCGTAAAATACAACCTCCCATTATCACTCCCAATCCTCTCATTCAGATTGATCTCCCGATGCTGCCACCCTCCCCTCCCATCCCCCAGTTCCGCCTCGAGCACATTCTCATCATGCGAGAGTCGGACATGCTGCGCCGAAGCAGCAAAATTCCCGCCGCGAAGCCACTCGAATCGCCCGCCATTGTTGGTCAAGCAGTCATTCAGATCCAGCGCAGAGCGTTGCTTGTGCCCGTGCGCATCACGACATTCGGCAACGAGCATACTGCGCCCTTCGATGTGGACGTCGTGCGCGGAAGCACGGAAATTGCCGCCATGTTCCTTGTCTTTCTTGTTGTTGTTGTTGTTGTTGTGCTTTTTGTACGCGTTCTCCAGCATGCTCCCGGCTACGGCGCCGCCTAGACCTCCGACGATGCCGTGGTTGACTTTGTGGCCTCCCCAGGCACCTGCCGCTCCGCCTGCCAGGGCGCCCATGACGCCGCGGTCACCTTCTGCGCCTGGCGGGGTGGGATCGCCGTAGTGGCTGGAGGCATTTGGTGGGGCGTTGGGCTGGTCGAAGTGCGAGCGGAAGGTGTCCACTTCGCTACTTTGTTGCTGCATGAAGTGCTGAGGTGGTGGAGTGTAATCTTGACCGTAGCCGGTGCCATAGCTTTGTTGCTGGGGAGGCTGGCCGCCGTACTGTTGCTGATCGGGGTAAGGTGGCGGCTGCTGCTGCTGAGAACCTCCTTGGTATGGGTTATGCTGTTGCCCCGGTGGATACTGCTGAGGTTGTTGGTCGTTGGAGCCATAATACGACTGTGCAGCGCCCTGATTACTGTAGCCTCCATATCCTTGTCCCGGAAGCTGCTGGTAGTTGTATCCGCTGCTCTCGCCAGACGAAGGGTTCCCGTAGCTTGGATTGCCACCATAGCCGTATTGGCCTCCTTCTTGGGAGTTTCTGGTCATTTCGGTGGCCTCAAGGTGTTCTTGTGACGCGGTGCGAAAGACAATGGAAGAGAGCTGGTTTTCCTAGGCGAAAGCTGGGGTGGAATTGATGATTATATGAGAGATAAGAAAAGGAATCATGTAAGGATTATGTACCTGCAGTAGAGCTTCAGCTGAGCTCGTCTCACTGCCATGCACAGCCCCATCCGCCAAAACAGGCGGCAGCCTTTTTCGGAGATGCGTCGCCGTGCGAGCCAATGGAAGGTCAACCATCAATCCGATCAGCGCTGTCATTCCACGCCCCAGAAATAGTGAGAGGCACAGCTCGAACTTACAAGCACGTGACAAGATACTATTTAGTACCGAGCGAAAGTTGAGAAAAGCTGCTACTGTCTGTGTAAGAAATCGAATAGCGAGTTCAATGACGGGCATCGCGCGTCCAATAGGTCGTGACTTCAGATTACGTCAGCCAAGACGCTAAGCCATCCCAAGCTCGTGAAAGGCAGCGGCAGCTAGTTTCTCGTCACAAACACGTGGCCCTAGGCACTAGTATACTAAACCTAACGGAAAACAGTCGCGTTCTACTCGTAATAAGTAAGCTACTACTAAGTTTATAATCTCGTAGTAGAAAATGCTTAAAGTCCCTATAGACTACCTAGTAAAAATAAGACTTATATATAAATCGTAGATCTAGTAATAGTTACGACTATATGTAGAGTACATGCCTATAAAAAAGCCGTATACATCTTAAAGAGTAGAGATTATATACTCTAGCTACATAGTTAGCGAGCTTCAAAGAGAGCGGGACGCGTTCCTAAGAGGTAATATATTCTTATGCTCGTACTTACTGTGCTTAGCCATTCGACGCAATTTCACGCACGATACGGGCATCCCTAAAAAAATCAGACCCGAGAGGGAAAAAACCACCACACCACAAAGCGTTTAAAACTCATGACGAAAAAATCGCCGCATTTGGGCCCGTTAGGGGATCATGGTTAAAACTGGTCTCTATATCTCTACATCACCACATCATTATCATCATCATCATCATTCAGTCCTGATTGACAACCCTCAAACTCTTCCTCGGATTCAACATGACCCCGATAAACGTCGGCTCTCTCCCACCCAGCAAATCCTCATCCTGCGCATCGCTCCCCTCGCTGCCCCGTCTCAGGCTGGAATATCCCGCGCCGCCGACAGCGGTACCCGCACCGGCAGCGCCTAGCAAGCCTGTCGAGCCTCCGCCGCCGCCGCCACTCTCACCTCGTGAGTGAAAGCTAGCGTTCTCGCTGTTAATCGCAGCCCAGGGGCCAAAGCCGGCGCCTTGACTGGAACTCGGGTGGGAAGGGGTGTTCCGAGAGGAGGCGGCATTATCAGATGGCAGCAGGCCGGGGATCGCGGGCACTTTCTCTCCTCTCGCTTGTGCCTGTGCCAGTTCGGCGTGGCGCTTGTAAAGTTGGAGCTGTTTCCTATAGACCCAGGCGCAGAAAGCGAGGTAGCAAGCCACGATGAAGAAGAATCCCGCAACGCATCCAGCGACAATCGCCCCGACATTGGTGCCGCTACCACCGCCGCTAGAGCCGTTGCTGCTGTTCGGACCAGAGGTGGACGTTGTCGTGGAGCCATCGGCATTCGTGACGGTGTAGGTGACGGGCTTGCCCGTGGCGAGAGGGCCGGCGGTGGCTGTGTTGACAGGTGTGGTGAGAGTTGCGCCACCGGTCTTGTCGCCGCCGACGACCTTGATGACTGCGTCGGGGACCTGGTAGCCGTAGGAGCCTTCGAGACCGCCGGGAGAGGAAGATGAGTATTTCTGCGCAAGTTGTTGGTTGAATCTACAGATATGGTCAGTATCAAGTATAGTAGGGTGTTGTCTGTACTCACGGATTTTTCGATCCCGTAGAGCCAGATCCAGATCCAGAGCTCGAGGAGGAGCCGTCGTCGGTCCCAGGAGAAGAAGCCGTAAACTGATTGACCCACTCTAGCGCACTGAGATCGTAGACGTAGATTCCAGGGCTGTCGCAACTTAGCGACTGATCACCAGTGTAGCCTCCCACCACGACCATCTGGCCATCCCAGATGTTACACGTATGGCCACTCCTTCCGTAGGGAACGCTCTGACCACTCTGATCGACTTTGATCCAGGTGAAAGAAGGCAAGGTCAAGATCCACACGTCATTGTATTGTGTTTGGTTTCCGGCAGGGATCAAGTTCTGTCCACCGAACATGTAGATGTTGTAAGAGCTGCCATCCGGTGCGGCAGCGATAACAGCGCAAGGATTCACGCGAATCTCCGGCGTCGACCCGGACGTGGCCTGCTTGTACCAGGTGCTGTTTGCGATGTCGTAGACGTCGATGTTGTTCATCTGCGTGAAGGTCTAGCATATAGAAGGGTGGAAGGTCAGCTGGTGTCTCGGACATGGCGAAGTAAAACACGAGGTTGGGAAGCCTGCTCATGGCTCAGACATGAGACAGGCTTTGGGGATGGCTTCTGCCATTCAATATCGTACCTCGTTTGTCCCGCCGGCGAGCGCAAGCAATATGCCATCGTCACCAAATCCTGGAACGTAGATGAGCAGGCCATCCGCACGTTGTGTGAAGCCGGCCGAAGATTGGAGCCCGCCCTGGGTGATGTTGCGAAAGACTCCATCGCTGCCAGCTTTCTTGTTGTCCGAGAGAGAGCTGACTCCTTCATTGGTATAGCCGGGGAAGGTGAACTCGAGCAGCGATTGGAGGTAAATCCTTGGTATGCTTTGCGACCAGCCTTGAGTCGTGTAGCCATCCTGGTGTCCGCCAAAGTAGAAGCCTCGACCAAGAGAAGGAACGGTGACGCCCGCGCCTTCTGCTGAGCGCTGCACGGCTTGGCTGCTGCTCGGTGCGTTGGTGCCGCTCGACGTCACTGGATTGCTGTGCTCGACCCATTGGGAGTTGGCAACGTTGAACTCCCAAAGGGAGAAGGCTGTCGGTGACTGGACTGGTTTCCAGCTGAACTCTCCTCCGTACAGAAATAGCGAATCGTGCGAGTTCCAGAGATAGCCGAGACTAACATTAGGTGGGCCAGATGGCTGCGGCAGACCAGTCAACGAAGGGGTAGCGATTTGCCACGTCTTGGTGAGGTCCAAGGATAGAAAGTTGTTGTTCCATGTGTCCTGCGACTGGCTAGGTTGGGTGGTCGCTTCTCCCCCATACAGGTAGAGTGTGCCGTTCACGATGGCAGCTACCAGAAGGTCAGTACGAACTGACAATGGTCCGTTCCTGGGTACGTACATTGCTGTGCCCATCGAAAACAAAGATCGGTGGGGCTGTCTGCTCTTCGTGCCAGTGCCTTTTCTTGGTATTCTGCACCTCTCTCAGGTATGGGTCCTCCACTGACCGGTTGCAGCGGGAGCGATGCATGGCCCAGCAGAGGAGGATTATGTAAGAAAGGAAGTGTGGCCACAGCCAGAAGAGCCATCGCGGCAAAACGATACATGATGGACTTCTTGGGCGGTAGTGGAGACTCTGTGTATGCCAGCGTGGTGGGAGGTGATGATTGCAGAGGATGCGTCCCGTGACTCTGGCTTGGCGTTATGGCATCTTCGTATCGTTCGACAACCTTCACGTCGTCTTTGCTCCGGAAGCGAACGCCTCGGGAAGGGCGTTTACGCCGGGACGAGGCCGATCCCGAACTGGAGCTCCGCGAAGAAGGGATCGATTGCGGGTGGAAGTCGTCGAGGCCGACTTCGTGGAAGACGGACCTTCGTCTGACAGAGCTCCCCATAATCAGGGTCGGAAAGCTCCGCTATATTACGAGGGAACAGCGGACACACCAGCAAGGTGTATACGGGAAGGTCGTGTAATCGGAGGCAAGACTTCACCAGCCCGCAGCCTTTTGCTCTGCTTACTCCAGACAATAATGGGCCGATTGCAGCGAGGGAGTAGGCCGAGGTGGTAATTACGTCAAGGGCAGCTGAAGTGAAGGGCGCGATATAGATTGGCCGGGTATAACGAACGCAGCGGTGGAGGCGATTGGAGTGGCGAGAATGGGGCATGCACGCACAGGAGCACAGTAGTGTGGTCAGGTAGTGTGCTGTGCGTGCGAACAAGACAGCAATCATCATCAGTCAGTCGTGAGTCGGTGTTGCTCTGACGCCACTGCAGGTCCCAGCACATAACACGCGACGGTTGCTGTCCCAGGCCGTTCCACGCAGAACAGCACACTTGACAGGATCATCAGTAAGGCAACAGAAAGTCCGCACTCACTGCTGTCACAGGCTACCACATGCTGCATATCCACTTGAGGGCAATCTCTTCGGCCTCGTCTCGTCCCCCCCCCATTATTGTTGATGCGCCGTTGTGGTTCGCTCGGGCGATTCATGTCAGTGCCAAATTGCATGTCATTTCATGGCCAATTGAACCCGCGTGGTGATTGAGGATCGCGATGAGGAAGACGGTGATGTAATCCCACGGCTCGCTTATGCAATCCGGTTAGCGTCGGCAGGGACCCCGCTCCGTGTGGAAAAGCTTGGTAGGCGGGTGCAACGCTGGAGGTGTGGCTGAGACACTACACACGAGGTACGAGCTGTGGCGGTGAGCCGGCTCATGCGATGCCACGTGTACTACCCGCTGCAGAGAGGTAACCTGAATCGTTCAGCCTCTCGTGCTCGTGGCAGTGTTCGGTCCTGATCCGATCCGAAATGTGAAGTGTGGAAACATGGTACTCCCTCGCCGGCGTTGACTCCGTTGGCACGAGCTGAGATCGTGGGCCAGTCGGACTTGCAGGCGACAAAAGTTGAAGTGTCAGTCCATCCTACCTAAACGATGCTTGGCAGAGTTGCTTGACGAGCGCTTCGCCACTCGCGCTAGATAAAACACGCCAATTTCTGCTATAGGCATCTACCTTCGCCACTATCTATCTCAGCTACACGACTTAGTCTATCTATAAGAGAGATAGCGCAATGGTACTATACTACATACGTACACTAGGTCATAAATAAGAGTACGCTAGAGAGAGTTTTGAGTTTCCCCTTCTGCGCCCTTTGCTCTTACCTCTTCGTTTACAGACACTCGAAGACGCAAGCTTGCGAGGATGCTACATCTGTCGCTACATCTAGAGAGACTTGGAAGAAGACGTCCGAGTGCTCAATTTTGCTCTCGAAGCATACCTCACGCCCTTGACGGGCGCCACACGTGTAATGCGGGCTGACGATATCGCAGACGTGGAGCAGAATGTATCTGTCTGGCAGCCCACCCTAACACAACACTTGAGGACACGAGGCTGTTTGCTCTGATGTCCAGCTGGCTAAAGCATTGCGAGTTCTCAAACGACAGATGCGCAAAGCCCCAGAAGTGCCTACAGGCCCACAAGGTTGCTCGATCTTACTACGGTGGCTACAGACGGCAGCGTATCGCTCGTTAGTGGACCAGATTGCTGCGTCGAACGATACGCAAGCGTCTCGCATTGCTGGGGCGGCGCAAGTACTGACCAGCTGGGACAAGAGAGGCGAACACGTTAACATGCCAGAGGAGTATCGTGCTCCTTCGTGGTCTTGATCTTGATGTTCCGTGAAGGGAGCCATCGACTTTGGGCATCACCAAGAAGGCGAAGTAGTCCTCTGTGACGTTGTATCATTCCGCGTGGACCCTACAGACGAACAGAATCCATGGGGCACTGTGGAAGACGGCGGCGAGATTGTCCTTGATGGGAAACTTTGCCCGATCATCATCAGGGAAACCAGTGGAATTGCGATGGTGAACGAGACCATCGGATATTTCACCCTCGTCGAGACATCCGACGAAGTAAGAGAGCGGCTAGGCAATCAAGACCGGCTTACGATGGCAGGGAGATGAACTCAACGAGTTTGGTCATTTCATCCCCGGGTACGATGATCCGGCCAACGACGACGGAAGCATCTATACAGGGGGACGGTTTGCGCTTCCGACCATATCGTTTGAGCGAGAGGATCTTCCATGGCCGTGGTGTCTCCTCCTGGAGCAGGCAGACGATGGGGACTATTCCCGCCGAGTCGGCCATATCCGTGCCATGGGAACGCAGGAGACGGGCCAGTTTGAGCGCTATGAGCGCCGCCATGTCCGCATTGTCTGAGTGGGTGGAACTTTATGCGCTGACTAACTAGATGATATCCTCTAGTCATGCTTAATTCCCTTGCTCCGTCCCCGCTAGGGAGCAAGAAGAAACTACCAAAAACCGAAGAAATCAAAAAGAACTGCAAAGGAATCACAGCCCACCTCGTCATCCGGTCCACATCTCCTAATCAAGTCATCCTAAAATCCACGATGCAAAGCTCGTCATCCATCACGTCCCAAGCTCCCGTTCTGGTTAATTCTTCCTTAGATGGGGTTCCCGGCCCTGTCTCTCTTCTCGTATATACACGTCAATGCAAGAAACCCAAAGAGTTTCATCAAGCGCCGAATCCAGCAGTCCTCCACGCGTGCGTGCCACGCTGAACCTTATACACACACATCCGTAACACCTTCAACTCTGACACTCGTCGTGTGTCGTGTGTCGTGCCCTGGTTAGTAGTACCCTCCTAACCCTAAAAAGCAAGGCCGCCCTTCCCGATCCTACTATATTCCCTATCCCTTTCTCTAGTAGGAAACAGAGAACGACGCTAAACGCGTCTCCTACTATCCGGTCTTAACCCTCAAACTATAGATAATCCTAAGAAGTATTTAACAAACAAAGTAGTAGGGAAAAGATCTATAATCTTCTAACAATCTACTCTAGATAGCCCTACAACCTAACTAATACCTACCTCCCGATCCTTACTCTAGGGAAGAAGAAAGGGAACATAACGCGTTCTCCCTAATTCCCTTTACATTTCCAAACACGCGTTTCGTCTCCGGCCCTAACTAACCCTTAAAACATAAGAGAAGAGAGGAGACCCTTATAAAACACAGGGACAGAGCTTTTACCTTCCCCCTTCCTTCCTTGAACCCGACTAGTCCGGCCAGTCGGCTAGCTAGAGAGCTCGACCCTATAGTAGCAACCCTTAAAACACAAGGACAGAGCTTCACCTCACCTTTGCCTTCTCTTCCCTTGAACCCGACCGACCAGCCGGCCAGCTAGAGAGCTGAGCTTCTTACGTTACCCTCACCTTACCTTCACCTCCCCCTTGAACCCGACCGACCAGTCCGACCAGTTGGTCGGCCGGAGAGCTAGAAAGCTATATGCTAACTTTTACGAACAGAGCTTATACCCTACCCTTCCCTTCCCTTCCCTTCCCTTCCCTTCCTTCCCCTTCCTTTCCCTTCCCCCTGATCGATGGAACCCCGCAGCCCGGCTGGGGGAGACCGAACAACGAACAACGAACATCCCTACCTATTATCATCATTAGGTATACATACATATACATACCTTCGGACTCCGAACCGGCCAGTCAGCAGTATATATGAAACCGCCAACCGGATCCCCAGAGACGGAAACACTTTCTGTAGCAACACTCGTAGCAGTTGGTTCGCTTTAGCCGCGGGAGGCGCCCAAGTCATACGAATCCCAGCGCAGAGCAACGACCGCGCAACAAGCATGGAACTGAGGTCGGGTCCCCGTGACTGAGCACAAGACATGCCGTATGTCTGCCTTATACATCTCAAGTTTCACTTCAACATGTGAGACATCAGCCTCGCTTGCATCCTTCTGTATAGTAGTCAACGGGAAGAGCAGTGCTTGGAAGAGCAAATGGAAACGAGAACGATGGCGAACTTTTGCCATTCTTCGTTGTTGCTTTCGGACATTATCAGCAGAGACACTACAGCGATTCCACACTGCCTCTGTCAATTCTCTTCTGCTGCATCGTACTCTGCTCCTGCTGCCCGCTCGATGGCTCCCAAAGGTCCCGAAACAATTCCCTAGTATGTACAATTTGCTGGAGGTCGCCCGAATTTCCCAACAAAACGCTGTTTCTGTACAATCTAAAAGAGTATTGCCAACAAGGGTCATTTCCCTTTCCAGCCTTCGGAGCAGCGATACAAAGCCACGAGCAAGCAAGCTCTGGAATGTGCGTTGAAATTTTTGCACAAGAGCAACTTTCTTTTTGAGAATGGCAGTGAGATTTCCTTTTGTAGTAGTGTCCATGCCTCAAGATGGAAAATCGTGAGGGCGGGCAAATGGTGTTTGGTGTTCCAAGTGCGTGAATGGCCTAACCAGTGGTTGGCGTGTATAGTGTTGTCGGTGGTGATGAGAGAGGTCGAGGGAAGTAGTCGTCTCGTGTCCGGGGAGAGAAAAATAAACTGCTGCGTATCGTCGTGCCGTGTACCGATGTAGTGTTGGAAGCCACGGTGATGCTGGATGTTGCGCTGATTCGTACAAAGGACATATGGGAAACACAATGCAAGGAAACAAGGTACAGCGTCTTCGCACCGCCGAAGGTGTCTTGCCGAGAATCGCAGCCAAAATGATGGCAACGGAGAGTCGGATAGCGCAGAACCAGCGGCGGCAGCCGTCGAAATCAAACCGCCAACGCCTCGCCAGGAAAGAGGAAGAGGAAAGGAAAAAGAAGTCCTGGAAAGCCCGCGAGACCGCCTTCGCTATGCAATGCAGAGAGGTCGCACGAGCACAGTTGGACCTCTTCAGTAGGAGGCCATGCGGCGTTGGAAGGATTGACCGATGCCTTCAGCGAGGTCGTTGCCGACAGAAAAGGCACTCTGGGTCCGTGGACCCAGTCCACGGCCCAGTGCCGTAGGGGAGTCTTCCATATCGCAGTCTTCATGGTTCTGACCAAATGCGAACGTCTGGTTGCGGAAGAGCTTGTGGCGCTGCTGCTTCACCTTGGCCATTCCGCGTTCGCAGGCCATTTCGTGACGTTGATCGCTCATTTCAACGTAGTTTTGCGGGAAGCATCTGGAAGGATGTTGTGCAAAGAACTTGCTGTATCCACCATCGAGAATGTACATTTCCGGATAGGTGAGCTTCGGATATTGGGCGGCATTCACCGTTCGATCGTGACCACGGATGAACTTTGCGGTGAGAGGCGCGCGATGGACCGAGTACTCACAATGAAGGACGAGCAGCGTGTTCTGGCAGACCTCGTCACCGAAGAGATCGTTGGCCAGCAACTGCTTGTCGTTGAAGTTGACGGCCTCGGTGATGTGGCCGCCGTTGTATTCGTATTCGAATCGGCAGTCAATGATCATGACACGCTCGTAATCGGCAGAATACTTGGATTCGAGAATGTCAATCATGGTCTCCGGGGTGATGCGCGGCAAGCTATCCGGTTCTTCATCTGGAATGAAGTATGGAAGCTTCGATACGTGATGCTCTGCCTCCACGTCCATGACCGAGGCGAGAAGGCTCGGCTGTGGCTCGAATGCGTCCTGCTCTTCCCGCATCACGTCGTCGGGATGTTGGAACATGCTCAGGGATCGCCGCATGAGCTTCCTCTGCGGGCGGACGAACGAAGGGCGTCCGGCAGAAGGCTTGCGGACGTGACTGGCGGACGGAGAGCCATTGCTGCGGTTCGCGTTGCTCAGCGACGTTCGACGTGGTGGCGGGAGCATCGAAGCGACGCCGGACGGCCGCAGGTCATCGACGGGCGATTCGGTGAAGCTCTCTAGGAGACTTGGCGTCGACGAGCACGAGAGGCCGGAGGGCACGACATTGCCGAAGCGAAACGGCGGGAGTTGCGTCTCGGCACTCGCGGGCCTCTGAGGAATGCTGGAGTCGGATCGACCTTTGCTTCGGGACAGAGACGGTCGGGTGACGGGTCGTCGACGTCTAAGACACGTGAGTGGGAGATGCGGACAAGCGAGACAGCATCGCAACTTACTCAGGCAAGTCGAGGAAGCTTGGTGGTGCTGGAAGTTCGTCGGGAGAAAGAAGATCTGGCGAGATCTCGGGCACGTCGCTGGGCGTGTCGGCGGGCGTGGGCGAGGCAAGGGTGACCTCTGCGATGAAGTGGGGAGCCTTGTGCGGCAGGGGCGAGATGTCCATTGCGTCGCAATAGGGCGATGAAGGGAGAATGGGCGGCGTGGTGGCAGGCTCGAGCTCGATGGGCGGGGTGCCTTGGCAAGGTCAGTCACTGGAAGGGGAAGGGACATTGCGATGCATTCTTGGGCATACCGGCATGTTCGCGAGGCTTGAAGAGGTCGACGGAGAACAAAGACCTTCGCGGCGTGGGAGCTTGCGGGCTGCAGGAGAGAAGTGTGAGTGAGAATGTCATGAGGGTTCAGGTAAGATAGCGAGGAATGTGGAGTGGAGAGGAGAGGGGTACCTCTTGTCGATGTGGAAGTTTGCGTCGAGATCTGCGGACAGTGAGGCCGTGGGCGAGGAGCCTCGCACGGGGCGTAGAGAGAAGTAGTCTTGTCTCTTCCGCGGTTGCTGTTGCATGGACATGGTCTTGAAGTCGAAGCTGGTCGGAGCGTAGGACTGGTAGCCATGGCTCGGGACATCCTTCCGACTGAAGGGCGGCGGTTGAGGGCGAATGGCTGCAAGAGGACTTGAATACTCCATGATTGCAGCGGGTGTGGTATATATGCCAAGATGGAGATGGATTGAATTGGCCGTGAAGCTCTTGTCACAATGTGTTCTCAATCCAAGATTTCTGGTTCGGTAGTCTGCCGTATGCGGGAGGGCTTGGGATGTTCGGTACTGGCTGCTGACGGATGGTTGGATGTGGCTGCTGCTGTTCCCGAGTATGGTATACCGTGGGTAGAAGACTGCCGGAGCCCGAGTGATGGAAGGAGGGTGATGGTGGTGGTGGTGGAGGAGGTGGTGGTCAGCTCCGACGCATCGCTGTCGTCGAGGGTGGGCGGAGTAGTGGTGCAAAGGAGAGTGAGGAAGATGGAGGTGGTGGTGGTGGTGGTGGCTTCACTTCACACGATTGCCGGCCGCGGGACCAACAGCCGATTCTACCAGTGAAGGAGAAGCCGCGGTGTCGAGAGATTGGTCTTGTCGTGGGCGTTCAGCAGCTGGCAATGTGGAAGGAGGGAATGGAACCTGGAAGGAATGGAATGGAAAGGAAGGAAAGTCTTTGAACGAGCGTGTGCTGCCCTCCGCACGCTCGTTGCCCGTCGAGCGGTCGTTGCTGTTGGATACAGCTCCCGGACGCACAGGCCCCACCAGAACCTTACTGCAACTAGCGTGGATGATGGCCTGGACGGGATCAGGCAAGAAGGAAGGAATGGATTCCACCGGGCGCGCACAGCAACAAGCAGGAGCAGCGCAGCAGCTCTTTCCCTCTCGTCACCACCTTGACGCCCACGCGGCATCTCATCCGTCGCGCAGGCATTCCCATTGTTTACCGTCTCCACCCGGAAGCAGCAGGTGAGATCCTGCTGCACCCTGCTGCACCCTGCGAAGGCCGTGTACCGATATCGACAGCGATCAAGCCGGAAGGGCGCGACACAGGAGGCCATCGACGATTTCGATTTCTGAGGTGTGCTTTCCCTTCCTCACACCAGGGCATACTTCACGAGTAACACCAATGCTTCGCGGTTTCACATGACCCGGCGTAACTTCTGTCGCAACTGCTGTCTTCACCTCACCCACGCACGCCTCCCACTTTGGCCTCATTATTGACTTTCAGCCGCCTCGCTCATCCCCCGCCTCGGCTCAACGCTCCAATCTCCATCCCGCTCACACGTTGACATCAGTGAAGGCTCACTCGCTCTTGCCAAGTTCACATCATGACGGACGCCTGCCATTGGACCATCGCTAGACGCTCGTGAGCACGCTGCCCTGTGCACCCGTGCAAATCACAGATCTACCCTGCTGTGCTCGCTGTGCTCTCACACAATTCCTACGTCACACGACTTGCATATACCGCTTCTGTTATCGACATGTTCGGTACACGCAGCACACTGCCTCCACTCGTCCTTCCTCTTCGCCCACCGTCGCCGGAAGCCTGATGCTGGGCTGAGCTGGGCTGAGCTGAGATGAGCTGAGCTGAGCTGAGCTGGAAGTCACCGGCCAGACCACAGTCCACACGCCGGCGGCTGTCGTCAAGGGAGCAGTAGTGCACAGTACCATATGCCGCAGTGGTGCAGTGCAGCAGAACAGAACAAGCGAAGCACTACTCCCACGCCAAAGTCACACCATGCCAGCCTTTGCACCCATCCCCTCGCTTTCGCTGCCAACTCTCTGTGCAACCGCCGTGCTGGGATTCTCGCGCTGGAGCCGTGATGGCGCGCGACGGGGCGGCCCAGGAAGACGCGTTGTTTACCCTCGCCCCCGAATTCCTCCGCGCCAAACTCCGGCTGTTGCGATGCCGCCATGCTCACGCGCCAACATGTGGTGTGCCCGTCGTCGCCCCGTCACTTTGGGCCACCTTCGTCCCTTGAGCCTGGTCAGAGCCAGACACCGCGCCTTATTTTATTATTCACAAAGACGAGGCGAGACGTCAAACTTCCGCTCTTCTTCCTGCCTCGTCACAAATCCATCAGCGGTCCATCGCATGCCCAGCAGGACTCCACCAGCCCATCTATTCGACACGGATCGTGTGCCGAGTCTGGCCGGATCACACTCCGCTCACAAATTTAGTTTTCGACGTCATACAGGGGACAGGACCGAACTCCATCGTGTCTGGTTACACGACGTTCTCCAGCAACGCCCGGGACCAGACCGCGGCGCGGCACTCCCGAGTATGCCCTCTTCTACCGAATCTTCATCACGGCAGTGCATTGCTGGGATGAGCCACAAATGGACGATAAGACTTCGTGGCATCGGTGTTCTTGCGTCTTCTCATGCTCCAGATACGTGCAGTATTGGGTTCGGGCTTCGTCAAGCGATCTTATAAATTTATCAAGGGATCTCATGGACGTTACACGGCGTCCAGGAGCGAGCGCACCTCACTTCCCGTCGGAACACAGCACACCGCTTGCTCGCTGCTCCCTCAAGGGATTAATAAATGTCTCCCGCCAGTGAAAGTGCCACTCATATCACTCAACCACCCAGCCATAGCATTCGGATTCTCAACTTGCATATCCCTCGAGGAGACTTCAAGCCTCTGATGCATCTATCAAGGAGACTGCTCAATGTCTGTCATATGGGTGTGTTGTCCCGACGGCCGGCCACCGCTGATTTCCAGGCCGTCCGTCCATCTCGCTGTTGCCCGGGAGTATTTTGTACAGGACTCTCGAGGAGAGAAAGAAATCTTCCCCCGTGGAGTGGAACGGTACTGTGAGAGCGGTGAGACCGGCGCGCCCCATCATCGAAAAACATGAAGCCGCGGTTCTACTGCAAGGCAAAAGGTAAATCTCTTGGCATGTCATTTCCCAAGTTTTCCTCCCCCGTCTTGGCGCTCGTGCATCTCCGGCCTCCGGATGCTGTCTATCTTATCAATATATCCCCTATTTTACTACACCTCACTGTAAAAATATCATCCCTTGCAATGCAACACCGGAAACTCACACAACCAGTCTCCTTGTACCACGGTGAACTCTCCCCACAATATATAGCTAGAGAGACCTGGCGAAACCACATCGGCAGAGGCATGCAATTTTGGCGCCTCTCTAGAAGCAGCGTAGATGGAGGACTACACATGGAATGACGAGTCGTGCTTCTCATGAGGCAGACCAGCGGTAGTAGCATCTACTAGAGAAGAGAAGGGAAGAGAAGAATTCCATCGGTGGTGAGTGAGCCTCTCACAGTCTGGCTGATGAGAGCTCAGTCAGCAACAGGTCGGTTACTCATCTCTCTCACAATACCTCCTCCTCCCTTTCCGGTTTCGCAGTCGGAATAATGGTCGGGATACCACATGCATGCACCGCCAGACAGAATAGCGACCTTTCTCGGCCATCGCTCCAATCTCATCTTGAAAAGGCGTGATTATTCTCCTCCGCGACGTTATAGTTATCTTTCTACGCTACACTACGTCGTGTTCCTTGTAGTTCGCCGGCGGCACGGTTTTTGTCGTGATCGTTACCGAGTCACTCAACAGGCACGGACAGGCGTTGTGGAAAGGCTTGGATGAGATTTGATATGAAGATTTCCCGGTTGTGTCAGATGTCTATGGCATCATCACTAACAAAAAAAAAATCAGCATATGGGTTCTGTATTTCAAGTTCTGGCGGCGCCTTGTCCTCAAATCTCCAGACCTTTTTCAATCGAGGTCAGGAGGTCTGGACGGGGCATTCCGGACACGATGTACTGCTGGAAGAGACAGAGTGGACGGACGGAACGGACAGACTGAAACACAGCTTGGAGAGCGAATGTCTGTAGTGCATTAGAGAGAGTACCCCTGAGAATCGAGTGGCTTTTGATCCTATCTAATCTCCCACACGCGAATCTTGCCCTGCTCGTTCGCCACAGCCAGGACACTGTGCGCATCCGAGCCCTCGAGCACATCGCCCGCAGCAAAGGCGACTCCCGTGATGCGCCCCAGGGGCGTCTGGCTCGTCGGCCAGTTCTTGAAGACCGTGCAGCTCGGCAGGTGAACGAGCCTCATGGAGTCCGCTTTCCATTTCGATGCGATAGCGAGGATCTGGCCGTCGTGAGAGAAGGCCAAGTGGGATGTCGGAGTCGTCAAGTGATCCAACATCTTCGTCGGCTTTGGCATTTCAGGGACAGGCTGTCCCTCTGCAGCCGCGGTAGCTGACGCCTTGGGTTTCTCGCCCAACCACGCTCTTCTATCGTAGATGTTCACGATCCCAGAGCTACTTCCTATGGCGATCCAGCGGTCGGTGCCAATGGCACTTTTCACGATTTCGTGATGTCCGCCCAGGGCGAGAGTCGTAGTACCAACGGCACCTTCATCTTGCCATCTCGCGACAACCCTCCGTTCATCGACGTTCCATTCTGTGATCTCTCCGCCTTTACTGGCCACGCTCAGACCTTTGCTGTTCCGCCACCATGCGAAGTCAGCGATGCCTCCACGGCTCTCAACGCGGACGTGAGTGACCCATTGTAAAGTCGAGGCGTCCAGAATGTTGACAACACCACCGCCCTTCTTCGTCGACCCTAGCAGCGCCATGTACTTTCCATCGGGGGAAAGCTTGAAGCGCTCCATACTCTTCTGTTCATGCTGTTGACCATAGACGCGGGTGATCTTCTCGACTCTGCCGGTGGTGAGGTTCCACACATGGAAGTAACGCCGCCGCGCCGAGAGGAATATCCGAGAATCTGTCGGATGGAACGATGTTGTCGTGAGTTGCGTGCCACGAATGTAGAGGCTGGTCAGCAGGGGATTTGGTGTTGGCGCGGGAGGCGAAGATGCCAGGTGGTGAAGGTAGAGTGTCGACGACGGTCCTGATGACAGCAACAGCGGCAGCTTGGGATGGAAAGAAAGCGATGTAATGGCACTTGGCTGTACTCCAGGTATGTCCTTCTGTCGCTGGATGTCAATGACTTCGGGTCGGATCTTCCTCTTCTTCCCAGCACCAGGGCCTGCCTGTCGCACGAGGGACTCCGCATCCTGGAGAAGTTCTGAGAGTGGCGCAACGGAATCTGGCTCCTGGTCGATGTCCATATCATCGTCAATGCCCTCATCTGAAGACTCTGCATTCTCCGAGAGCCGTCCTTTCTTCTTTGAAGGCTTCTGGATCGCTGTCTGGGCCCACTCCGGTACTGGATTTAGCAACTCGAACTGTTTCCGTAGTCGTCTCGCATACTGCTTTCCAGTTACTACATCTTCGGCCTCGTTTCTTCTCAGCTTGCGAAGACGCGGCGCAGAAGCAAGAGACACCAGAGCACGCTCATCATCGCTGTCGTCCCAAGCAGCGGGTTGTCTTGATCTTAGACCTTCGTCCTCACTGTCTTCATCCGATGCTGCCGCGACAGCCTGGTCTAGTGCTTGTCCAGGGCCACTGTCCACGAAGAAGAGCTTCAGACCGTCAGCGTGTAAGACATGATGTGTCCATCGGAGCAATCTGACCTACTTGAGCATTGTCGAGTCCCTCTAAACCCGTTGTGCCATCGTCTTCCTCCTGCGTTTCCCTATCTTCCAGCGCGATGTCCCTCAGCCCTTCTCTCCAGCCAGCGCTGTCGCCGAAGACCAATCTCTCCAACTCTTCTTCGGCTTCATCCTTCTCGATCTCGCCATCGCCTACTTCGATGTCCACATCCGACTCCTGTCCTTCCTCATCGTCGTCCTCCTGCGCAGGCGGAGTTGGTTGTTGAACAGCCTCCTGTCGCTTCGTGATCGTGGAATGCTTGGTTTTCGCCATGATGCAGATATCGCTTGCCAGTCGATCAAGCCCGGTCGTCTCGAGATCTCGAAAGTCGAGATTTTAAGCTTTTCAGCCTGAGGCACCCGGACAGCGGGCCGCACCGGATGGCGTAGGGCTCCGCTTGGCGCAGCAGCTCGGGGAAGTCGCCGCCGCTGCTTTCGACCACCTGCAAGCAACAATCCACCACGCGACTCCACGACAAAGCCAAGCACAGAAGGCACGACTCCTTCACTGCCGAAACCTCACCCGCCTCACCCGCGACAACACCACCACTCACATCGCTACGACCGACACCTTCAGACCATCACCACCTTTCATTCACCGCAACCGCGACGCTCGTCCGCCGAACACTGCGCGCGCTCTCGGCATCGACTTCTTGAGGCACTCGCCTCCATTTCCCCCTCTTCTATCCCTTCGCAACCGCCGCCTTCACTCAGACTCGCACATTCAGCATGGCTCAGGTCGGTTCAGCAATGCAGTCGGCCATTCAGGCTGCCGTTCAGCCGAAGCTGATGGAGAACGGATGGGTGGTCGAGGAGAGCGACACCACTCTCTCGGAATATGTCACCATGATGGTGGTCAACGGCAAGGATCACGACGGTGTCAAGCAAGAACTCGGCGGAGACCTTCTCGGCGTCGGCGAGGACGATCCCGCGGTGGGCGAATTTGCGCAGTGGCTCTTCAGCACCGTCACCCAGCTCCAAGGACAGCAACAAAATGCCCAAGCTGAGGAGGCAATGCAGCAAGACCAACAAGCGCAGCCCATTCCCACCATCCAGGACTCGCAGATGGAAGACACCACATCTTCCGAACCAGCACCGTACGTGCACCCCTCTCGCACCCAAAAGTCCTACAACACTGGCGCACATGCCAGCCGCAAGTTCTACCCCCCTCTCAGCCCCTCTACCATCCCCCTTTGAGCAGAGCATGTCGTACACCCGCGCAGCTCACCTACAGATGCAATATGAGCAGCAGCTAATGCTTCAGCGCAATAGACCGACCGGTCCCAAATCGATGCGAAACGGCAACAATGCCCGAGGACGCGGCGGTAGGATGCTCGGTCAGATGAACCGACAGCTGGATCGCCAGAGCGAACTCCCCGACAACCTACGGAGAATACGAGGCGCGGCCGGTGGCCAGGCAGGCCGCATCAATGCCCACTCAGGCCGTGATGGCGGCGCACCTCGGGGTCCAAGAAACAATAACATTGCGAACGGCGTCCAGCGCATGATGAACGGCGGAGGCCGTGGCGGTCATGGCGGCAACATGAACGGCATGAACATGATGAACGGCGGCAACTTCAACAACAACCAGCAAATGCAATTCATGCAGATGATGGAGGCTTCCGCACAGATGATGGCCCAGGTCTTGCAGCAAAATGGAAGTTTGAACATGAACGGAGGTCCTCAGCGTGGCGGACACCGAGGCGGCAGAGGAGGTAGGGGCGGCCAGCGAGGTGGGGCCGCGCCACAGAAGCAACTCCATGCCGTTGATGGTAAGCTACCGGATGCTGCTCTTACGGGAAGCAACCAGGATACCAACATGGACGTCGACGCTGGCGAGAACGCATCCGACAAGTTCGCAACCATGTGCCGCTTCAACTTGAGCTGCACCATTCCAACCTGCCCGTTCGCACACCAATCGCCAGCCGCGCCACCAAACACCGCCGTCGATCTCTCAGACACCTGCGCGCACGGTGCAGCCTGCACGAACCACAAGTGCAGTGGTCGTCACCCGAGCCCAGCTCAGAAGAACTCACACCAGCAGGAAGTCGAGTGCAAGTTCTACCCGAACTGCACCAACCCACGATGCCCCTTCAAGCACCCAAGCGAGAAGCCATGCAGATTCGGCGACGCTTGCAAGAACGCGAACTGCACGTTTGCTCATCCCAAGATCATGTGCCGGTACAATCCGTGCCTCAACCCGGCGTGCCAGTTCAAGCACGCGGATGGACAGAAGCGAGGTAAGTTTGAAGACAAGGTATGGACATCAGAGGGCGGCGAGGAGCAGCAGCAGCAGCAGCAGGGGGAGGGAGGCAGAGCAGGTCGGTTCGTCGACTTTTCGAAACAGGATGAGGGCAAGGAGGAGCTCATCATCCCGGGCCAGCAGCAGCAGCAGAACGGCGAGACGCAGCAGCAAGATTCCAACCCGCAAGCAATGGAGACATCTGTTGCCACCTAGGAGGGGCAAGCGACCAACACCTCTCCTGTCGGAGTAGAATCCCCACCCGCTCTCAATCGGTCGGAGCAGAGGTTTGCGCAGGGACTGACGTGGTAGACTCCGCATCCGCGAGGAGTCCACGAAGATATGCGTGAGGCTCATGGGCGCAATAGATGTCGCCAAATCGCCTCGGATGGTTGAGGAGGGTTGTATAACGTTGTACCACTATGGTGTTACGAATTGAGACGAGGAGACGAGCATGGGCGTGTACATTGGGGAGGCAACATGGTGATTCTGTTGTTCGCTTTCACGAGTTGGAAAGCAACAGCGGCGGCGGCGATGAGCGATCACTGTACTGTAATGCGAGTCAAAGGGAGATGCTCGCCTTCGTCTAGAGGAATGAAATGGAACATGAAAAGGGCGCCGCGAAGAATCGTTTTGGCGCTTGGAGCAGCTAAATTCTTTCACGTTCTTCCCTTGTGCTACAGCATCCTGCCGCGTTGCAAAGCTGTCTCCACGAGCGCTACTACAGTCCGACTGGCTGTTGCCACTGTTTTGGCTAGCTTTCTCTCTCGGAAAGCAAACAGTTCTACCCTCTCCAAAGCGAACATGCACATATCAGAAAAAAATCAACAACACTACCTATGCCTTTCCTGATCCTCCTTCATCCCCAACATGACCCAGTTGGAGTGATGTTTCGCATACTCCTCCTCGCCTGCCTTGGTCTTCATGGCCTCTTTCATTTCGAACTTGTCGGGGATATTGTTCCCCCTGTCGACGGCCGGGCGGGTCTGGATCGTTGCCAACCAGCGCTGCAGAGCGGGGAAGGTCTTCGTCTGGATGAAATACAATATACGTAAGTGAAAGGATCAGTCAAGAATGAATAAACACAGGAATCAGGAATCAGGAGGAAGGAGGAAGGAGGAAGGAGGAAGACGTCTTGGTTGTTTTTTGTTTTTTGGCGGGTTTTTTCTTCTTACCTCGACACCAGCCCATTCCGCCCAATTCACCCAGCAGAAGCAACAGATATCCGCAATCGTATACTTGCCCCCGACGATCCAGAGGCCCTTGCCTCCTCCGAGCTTCTCCTCTTGCGCAGCCAGACGGTCGTTGAGGACTTGATACAGGCGTTTCGTTTCCGTCTGGTACCGGTCGATGGCGTAGGGGATCTTTTGGGGTGCGTAGCGGTAGAAATGGTTTGCTGTGCCGGGTCTTTAGTATGGAAAATTGAAGAAAGAACAAGAAGAAGAAGAAGAAAGATTGATCACCTTGTCCCTGCATCGGTCCCAATCCACTCTGCATCCAGACCATCCATTCCACCATTTCCCAATACTCATCCGTATCATACGCAAACCCCAAGCGATTCCCCTCGTCGTATTTCGCTGCGAGGTATAACTGGATCGAGGCTCCCTCGAAGACCCGCTTCCCCTCCTTCTTGTTGAAGGTCTTGTCGACGATGGCGGGAATCCGGCCGTTCGCTGATTCGAATCTCTCAGCCTGGATCGTTTATCCTTTTTTTTTCTTTTACGATTTTGGCACTGGCGAAATACGTACGATTGATCTCCAGATACCAATCCTCTTTCTGAACGTTCTTGGCGATGTCGATCTTGTGAACGGTATATTGCAATCCTAATTCTTCCAGGGTGATGTTGATCTTCTGGCCATTGGGTGTTCCGGCCGTGTAGAGGTCAATGTCTGTTGTTGGCGCCATTATAGCCTGGGAGTTTCGACCTGATCTGGATCCAAGATACTGTGGAAGACGATGCAATGGCATATCTCACTCTAATGAATAGAGGAGGCAAACATGAAGTCAACCCGACGTCATGTCTACAAAACCCAATGTTGAGCTACACTTGCGGAAGCTTCGCGGAAAGGCAAAGCTACGCCAGTCGATGCGGACAGCGGATAGCCTCAGAGCTGCAGTAAAGACCTTGGAATTGTACATCATCATCGAACGTGCTTCTCGTTTGAACGTGGGCTACATAAGGCTCTCTGTCTATTGAAGGGCTCCGATGCTATGAAGACTGAAACATCTCTTCAAACCCGATCCTTGCTTTCATCATCAACAAGGCTGGACTTCCAGCTATGTGCTCAAAACGGCGTGCGAGTTCGTTGGCAAACCGATTCCGGGCTGTATCCCATGCAGACTTAAGCGTTGTAGGTGGAAGCAGAGACGTTGCCTCCACGACCGGTCCAGTTGACGTGGATGTCCTTGCCCTCCTGGTACTTCTCGTTGGCGTACTCTGGCTTGATGCGGAAGGTGTGGGCACCGAAGTAGTCACGCTGAGCCTGGAGGAGGTTGGCGGGAAGGTCTTTTGTCCGGAAACCATCGTAGAAGGAGAGCGCAGTCGAGAAGGCAGGCGTGGGGATACCCCAGAGGGCGCCCTTGGAGACAATGTCACGCCAGCCGCTCTGAGCGTTGTGGATGGCCTTGTTGAAGAAGTCGTCGAAGAGGAGGTTCTCGAGGTCGGGGTTGGCGCGGTAGGCCTTGGTGATGTCCTTCAAGAACACGGAGCGGATGATGCAGCCACCACGCCACATGAGCGCGATCTCGGGCTTGTGCAGCTTCCAGCCGTACTCCTTGGCAGCCTGTTGCGAGAGGAATTGTGTCAGTCAAATGCTTGATTCACCAAGACAGCTCTTTGGAACTTACGGCCTGCATGAGCATGAAGCCCTGGGCGTACGAGATGATCTTGGAGGCGTAGAGAGCTTGCTCGAGGTTCTTGAGGAACTCGGCCTTCTCGCCGGTGAACTGTGGTGTTGGGCCCTGCAGCTTCTCGCTGGCACGGGTGCGCTCACCCTTCAGCGAAGACAAGCAGCGGGCGAAGACAGCCTCTCCGATGAGAGTCACAGGCTGGCCCATGTCGAGAGCGTTGATGGCGGTCCACTTTCCGGTACCCTTCTGGCCCGCAGCGTCGAGGATCTTCTCGACCAATGGGGTCTTGCTGTCATCTGGGTCCTCGTAGAGGAGGATGTCGCGGGTGATCTCGATGAGGAAGGAATCGAGCACGCCCTTGTTCCACTCGGCGAAGACCTGGCCCATCTCCTTTGCGGACAGGCCGAGACCGCGCTTCATGATGTCGTAGGCCTACAGTGGTCAGAATATGCTCCTCTTTGGTAGGTATCGTTGCAAGCTTACCTCACAGATCAGCTGCATGTCACCGTACTCAATACCGTTGTGCACCATCTTGACGTAGTGACCGGCACCCTCGTCACCGACCCATTGGCAGCAGGGCTCGTTGTCGGACTTGGCGGAGATGCTCTGGAGGACGTCCTTGATGTATGGCCACGCCTCCTCGTTACCACCGGGCATGATGGATGGACCGTAGCGGGCACCCTCCTCACCACCGGAAACACCGCTACCGACGAAGCGGATGCCCTTGTCGGCGAGGTACTTGGTGCGGCGGTTGGTGTCTGGGAAGTGGGAGTTACCGCCGTCGATGATGATGTCGCCGGCCTCGACGCCGCCCTCACTGAGGAGGGTCTCGATGAAGTCGTCGACTGGCTTGCCGGCCATGACGAGCAGCATCATGCGGCGTGGCTTCTTCAGCTTCTGGACGAATTCGCGGATGCTGTGTGCTCCAACAATGCTCTTGCCCTTGGCCTCGTTGTCGAGGAAGCGGTCGACCTTGGCGACGGTGCGGTTGAAGGCGACGACGGTGAAGCCGTGGTCGGCGGCGTTGAGGATGAGGTTCTGACCCATGACGGCCAGACCGATGAGACCGAAGTCTCCACTGTGAAAGAAACATTATCAGTGAATCCGCTCCCCAAAAAAAGCACAAAAACACGGCTGAACAGTCGGGCATGGCATTAGCAACAGCGGCGGCGGCAATGGCTTGAGAGGTTGGCGGCGTGGTATGTAGCTCGGTATGCGATGTCCGCGTGGTATTGACTGTCCAGCTCTTGTTCTTCTCTGCATCCGCGATGATTCCTCTCGGAGAGTTGTGGGTCCCAAATTTTTTCGTATGGGCGATGGCGGCCTTTGTTGAGATGGAGGGGCAATGAGGGGAAGGCAGGACTCACACTGCTTCGGGCTGCGACATGGCGGGCTGGTGTGGACGATTGAGGTGTTGCGAGAGGGACTCAATGCGGCGGTGGGAGGTGGTTGCGGATGTCGGTGAAGAAGTTGGGGGTGAAGAGGAGGAAGATGTTAAGGTTGGAGGGTGAGTTGAGAGAGCAGCAGAGGCAGAAGCGGCAGCGGCAGCAATCATTTGGTGGGGCGCGGGAGTTGGCGGGCAGTCGACGGCCTCTTCCCGCCGCACAATCATCAACAACAGCGCGCTGCACTTGTGAGAACTCCGTCGGCTCTTAATAATCACTTTCCACTCCTTTCTGCAATGCCGTCACGCCGCCCCGAATGGATTGATGGATCTCTCTCTCGCGACGAACAGTCGGCAACAGGGGGAGACATGGTCAATTATCAATCTGCTCTCCGTTACCGACACATGGCAAGACAACCCCCGTCTTATGTCATCCGGCTCTACACTCGGCTCTTCCGCACCGCTCACCAATCAGTCCATTATCACTCACGGCCATCCGACACCGTTCTGGAGCGTAGTACGACGCCTCCTGAGGCATCTAAGCTGATTGCGTCCATCGCGACCGGCCGCGCGCGGAGCAAAGTGAAAGAAATGAGTTTTTCCGTGCTCCCACTCGTGCGGTCGGCGAACGATCGGCCTTCGTCATGCCGTGGGATGCCGCTTCAACTTTCGAAACATACGCTAGGTCCGCCAAACATCCGCTGAGAAGCCCGGGAAACGCTGCCTGCTCCGACGCTTTCGGCAGATATAAGAGGATGCACATTTCACCAATTTACATGTCGATGGTAATGAAGAGCAGTTCGCACATTGTTCGTCGGGGGAAGCGTGGTGAGAGGATAGAACAATGGCCATGCTGCACGCTAGCATCTCGGCTCACGCCCGCGTCTCTACTGTCTTCCCGGTCCATCGATTCAGTTCCATCTTCTTGCCGCCGGCAGCGATATGACCGCTATCGGACAACCAGCACGGCTACGACACGGACGGCCACGTGACAGGTCTGCAGAGCCACTTCGAAGTAGCATACATGCAATGCGAAAGATCAGGTGAGGGACATCGAAGAACAGACACGTTTCTCGGCGAAACTTTCTCAGTATCAACAGAGATCGGTACATGTATTGTGTGTTCGAACATCGCCTTTTTTTGCTGAGATGTAGGCCTTGCTAGCATCCCGAAGAGTTCGCAGAGAAATCGACAAAGTAGTCCGAGTGGGAAAAGATGCAATGATCACGGCAGCGGCGGCTAATCATTATGAAGCCTTCAGACCTTTTTGGCTCACCCGAAGGGAAATGAACGACAGTGTAGAGCACACAGCACGTTCACACAGCACATTCACACACGCATGAGCATCAGATCAACCCATTTGCTGCCAGGAACAACCAGCCCCACAACGACTTCCATCCCAGATTGTTCAGAAACATCGCGAGGCACAAGTGGCCGACAAGCGACCATTGCGACATCGACAACACCATGACACCACTTCCGCTACTACCACTTGGAGAGAAACTTGAAGGTGGAGCAAAGAACACGCACACTCTAGACAGCTGCCTAACATGACGTTAATAACGTTCTCGTTCTCTATGTCTACGTATACATACATACATATATATATATATATATATATATATAGCTAACTACTATAAAGAACCCCTGTGAATCTATACTTCTACTACCCGTAGGATAGAAAATCCCAGATACCCCACCGGCGAGGCGAGATTGCTCTATTTCTTTTCTGTTAGTCGAAGCAAACCTATAAAGGAGGATCTTACAGGAAGAGTGAGCAAAGAAAGGTTGTCTTCCAAACAGAATCACATTCAATTCCCTATCAAGCGCGACATGGATTTGCCGTCACGCTCCCTTGAGATGAATGTTGAAAACATCTCCAGAAAACGCCGACGCTAAATGTCAGATCCCTTCCAATTCTCTTTTGTCCTTTCGTTTAACAAATGCGAACCAATGCCAGAAAGGGGGTGTAGATTGAGGGCATGGCATGTTTTTGGCCTGCCCGTGGTCTATGTTGAATAACAGACGCTTCAAATGCCGCGAGCAGGGCTGGGGTATCATTGTTACGCTCTCCGTGAAACTTTTATGTTCTCTAGTTTTACCTCCCTCCTCAATAAACGCCGTCGTGTTGAGACAGGAGGGTGGAGCCTCCCGTCTTCATGCATGAGTTGAAATTAGAATGCTGCTACAAGTTCTGGGCTGTTTAAAACTTGAGCTGGCGGGGCTTCTCCCAGCTGAAGTTGGGGTTGCTGAAGTGGCCGTTCTTGGCAGTCTCGCGGTAGATGGGCTCCGACAGACCGAGCTCCTTGACGATGACACCTGGTCGGAGGTTGAAGTTGTCGCGGATGATCTGGACGAGCTCGTCGGAGGTCTTGGATGAAGTGCCGTAGGTCTCGACGAAGATGGACAGTGGCTCGGCAACACCAATGGCGTATGAGAACTGCACAAGGGCGCGACGGGCGAGGCCGGAGTGGATGAGAGACTTGGCGACCCATCGGGCGAGGTAGGCAGCAGAACGGTCGACCTTGCTGTAGTCCTTTCCGGAGAAAGCACCACCACCGTGGGCTCCCCAACCGCCGTAGGTGTCGACGATGATCTTGCGGCCGGTCAGACCGGCGTCACCCTGTGGGCCACCAATGATGAAGAGGCCAGATGGTTGGATCTGAGAAATGTCAGTGATGGAGCTCAGAGTTTACAAAGCTTGGATATGATGCTCACGTGGTAGATGGTCTTGTCGTCGAGGAGATTCGCTGGGATGACCTTCTTGACAATCTTCTCCTTGATCTCCTTGCGGAGCTCCTCCGTGGTGATGTCGGCGGAGTGCTGGGCGGAGACGACAACGGTGTCGACACGCCTGGGGATGACGGCGCCGTTGTCGTGCTCGTACTCGACGGTGACCTGGGTCTTGGTGTCGGGTCGGAGCCATGGCAGGCTGTTGTCGAGACGGGCCTGCTCCATGGCGGCGTTGAGCTTGTGGGCCAGCTGGATGGTCAATGGCAGCATCTCGGGGGTCTCATCAGTCGCGTATCCGAACATGATACCCTGGTCACCAGCTCCGAGGTTCTCCAGGCGCTCCTCGTAGTGGAGACCCTGAGCAATGTCGGGGCTCTGCTCCTCAATGGCGACGAGGACGTTGCAGGTCTTGTAGTCGAAGCCCTTGGAGGAGTCATCGTATCCAATGTCCTTGATGGCATCACGGATGACCTTCTGGTAGTCGAGACGAGTCTTGGTGGTGATTTCACCAAAGACCATGACCATACCCGTCTTGGTGGCCGTCTCGCAGGCAACCTTGGAGGCGGGGTCGTCCTTCAAGCAGGCGTCGAGGACGGCATCGGAGATCTGGTCAGCGATCTTGTCTGGGTGACCACGACCGACGGACTCGGAGGTGAAGAGGAAAGTGCCCTTGCTGTCGACATTCGAGTGGTTGGTTAGCGGGGCGTGCGTCACACATGCCTTCCATTGGCGGTTGCTGCGAGTACTCACGGGGCTGCGACTCCGTTGGCGCTCATTGTGGGTGGTTTCTGTCGTTTGGTGGAGGAGATTGTGAGGGAAGAGAGTGAGAGGAGGCGGTTTCAGAGGTGGAGGTGAAGGGAAGAAGGAGGAAGTTTGTTTGTCGAGAGGAAAGTGTCGAGGTGCCCGCCGGAGGAAAGAAGAGTTGAGGATTTGCCGACGTGGGGTCGCTGAGAGGCTAACTTCTACTAAGCGAGCTCGGCCAAAATATGTGGTCTCAATGGTAGATGCGGGGTGGAGGGACACAGGGCAGTCGCAGGTCGCAGTAGTGGTTTGGTGTCTGAACAGCGACAGCAAGATGGCGGGTTATAACTGTTACCATGGCATCACCGCTGATTCCTGATTCCGCTCGATTCCTCCCATGTTACTCCGCGACCCTCCGGAGCATCGTTTGCATGGCCTCCTCTCGCTGACCGATGCCGCCACGACTTTTATCAAACGCTCCGAGGCCTCGAATGGCGTAATTGCAGCGATTTCGCAGCTGATCGTCCGACCCTTTCTTCCATTGCTTGCTGCTTGCACTCACAACTCCTTCCCGCTCCTCACGGGCTGTTTCATGATACACAGCATCATCCAGTGTCATGCGATCGTCTGGACACTCATCATCATATGTCGACTGAAAGTATAGCATTGTGTGAGCTGTCGTTGATATTGGCGACTGCGGCTCCCAAGATGAGGTGCCGGGGATTTTCCAGCTGCCCCGCCACTTGTCGTTTCCAAGCATTGGGAGAGGGTCAGCGTCGGCCACCGACGTTGCATGCCCTTCGACTGTCCACACGTGTACCCACACGTGTAATCGGAGACGGAGCTGGAGAGCGTTCTTGAAGCACCTTAAGACCGACTCGTCTTATATTGACCTCGACAACGAACTGTTCCCTGGTTGACCAGACGATGCCAGAGCTCTTCCAGCCAAGTATAGCTCTTTATAGATAGTAATCGCACCGAGACCTGTCTTAAAACTATCCGAATAATAGGCCATTATAGTATCTCATAATACCTTATATACCGGTAAGTGTCTATAGCGTAAAGAAGAGTTCTATAAAGAGAGGCCTATAGAGAGAGGCCTATAGAGAGAGGCCTATAGAGAGAGGCCTATAGAGAGAGGCCTATAGAGAGAGGCCTATAGAGAGAGACCTATAAAAAGAAGGGATCTATAAAGAGAAGAGATCTATAAAAAGAAGAGATCTATAAAGAAGAGATATCTATAGAGAAAGGCCTATAGGAAGAGGCCTATAGAGAGAAAAGGCTTATAAAGAGAAAAGATCTATAGAGAGAAAATATCTATAAAGAGAAGAGGCCTATAGAGAGAAGGGATCTATAAAGAGAAGAGACTTATAGTATAGAGAAGAGGTCTATAAAGAAGAGAGGCCTATAGAGAGAAGAGACTTATAAAGAGAAGATATATAGTAGAGAGAAGAGACCTACGGAGAGAGTATGTCTACGATAAGCTACGTCCTAGAGCCGTAATACATATTACTATACGCTATACTAGGATATACGTAGGGCAAGGAGCGCAAATCTTAAATCGCGAAATCCTAGAATCCTGGAGTTTTGTCACTTGTGTAGATCTGGAGCGCCTTAGTAAGGAGTGTCCGCATCCACCACCATGTGTGATCCCGCCCCGCAGTAGCCGATCTCCGGCCAAGCTCAAGTTGACACTACCTTACTCACCTTACCTACCTGAGAAACACCTCTTCCGCCATTCTTCTACGCATCTTCCACCACCACCCCAAAATGTCCTCTCTGCGGACTGCAAAAAGCTCCGGCTTGCATCTCTGTCGAGCCTGCAAGCGCACCGTCACAGCGCAGCCCTTCAAGTCTTCGACATGGCGCGCAGTATCCACCGACGCGCAGCAGAAGGTTGGTATGTCTGGAGTTGAACATCTTTCAGGATTCTTAGCTGATTGCCTGAATAGCTGCTGTCCTCTCGCCTTGAAGACGCTGACCCATCGATATTCGACATCATCCGAAAAGTCAGTACCCGCCACACACGATCTTACTTTCAAGAACAGCTTTGGCCTGACAATTGAGCAGGAGAAACGACGGCAGAAACACTTCGTAAACCTCATACCCTCAGAGAACTTCACGAGTCAAGCCGTCCTGGATGCGTTGGGAAGTGTTATGCAAAGTGGGTAATCTGCGAATGGCTGAAAGGACAATCATTGAACATTGGCACAGACAAATACTCCGAAGGATACCCAGGAGCGCGGTACTACGGCGGCAACGAGTTCATCGACGAAGCAGAGCGGCTATGTCAGCAGCGAGCGTTGGAGACCTTTGGATTGAAGGAGTCAGAATGGGGCGTCAACGTACAGCGTACGCAATCACGCACAGAATGCATTGACGATTGGGCTGACACTCTCTGCAGCACTCTCCGGCTCGCCTGCCAACCTCTACGCCTACTCTGCCCTGCTCAACGCTCATGACCGTATCATGGGCCTCGATCTACCTCACGGCGGCCATCTTTCTCACGGCTACCAACTGCCTACCAAGAAAATCTCCGCGATCTCGAAATACTTCGAAACCCTCCCATACCGACTTGACGAGGCCTCGGGACTCATCGACTACGAGAAGCTTGAAGAGATGGCGATGCTTTACAGACCGAAGATCATCATTGCAGGAACGAGCGCGTACAGTAGATTGATCGACTACGACAGATTCAAGCAGATTACTGAGAAGGTTGGGAATTGCTACCTCTTAGCGGATATGGCGCACATCTCTGGTCTCGTTGCCGGAGGCGTGATACCTTCACCATTCGAGTACGCAGACGTCGTGACGACCACGACGCACAAGAGCTTGCGAGGACCCAGGGGAGCCATGATCTTCTTCCGCAAAGGCGTCCGAAGAGTCGACAAGAAGGGAGTCGAGGAGAAATACGATCTCGAAGGTCCAATCAACTCGTCGGTGTTCCCGGGACATCAGGGAGGCCCACACAACCACACCATCACTGCGCTGGCCGTGGCGCTCCACCAAGCTCAACAGCCGGAATTCAAGGAGTACCAAAAGACTGTGCTTGAGAACGCCAAGGCACTCGCTGCACGGTTGGGCAACGACAAAGAATCTGGCGGCCTCGGCTACAACATCGTTAGCGGCGGTACTGACAACCATCTGGTTCTGGTAGACCTGAAGAACAAAGGCATTGACGGGGCCCGAGTTGAGCGTATCCTCGAACTAGTTGGTGTCGCCACCAACAAGAACACCGTTCCTGGCGACAAGTCTGCGATGAAGCCAGGCGGTCTGCGGATGGGAACTCCAGCGATGACCACCCGTGGCTTCCATCCAGAGGACTTTACGCGTGTTGCGGATATCGTGCATAGGGCTGTCAATATCACCAAGACGCTGGACGGCAAGGCCAAGGAGGCTGCGGAGAAGAGTGGACGTAAAAACCCTGGAAGTGTGGCTGCTTTCCGCGAGTACGTAAAGGAGGGCGAGGAGGTCGTTGAGATTGTCGAGTTGCGCAGGGAGGTTGAGGATTGGGTGGGAACCTTCGCTTTGCCCTGGGGCGATAAAACCGAATGAGTGAATGCTGAGGTTGAATGGATGTGCATTTGGCGGGGTTCACGAGGCGTTATGAAGACGGACGGCGAGTACTGTTTGCAATTTCTGTATAACGAGGCTCAACGAAGAAAGCGAGGTGAATGGCTCCACTTCTGCGTTGTGGTTCCCATGTAGGTCACTCCTTCCACATGCGGAAAGTCTCACTAGCGTCCTCTAGCGCCATCAAGATCCCTGCTTGCGACTTCCCCATTCAACCACCTCCTCGATTCACTTGTTGCGAAGCCATCCCAGCTGCACGACTCGACTACAATACCACAAATCAGCTTCCACTACCATTGTCTCCCTCGCGCTGCCCAAGAGAAGAATTCTACCATGAACACACCCCTCGAACCATTCTCCTTCATCCCCACCACTAGCGGCACTTCGGCAACACCTTCCACACTCCACGGTACGCCCATCGCATCACCTACACCCATCACCACCATGTCGAACATGAACATGAACACGAACACGAACTTCAACAACGACAATCCGCCCTCCTGGACTTTCTGGTCCCAAAACCCGACCCTCACAGGCCCCCTGACTTGGCTCCTGGTCGTTTACTGTTTCGCGAGCTTGGGATTGTTCGTGGTGATGATGCACAGTGGGGTCTTGGATTTGAATTTGAATCTGCATCTGGAAGGGGTTTGAGTCTCTCTCTTTCTCTTTTTCCGATCTGGTGGGAGAAGAAGGGATTTTTGGAGAAGAGGCTAACGGATCTTCATTCAGATTGGGCGTGTGCGGCGGAGATTTGTGACTGGAAGGGCTGGTGCGGAGGAGGGGAATGCAGTGACGACTTTTGGAGAGGAGGATCTCGAGGAGCAGCGGAGGGTGTTGGAGCGGATACGCCTACTCGGTGGCTCTGAGGCGGAGCGAATGCGGGAGATACAGCAGAGGGATGCGGAGGTTGTTAGGCGGTTGAGGGAGGCCGGATTGCTCTGACTTGGGGAGAAGAGACCGTGTCCCGAGAAGTGTGCTATAACACGCCGATGTGCGAAGACGCTGTACGCCTCGAATGCATCTCTTTGCCCGAGGCGCTCTTGGTAGATCACGGACAAGAGATCCTACTCGTCAACAGCAGACTGGTTGAGAATACCGACATTCTGCTCTGCATCGATTCCTTGGGAGCTTTCCTAGCGTATGCTACCAATATTTCCCCGTGACTGCATCTACTTCGCTCTCGACCGCTTGTCCTGCTCCGTCCCCGGGCAGAGTTTAAGGATTCAACAATTACATCGGCTCTTCCACCAAGGTGTGTCCCATATCTCCTGCGACTCTCGGACGGCAAAAGTGCGTTCTGCTCGTCATCCCCCACCAGAACATCTCTTGCTGTACCGTTCTGTCCATCTTCTCCAACAGAGCGTGGAATTATGCCATGTCCTGTTCCCTCTTCTCTTCGGAGCGAGATCTCATTGCCGTGGTCAGCGCCTCTTTCGCGCCGTATCGAATCAGCGATACGCGCAGGGTGCCTGACGAGCTGACGGCGTTGTCTGCGGTGCGTGTTGGTCAAGGTCATCGGGATGAAGCCCTAGCTTTTGACTCAAAGGACCAGCACACGCTTTCATGCATCTCAGGGGCTCGCCTGTATGGGGTACCGATTGCTGCGGTGTAACGTGATGAAGGAGCGTGAATCTACTCCAGCTTGTCCAGATGTTCCAGCCTCGTCAGCACGACCTGCTTACTGGTCTCCTGGATCTCGCCAGCGAGGAAGACCTCATCAAGGATAGCGTAGACCTGAGCTCCGATATCAGTATCCTGCTGTTGGCGTGCCCTCATCTGCTGCTGCTCTTACCTTGTAGAAATTAAACACCAGGTCCAGCTCACATACGTTCCCAAAGAACTGATCCAGCACTTCCACAAAGAAGTGTATCGCTTCGAGATATGCCAGCTCGTTATCGTTCGCATCGACGCACGCACAGAAGAACAGTCCGGCGTATCGGCGGTATACGATCTTGGAGGAGCCGCGGAATTCGACGAAGTTGGACTGGTGCTTTTGATCGCGAGGCGCGACGAGGCGGTGGACTTCTCCTTTGAGTTTGATCTTCTCGTCGTCGGTGTAGGGCGAGTACCATTTGGCCAGGCGAGTCTTGCCTCTGCGGTGGAGATGTCAGCGATGGGAGGTAGAGGGCCCACCGAGGGAGGGTCTGAACGGACTGGCGGTTTTGGATCAGGATGAATGAGATGACCATCTTCGTGGTGTTTGTGAGTGGTAAGGCGCGATTCGTTCGAAGGATGTCGCTCGACAGTAGGTTGCTGGTGCAGATGGATGGTACCTAGTACAGACCGAGGAGTGAGGTACGCGCGACTTCCTACCGAAGTTTTGCCGCAGCAAAGCTTCGACCTACCTTGCACCGTTGGCTGGAACTTGCAAGACCTCACCTTCTTTTTCAAAACAACATCTGGTCGTCAAGACCGGAAGAGAGGCTACATTTTCAGCACTCCAAGGATGAGAAGAGGGTCGAAATTACGGCACTACACGTTGCTTCCAAGCAGAAATCAAGAGGTTGCCGAACGTGTATCCCAGGACCTAACAGAAGGATTTGGGAAAGATGGCCAGAGATATCGTAGCTCATACTCCGGTAAACGGGTGAGAAAAAGAGTAAGTCGCTCGACATGGCTCTGTTGTAAGAACCCGAAGACGGTCCTGCTAAAGGTGGACTGACGTTTTCGGGACAGTCTCAGTGTCTTCTTTCCAGAGACTCAAGCAGTACATGACTGGACACTTCTCAAGAGCCCGAGGCCAAGATGCGTGTGCTATTCGATCTATTAAGAAGAAATGACAGAGCAACAATGATCTTGATAATGCCAGCCAGGAGGATCGCGAAAGCAGTGCTGACATAGTGATACGCAGGCGCCCCAACGAAACTTCCGACCACCAAGGTCAGTAAGAAAGCGATCCTCCGATTTCTGCTACGATTCCCAGTGACCGCGGCGAAGAAGTTCGGATCAACGAACAGGTCAACGTAAGCAGCAGTCGCCTGCGTCGTGGGAATCTCCGGCATGCCTAGCTGTCGGCTCATTGCCACCTGAGCTCCGGATGCAAAAGCGAGAAGGCCGATCGAGCAGAGGATAGTTGCACTGTTCAGATCGTCGGTCTCGTAGTTTGGTGTCCGGTTGACGAGGTTGATCAAAGCTGCGATGAGGACAAATGCGGTCTGGACGGCATTCGTGAGCAACAGCCACCACTTCTTTGACCTGCAGCCGAGATAGCTGGATGTCTGTCCGGGAGTGAAGACACCCAGACAAAAGAATCCCAAGCTGACGGCCAGATGGGCTGCCGGTGCCGTGAAATTCGTATCCTGACGGGTTCCAAAGGGCGAGAAGGCTGTGACTGCGAACAGCACTGTGTTACCGGTCTGGTTGCTCACAACTACCAGGCAGAAGGTCAGTCATGCGAAACGGCCTTGGAAGAAGTCATTTTAGATGCTTACAGCAGTGGAACTTGGGAAACGAGACTGCATCAATGATGCCAGTCGACAACGCCAGAGCCGTCAGTTCGAATTCCAGCAAGTGCTGGTCAGTGTCGATTGGTGCCCTCAGCCATGCTAGCCAGCGCGTCTCCTTCTCGTCGTCCATCTCCGCCATGGTCCATCCACTAATGAGTTGCCCGTACTCATCGCACAGCGGGAACCTCCCTTCTTCAAAGGAAAGGCATCGCCAGATATTTCTGCGAAGTACGCGTACGGACAAATACTGCATCGATTGCAGATCTGGCGTGAAGGTAAATCTTGAAGCAGCAAGTGACGTCTAGAGAACCAGCAATGTGCATTGGACATTTTCGGCTAAGAGCCTGTGATCTTCAACTTTATCGTAGAGTTCAGGATCATTTAGCCGTCATCCATCAAGATTGATCGACTTTGCATGCTGACGATCGTCATGGATATACAGCAAACACATGCACAATGCAGTTGATACCAAAGCCAAAAATACGGTCCACGTGTCTATTAACGAGGTGAAGCATATCGCTCTATAGTATTCCGTTGCTCAGGATTTGGGGGATCCGACCGTGTAGCTAAGCTATGCGTTAGTATCTAGGAACTCTTCTCTAAGTAGATTAAGGAGCGCTTCGATCTTAGTAGCATTAGGTATATTTTCTATAGCGAGTAAGTCCACACGCGCATCTATAAGAGCCTATAATCTAGGCCGATAGGAATCTCTAAGCTCCTTATACATTCTAACATAGTCGCCGCGGTACATAGATACATCTGTCCGTAGGGAATACGGCATCCTCACAGATTCCTCATTCAATACCGCTAGACCTTGCCACTCCTAAGCCTAAGACCTCAGCAAGAAGCAGTGAAAATTGCACACCATGCATCAGTGTCGGTTGCAAACAAAACCCTCCCATCGCCAAATTCTCGTGAATACCGCAACGCCCGGGTATAAAATGCCATCAACTTCCACTGCTCTTCTAGCTCTCCTCCACAACACTCACACACACAATCTGCTCACCCCCAGCATCATCAACAAATCAACCACCACATCCACCACATCCACCAAGCTCCAAAATGTCCGTTCCTCCAGCTCGACCAAACACGCCCATGCCAGCACGACCCAAGCTGTAGAGCAATGCTCACATCTGCACGGGCTTAGCAGTCTTGATTTTCTGGCCAAGGCAGCACCTCTAGCCAGTAGGCGTTACTACATCATGACAAGGTCGATTAGATGTAACCGCAAATGAAATCGTCGGATGCCGGCTTCGTTTGTTTCCTAACTTTGCTCTGTCCCTTTCTGTATTCGTTGTTGTTAATAGACTAATAAAACGAGAAGTTTTAGAGTGTGTTATTCGTAAGGGAAAAGGTCGATAACACATTTGCCGAGAGAGAGGTATATTCGGCATGTCGTATGCTGTCGATGCTACGTATTTCAAGTGGAGGTAGTCACTTTCCTTCCGCATCCACGCGCCATCTATGCCCCCGACTCCTCTCTTGGCCTTAGCTGGAGTTCTGCTACCCGAAGGAGGTACTCGTCTGCGCGCAGGCTGGTGAGAATGGGGTCTCTGCAGCTACCAAAATTGCCTTCAACGGATTTGAACACGCCTTTTGGCATCAGCCGCAAGCAACCCCAACACCGCACGGATTCTGGATGGTAATAGAGGAGGCCTGGGTAGTGTTCTGGTGAGAAGTTCTGCTGCCTCCTGATCGCTGGCGACAAATCGCTTTGGCTTGTCTCCGTGGAATATGTTGAAGGTCGAAGCGAGGATGGGTTCTCTTGTAATTGTGCGTCGCGGTCATCATTAACCTCTCAAAACAGTCCGAGCAAGTCTTCATTGGTCTTCTTTCCGCCAGCGCCACCATTCATCTGCTGTTGCGGGGGAGGGGGCTGGTCGTCCATGTTCATATTCGCAAAGCCATTCATTAGATCTTGACTTCCACCTCCATTCACTGGAGCAGGCGCGTCCCCTCCAAGACCCATCAGATCTTCAAAGCCGCCGCTCGGAGCTGTCGCGGCGGTAGGCGATGCGATGCCTGGGCTGGCGACTCTTTGTGGGGTACCTGCGAGACCTTCCAGACCAGAATTGCCCATTGTCGGGGCTTTCAGCATTGACGCCGGCGCAGCCCCGTCGAAGTCGATATCGAGCAGGTTTTCCGCATTGTTCTGCATCTGAGGTGCAGCGGTACCAGCAACGGCGGCGGATACCGCGGCTGCAGCGATCGGGTTCTCGCGAGCGTTTTGCTTTGCCTCCTCAATTGCCTCTTCCTGGAGAGCTGAGCTGCGTCCTTGGCCCAAGAACGCCGATGGCGGCTTGTGGTAGACTGACGAGAGCGTTGAAAGATTTGGGAGGAGCTTTTCGAGGAGCGGCCTGGATAACACAGGTATTGTCGATTCAATCTGTGGTCTTTGTGCCAGCACGATGTTCTTTGCGATTTGAGGATCGGAAGACAGCAGCCGCCAGTAGACATATGCTCGATCTCGGACATCAGGATTGTCGTTCTCGGCGGTTGCGGCTTGGAGGACTTTTTGGACCAGGCCTTGCGACTGATCGGGCTTCTTCAAGAAAAGCTTTACGACGGCTGTGAGGATCTGCAATTGGGTCTACACCAAGTCAGTAATGCTGCCAATTCTTTTCAGGCTGCACCAACATACCTGAACGAACTCTTCGTTGAAGCCGTCAACAAAGCCAGCCAAGATGTCCCCCGCGTTCGAAATCTTCTCCGCATACTCCCCAACAATCCAGATCAAGGATCCTCTCGCATTCGGCTCGTCCAGATCGTCAATACATTGACAAAGAGTCGGAATGATGCCCTCGTAGCCAGGGTATTTCCGGAAGATATCTTTGATCACTACGATGACCTCCTGCACCACGTACCCGACCTTGGTGTTGATGAGCTCGAGAAGAACATTGACGGCCTTCTCGGCGCATTCTTCAATTTTAATCGCCACTTGTCCAATGGCCCGAATTCCCTTTCGCACAAAATCCATGTCCACTTCCAAGGCATACTCCTTCAATTCCGCCAGCAATTGCTCCACATTCTGCGAGTTGGCAATCCGCACCATGATGTCCAACTTCTGTAGTTTGAGGTATGGCGGGTCGTTGTACTTGCAAAAGAACACGCGCATCTCCTTGTCCAGAATACCAGGCTGCTTCTGGAGCAATAAGTCGATGTTCCGCAGAGCGACATACTGCACTTCTGGCTGACTGGACACCAATGTGACCAGAGGAGGCGACATCTTCTTCAGATACGTGGCATGTAGCTGGTTGTTCTCAATGTGCTGCATGTGCAGGAAGACAACCTTGACAGCCGCAAGTACCACCGACGGATTGACATGTTGGAATTGTGGGCTGACTCTTTCGCAGATGTGCTCGGATTCCTTCGTATCTGCAGCTTTGTAGTCGGCGAGTGTTGTCAAAATGGTGATTCGACCCCATTCTGTGCACTCGTTCAACGCCAGAAGCATCTTCTTCAGTGTCTGACTTGTGATGACAAGTGCATGTGTCTCCGGAGCCGTGTCGCTGATCTCGGCTAGAGCTTGTACGGAGTTTGCGACGACCATGGGATTACTATCGCCAATCATCTCCTGCAATGTCTCTAGAAAGCCATTCTCAATACACAGAAGTGGGTTGAGATCGAACAGCTTGGCCACACAGAGTGCTGCTGTCTTCCGCACGTATGGCGATTCATCCTTGAGTGTTTTCCGCAGTGGCTCTTCCATGTAATCCACCATCTTTTCCACTCGAATACACCCCATTGTTCGTATCGCCAGTGCTCGGACAAGCGGATTGGGATCCTCGGAGTCCTGTACGAATGTGTTGACCGCCAATATGCATAAATCCGGATGTGACTTTGCGTAGTTCATCAGGTAAAGATAGACCAGCTTCTTCTGATCCAGATCGGGTGTCGCAATGTTCTTCAAGACGTCGGGAAACAGCGCCGAGACATCCTTGCCGAGCGTCATGGACATGATTGTCTTCTGTATTGACTCCTTCCGCTCCCACGCATATTGTGATACCAGACCCGCCCGCAGCTCATAAGTCTCTCCCTTTCTCGCCGAGCCCAGCGCACTCCGTAACCTGTTGACCGCCATCCTGTGTACCCGCTGCCGTTGTATATCAGACAGTGTTGTTTCTCATGCGAGCGAGCTTCGTGTTGCCAGCTGGATGTCGTGGGGCTCGTTGGGGGCGGGGCTCAAGTTGTCTGGAGGAAGATGAGGTCGCGGTTCTCGTCGAGGTATTCGATGTTGTGGAAAGGCGGACTAGAGAGGGGGATTGAGGTGTGAAAGTGGAATTGTGCGGCCTGGAACCAGAGTTGGGCAACTACTTCGAACTGCAACCCGAAGTTCAAGGCGCTCGGACCCTTGACGTGCCAAGACTTCTGCCTCCTGACTCGTTGGATCTTCCCCCATGTGACACGAAACTGACAACAAACTCTACACGAGAGCAAGGAATACAAAAAGACTTCTTCGTCTCAATGGTATCGAGAGTCGAATGAGTGATTGTTGCATGCACGGCCACTGACATTCCACAGCCCTCTAACCTTCCGAATTTGCGTCGACTTTTCGTCGAGGCGCGTACTGAAGTCGAGGAAAGCGCATATTCGAGGAACGCGGTATGTCCTGCATCGAACTCACACGGAAACGATGTAAATCTAATCATGAGGACAGTTCTATAACTTGGTACTTTTCATGTCCTCTGTCGCCGTCTTCAGCTTGGTTGCCCAGCGGATGAATATGCAGCGATGATGCCAAGTGAGAACTGCCAGCGAAGCTTGATCGATCTTCGCAAGACTTACTTCCTCTCATAGATTCGGCTTGTTAGAGGCTATTACCGATACGTGCACTCACTACGAACTCCCCGACACAAACCCTCCGGGCAGCTCCCCAGCATGACGTAATAACGTTATCGTTCGTCCACCGCATTGATGTAGCGTGTCTCTAGACATCTCGCTACACAATACTTCGGGGAGCCCTTCTACCGCGGGCCCCTCGTAGGTGCTTCGGCTTGAAGGAAAGAAACGGAGTAATCCCGCCTCGCCGGCGAGGCAGCTTCATTTTATATCCTCGGGGTAGTAAAAGTACAGATTCGTAAGGGTTCTCTATAGTGGCTGGCGATGGACGTGGACAACGATAACATCATTAACGTTATGCTAGGGAGCTGCCTGTAGGATTTGTGACTGTCCGACTGGCGGGGACTCTTGTTTCGATATTGGGGATAGCTCTTCTGGGCTCAATCCGGACCTCCGAAACCCGGAGCATGCCTCTTGCAAAAGGCGCGGTCAGCGGGCTCGGCACAACTAGCGGCTCCACGTTCGCAACCACATCTGTTGAGTACCTTGCCACTTTTTCCTTCTTCTCGTCGCACATTGAGGTGTTTTTCACAACAGTCGGAGAAGTGTCGCGGCGGCACGACCATTATGGCGGATGAGACGCAGCCTCTACTACGGAGCGAAATTTCGACGCAAGATTCGAAAGACTTCAATTCGAAAGACATCGTCGAATTTGATCCCAATGGCGACCCAGATAACCCTCTCGACTGGCCTGCGGCGTACCGATGGAGTATTGTGGCATTGCTTGCCGTAACAGCCTTCTGCGTGACCTTCACCTGCATCTCACTTGTGCCGGTGGCCAACCAAATCATCAGAGACCTCAATGGAGGACACCCTGACAAGTCCGCGAGCGTCATGCTGGTGACAATATGGGAGCTCGGGGAAGCGGCTGGACCGTTGTTCATCGCTCCATTGTCTGAAGTGTTTGGCCGGTACCCGGTCATGAACGCAGCCAACATTCTATTAGTCAGCGCAACACTTCTCGCCTCGTTCGCGACTTCGCCTGAGTCGATGGTCTTTGCGAGATTCCTTTCCGGACTGGCCGTGGCTTCCAACGTTCTCAGTCCAGCTATCGTTGGCGATATGTTTGTATCGGAGCAGCGCGGGACGGCGATGAGCTTGATCATGTTCGCTCCGCTTCTCGGAGGTGCGATCGGGCCTGCCATTAGTGGCGCAATCGCTCAGAGCATCGGCTGGCGGACTGTTCTTTGGATGAGTGCTGGGCTAGCCGGAGTCTGCGAGGTAGTGTTCCTGACATGCTTCAGAGAGACGTTCAAGGTACGATACTGAAGGGCAGAAGCCATCCCCAAAGCCTGTCTTATGTCTGAGCCATGGACAGGCTTCAGCCTCTTGTCTTCCTTCGCTATTTCTGGACACCAGCTGACCATCCACCCTTCTACATGATAGGTCCCCATTCTAAACCGCAGAGCCGCGAGATTGCGGAAAGAAACCGGCAACCAGAACCTGAAGACCATCTTCGAGATTGAGGGAGCAGAGAAGAAAAGCGGGCAGATTTGGGAGTCCGTAATGCGTCCTGTCGTTGTGCTCGCCGGATCTGGAGTCCTGCAAATCATGAGTCTCTTTGGCTCCGTGGCCTTCTCGTATTTCTACGTTATGTCTACTTCGCTGCCGGACATTCTGCAAGACATCTACGGACTCAATCCAGCGGAGACGGGGTTTGCCTTCATCAGCTTCAGTAAGCTCAGTCCTTCATGCCGTTCCTGAGTAGTTTCTGACAGCATGCAGGCGTTGGCTCCGTCGTCGTTGTGATCCTATGCAATCTCTTCCTCGACAAGATCTACATTCGCCTGCGGGACACTTCCAGAGACGGTCTCGGCCAACCCGAATTCCGTCTTCCATTCTGCATCTTCGGTGGATTCCTCCTTTCCATTCTCGTAGCGCTTTACGGCTGGACAGCAGAACTCAAGCTTCCCCTGGTCATCAATCTGCTCTCTGTCGCAGGACTGGGAGGCGGCTTGACGCTGGCCTCCCTCCCGCTCATGGCATACGTCGTGGATGCGTTTGGACTATATTCTGCATCCGCTTTGACCGCAGTGATAGTGACGAGATGTCTGATGGGAACATTCTTGCCTCTGGCGACCGATCCACTCGTGAGGGTCCTGGGACATGGCAAGGCTTACTCGCTTCTGGGGGCCGTCAGCTTATGTTTGGCGCCGATACCGCTGTTAGTGATGAGGTATGGGCGTAAGTGGAGACAGAGGAGCAAGTATACAAGAGGGGAGTGATGAGGACAGATTACTTGGGGTGCGTTGATGAGTGAACGAAAAGCATAATCGAAATCTTTGATGCGTTTTAGCGGGCGTTTGGGCTGGTATGTGGCATGACTACAGCACTATCTCGCATTAGAACGTTGTTTGCTTCTCGAGTATCCCAGCCAAAACAGAGGCAACGGGCAGTCGGACAGCAGCGTAGCAGGTGCAGTGTCCGTCGAGATGCCTTTGCAAAGCGATAAGATGCTGTACAAGACAACGCTCGGTCATTTCCAGCTGTGATATTTGACGAAGAGAGTGTTTGCCCAATCCTCGAGCCCAGTGTTCACCAACGCTCACGACACCCATATCCTCCCTGTAGTGAACATCGCATCCTCACACAATACAGTACATTCTTTCCTTCCCTGTCCTCTCTCCCTCCTACCCAACAGCCTTAGCAACACGCATACGTACAAACGCACCCATAACCCTAACCGACCAGTAATAATGTCCGACCCGGCCCTGCCACACGACAAATACGCCGGTGGAGGCCGCAACCTCACCAACCCAACACCTCCCCCGGGCACGAAAACCTCCCTCGCCCCACACGAATACCCATCGCTCGACAAACCGGTAGATTCCAAGCTAAGCCTAGGAGGCCTGAAGCACTAGTGCCCTGGACCTTCTGTGGTAAGATTGGTGACGTGAGCCTTCATCTTATCGATATGGACTTCATATGCCGGCGCAGTCCGTAGGATACTTATTGGAAATCAGTTCTATGCATCTTAATACTCGACAGGTAGTACCACGTACATAGCTCTATAGAGTACGGCAGCTCCCTAGTATAGCGTTTATAGTATTACCGTTCTCTACGTACACGTGTATATATACCTCTATAGCGAACCACTATAGAGAACCCCTACGAACCTAGACTGTTACTACTCTATATAAGATAAAGATACCTCTCTAGTAAGCTAGGGTTACTATATTCCTTTTCTATTACTTAAGTATCTATAGGAGAGGTCTACGTTAGGAGAGGCCTCCCGAAGGACCTTACGAAAGGACCTAGGTATAGCGAGGAGCCGAGGCTATAGGTGTTTAATAGGCCTAAGACATAGTATATAGCGAGATACCTATAGATACGGTAGGAGGGGCCCTCTAAGAGTCTCGTAAGAGGACCTAGGTATAGTAGAGAGCGAGAGGTATAGGTATCTAATATACCTTAGACATAGTATATAGCGAGATACCCGTAGATAGCGTACGCCATATTAATACGGTAGGTGTAGAGAACGACAACGTTATCGTTAACGTTATAGTAGGGAGTTGCCGTATTCTAGGGGGCTTGCCTAGAGTTTGCGTAGGGCGGTGCTTACTAAGGACGAGTACAACGACTCGCCTATAGCCCTACGTAGACCATCCTCTTCGTGACTTCGACGTGATCAATAGACTTGCAGCGATGCTAAACGTCCTTTCGACGCGATTAGAAACATCCACGATGTTGCATGTAGCCAAGCCGGCAGAAATGCCAACGGCATCCAGGGCGAATCGTGGCGCGGTTTTGGTCGAGTAAAGCTCCGGCGACCATCTTCGGCCAGTGCTGGTCGTCAAAATGCTACACGTACCGGCAGTGGTAGAGGAAAATGTAAAAGTCGAAGAAGGCGTGCAGTATACAAGATCGAGCAGGGGGCTCACGTGCTAGCGAAACTTAATCGCGTCGCGGACGCGATAGGTGATGACATCACTCCAGGCAAGACGCTCAAAAGGCGCGCACTTTGCGACTCCGCGTAATGGATCTGTTTGATTTTCCGATCAATCAGTCGAACGCTTTGAGAATCGTCCATCTCTCGAAGAACACCCAGTATGGCCGGAACACGCAAATCAGCTCGCGTCGCTGAGCAGGGCCAGAGTGCAAGCCCACCATCAACGTCGAAGAAGGGAACGAAGCGCAAGGCTGGCGACGATGCTAGTCCCTCGAAGGCCAAGAAAGAGCAGAAGACTCTGGAAGAGACCGTCCAGTCTTCTGAGCCCGTCGGCGACGGTATTGAGGACGCGAAGATGAAGGAAGCCGAAGGCGAAACCAATGGCGAAGCCACAGAAGATCAGCCCCAAGAGAAAAATGCTCTTGAAGAGGTCAAAGCCGATGAGGGCGAAGCTGGAGCGACAAGCAAGCCGGAAGAGAGCAAGAACGCTGCCAATGGCGACGCTGCCAATGGCGACGCTGCCAATGGCGACGCTGAAGCAACCGCAGTCGAAGAAGACGAGGAGCGCGAGAAGGCTCAGCCATCTAACATCTTGGAGAAAGGCATCATCTACTTCTTCACTCGCGGCCGCGTCGGCACCGATGACCCGAACAGCGTTCAAGATATCCAGCGAAGTTTCTTCGTTCTTCGGCCTTTGCCAGCAGGTGCCAAGCTCACGGATGGAGCCATTCAGGATGTTGGAAATAACCGTCTCATTGCATTGCCCAAGAAGGTCTGGCCAAAGAGCGGCAGAGACAGGTTCATGGCATTCGTCGAGAAGAGCAAGACCAGTATGGATGAGCTCAAGGAGACGTTCTTCCAAGGATCGGACTACAGCACCAAGACGACTGGAACTCGACACACCCCAGAGGTGACACCGATTGGCGAAGGAGTTTATGCTCTGACCGCCAGCGGAGATGGGCAAACGACGACTCATCTGACCTACATGCTAACAATTCCCCAGGAGATTGGAGAGGTCCAAAAGGACATTGGCTTGGCTGAAAAGGGCAGCTTCATCCTGAGCACCAAGAATCCAGAAGGCTCAGCGCCATCGTACGCCTTGCCAGCGACTGCAGAATATCCAAAGGAGATCCTGGAAGAGTTCGGCAGCCGTGGGTGGTTGCCCACCAAGCCCGAGCACATCAACTACCAGAACGCGAGCTTCCTGCTCATTGGAGAAAGCATTGATTCCGGCTCGGCTCTAGAGCCTGCTACACAGGACCAGAAGAAGGAGGAGAAAGAGGTGCCCGAAGAGGAACTCATCAAGCTTGAGGAAGAGGATGAAGAGCGGATCAAGAACCTCAAAGGCGATAAGACCATCTTTGAGGATCTCGGCATCTCGTCGAAGGAGTATCCCAAGGTGAAGTCAACCTGGTAGATCTCTCAACCCACGGCATGAACGTGATTTTGCGTCCGCATACGCCGCGCTTGCGTACTGTTATTATTGGAATGTCCCGACAAATGGCGCACAGCACATACAGCAGGACGACTGCTCCACCAGGCGTGGAGACGGGCACAGACTTCGGTCAATGTACATTACGTAGCTAAAGCTGTGAAACGAGACAAGAGTTAGCGACGGACAAAGACGCGTCTGTCTTCTCAGTTCACTCTCCTGTTGTGGTTAACGTTTTGCGAATGCCAGCTCCCCTGAAAGCTCCAGTGAGGCAGAGTCTCGGCCCATTGTCAATAGTGAGCATCAATGACAAGTGTCCCTCGCAGATTGGCTTCGTTGTAGCGCCCAGTTGTTGAATCAAGAGAAAGATAGGCCGTGAAGATGCGTCACTGGCTAGGCTAGGTAGCGCTGAGATGGCCACGAATATGCGACCCAGGGGCGTGTCCCTGTCACGGGTCAGGTCCGTTGGGCTGAAACCAGGAGCTCAGTGGCGGTTGTCTCATGTTCTTTCCATGTGCTAGAGGTCGGCGCTTGATGGGCGCATAAAGAGAGAAAGAGAGAGATGAGAGGAGGAAGGCCGGTTGTTGCTGGCGAATCAGACGGCAGGCGTGGCTTTTCCGTCGCCGTCGGAAGGCGGGGCACGGGAAGCATTGTCGTCTCGCGCCGAAGGGGCTGCTTCGCTGCGTTTGAGTTGGTAGAGAACTGCACAACTCCAGTCTTTCAGGGCGCTTCTGAAACGAAGCGAGCAGTTCACGGCGCTGACACCAATTGAGACTTTTTTGCACGGCGCGGAAGTCTGCTGTTGTCGCTCCTTCCATTTTAGCGGTTGGGAACCCAAGGCACATCCCGCTCCCGTACCTACATCAACCTACCCACCTGCGTACCACACTCGCGAGCTCTCGACCGCACACCACCCACCACTCATACCTCACCCTGCACCAAACATCTCCTCTCTGCTCAAGGTAAGTGATATTGCCTGCAGTGCCAGCGAGTGATAGCCCTGCATACACGAGCGTATTGCGGTTTGCGGGCACGCACAGTATCACTCGCTCTTGCCGTTCGAGAGCTCCTACTCCTGCCGTCCAGTTACTGACTTCGTTTCGACTTGTTCAGGACAACCATTCACCCATCTGCCCGCAACGCTTCCTGTCAATCAGGGCACGGTAACCACGGCGACGACAAAGAAGCTTGAACACCCAATTTGCCTGCTCTTGTTCGACCGCCACATTCGCCGACACAACGCACACGGAACAAACGAGGAGCTCGAAAAGAAGGTACGTGTCCAGGAACCGAAACAACGCCGCGCACGAGCAATCCAAATACCTTGCTCAATGCGGTTGATGCTGTACATGGGCAGCACGTGGTCGTGTGGAGCACATTCCAGTCCAGACGGCTGCGGCCGGCTGGCATTGTGCGCATTGAGCATCTTTGACGAAATCGGAAATCTGAAGCTAACTCTGTCGCCGCAGCAGGAACGACACTCTCCACCGAACACGACAAGCACTTCCGAACACTTGGCTCTGCTGCTCTTCCCATCCACCGGTACATCCGTCGCTCCTTCTTGACCAATTCCTTCGAGCAGCCTCGCACCTTCTCCTTTCGCGGCAGCTGGACCGCCTCGACTGAAGCAACAACTTCGAACAACACTTCGGCAGCAACGCCGTAGCCATGTCGCGGGGAGCGCCTCAGGGAGGCTCGCGCAAGATCTCCTTCAACGTGTCGGAGCAGTACGATATCCAGGATGTGGTCGGCGAGGGTGCATACGGTGTCGTCTGCTCCGCCTTGCACAAGCCCTCGGGCCAGAAAGTCGCCATCAAGAAGATCACGCCCTTCGACCACTCCATGTTCTGCCTGCGGACGCTGCGTGAGATGAAGCTCCTGCGCTACTTCAACCACGAGAACATCATCTCCATCCTCGACATCCAGAAGCCGCGCAACTACGAGGCCTTCACCGAGGTGTACCTCATTCAGGAGCTGATGGAGACGGACATGCACCGCGTCATTCGCACCCAGGAGCTCTCCGACGACCACTGCCAGTACTTCATCTACCAGACCTTGCGCGCCCTCAAGGCCATGCACTCGGCCAACGTCCTCCACCGCGACCTCAAGCCGTCGAACCTTCTGCTCAACGCTAACTGCGATCTGAAAGTTTGCGACTTCGGCCTCGCTCGCTCGGCAGCCAGCACGGAGGACAACCAGGGCTTCATGACCGAGTACGTGGCCACTCGGTGGTACCGCGCCCCAGAGATCATGTTGACTTTCAAGGAGTACACCAAGGCAATCGACGTGTGGTCAGTGGGATGTATTCTGGCAGAGATGCTGAGTGGCAAGCCGCTCTTCCCGGGCAAAGACTACCACCATCAGCTCACTCTTATCCTGGACGTGCTCGGCACGCCAACCATGGAGGACTACTACGGGATCAAGTCGCGTCGTGCGAGAGAGTACATTCGGAGTCTCCCATTCAAGAAGAAGATTCCGTGGAAGGCGATGTTCCCCAAGACATCCGACTTGGCGCTTGACTTGCTCGAGCGACTGCTCGCCTTCAACCCGGTGAAGCGTATCAGCGTGGAGGATGCGCTGAAGCACCCGTACCTGGAGCCCTACCACGACCCAGAAGATGAGCCCACGGCAGATCCGATCCCAGAGGAGTTTTTCGATTTCGACAAGAACAAGGACAACTTGTCCAAGGAGCAGCTGAAGCGTAAGGACTGACATTGCCCTTAGAGAAATTACGGGAGCTAATAACTATGTCCCAGGTCTGATTTACGAGGAGATTATGCGGTAACGTCAAGCCAAGGAACCACCCAACGACCATATTGTTTTCTTTTGTCATTTGCCCAAAAAAATCACAAACCAAAAAACTGTAATGTCCACACTACCCACCACGTCACCGGTACTAATATGTCTTGTCACAGCAACAAATCTTTCCCCGGATCTACTCCCGCCAAGTTCCCTCCCGGCCCTCCAAATCCCACTCCCAAGCGACACGACAGTACCCGACCATCTCCCCCTACTCCTTCGACCGGCACGCAGTCCAACGTGTCCAACGTCTCCTCCACGAGCGGCGAGATCCGCATCTCCCTCGACCCGGCCCTGCGCGACGCGTACGGCCCGTACACTTGCTAGGAAAGCGAGGACGCGGCAGAGCAGCATGCTGGCGAGAAGGAAGAGCAAAAGGCCGCCGACACGCCGTGGTATACGACGTGTTATCGCTGGCTTTCGCGTTGAAAATGCTCACTAATCGAAAACTTCCTCGTCTTGCTTGGGGAGCTCTGCTCTGTTGTGTCCGCTGCGGATGGATGGATCATCACACTTTTTTGAACTCCCTTCAACTTCTTCTTCTACCACCACCACCTGCTTTTTTTGGGGGGCGGGGCGGAGGGTGTGTTTGTTTCTTTTTGGCTTGACTTGATTATACTGTGGGGGGGCGGACGGGCAGGACGATGGAAGAAGGGCTTTAGACGATGAGACAGACAGAGAGACATGAATGCATTGCAAAAGGGCGCATCTGGGTTGAAACGGAGGACAGACGACTGCCGTTTCTGCCGTCCATAGTGCGCGGGCGTGTGCATGAAGACGCTATGGAGTGCGCTGCCTGCGCTGAGTTTAGAGACTCGAGTGCTTCAATATGAATATAGATTACAAACCCTACGGGCAGCTCCCTAGCATAACGTTTACAACGTTATCGCTCCCTATACCCACCGTATTAATATCGCGTATCTAAGGGTATCTCTCTCGCTCTATCGTACGGGATAGGGATTTTCCTACGCCCTCTACTCTCCGCTATACCTAGATTCTCCTACGAGATTCTCTCTCTCTCTCTTCGGGGGGCCTCTCCTACTACGGGCCCCCCGCCTCCTAGGTTTACTTTAGCTAATAGAAAAGAAATAGAGTAATCCTATCTCGCTAGTAAGGTAGCTTTAATTTTATGTCCTACGGGTAGTAATAGTATAGATTTATAGGGTTCTTAACTATAGCTAGCTATGTACATACGGTGGACGTAGAGAACGGTAACGTTACTAACGTTATGCTAGGGAGCTGCCCGTAGGGTTTGTGAATATGAATGAGTTAAAAGGTTTCAGAAAATCACTTTGGCGCCACATTCAGTATTTCATCTTCTACATTTAAACCTCTCCATTCTGTGCAACACATACATACGGTAGCTTTTGGTCGTTCTTCGCCTGTCTATATAGGGCCAGCTGGGCAGCAACAGCGGTGCAACATCTAGAAACTCTTCCCGCATCAACAAATCAAGCAGCAGCAGCAGTCGCAACCTGTCGCTCGAGACGACAGACAGAACAAGACGCCCCATGTGTGTGGTGTATCATGCAATTCCTTCCCAAAAGTCCCCTCTGCTCCTTCCCAAATGCTCTCTCGGCTCTTCCTCTCTACTTCTTCATCACGGACGGACGCTCAACATCGGTCACGACAGTACGAGACGGCGGCGGCAGATTTTCGGACATCTCCTAGTTCTGCACGACCTTCTGATCGCCGTCCTTGGGCCGCACGGGAATGCCGTTGCTGTTGATCTTGTGGCGGTTGAAGACCTGGGCGCCGTCCACCAGTCTTCGCTCGACGTTGGCACGGGTGTTGACGAAGTCGGGGTAGTTGAGGGTCAGCTCCGCGGCACCGTTGACAATGTGGTCGGCGGCTTCCACACCCAGCATGAATGAGTGGTCCTGGTTGCCGACCTCGTACCTCCAGCTGCCGAAGCGGCCACGGGAGTAGATGTCGAGGTCCTGGAGCTTGGGCAGGAGCTGCTTGAGCACACCCTCACGCTCGAGAGTCGGTGTGGGGTAGCCGTGCTCGAAAGCGCGGTGGTAGGTGGAGACGATCTCGTCGGTTGGCTTGAGCATCTCGGTGTTCACGAGGCCCTGAATACAGTCCTTGAGCATGTTGGCGCGGTCGACTGGCTTCATGCTGGACTCGGAGACTTCCAACATGATGCTCCAGTATGGACCCTCCTTCTCCTCGCTGCTGGCTGGCTTGCTGCCGTCTGCGAGCTGCATGGTCTTGAGCTTCTTGGAGGCCTCGGGCTGGTTGTGTGGCGAGTAGTTGGAGAAGATGGTGGCGCGGTAGAAGGGGCAGTTGTCCTCTGGGAAGTACAGCCAGCACTTGTCGCCAATGCGCTCTGGGCGCTCACCACGGATCCCCACACCAATGACATGGGTGGTGCTGTAGAACAGACCCTTGCTGAGCTTGATGAGCTGCTCATCCTTCATGGCCTCGACGAGGTGGTCGACGGCCATGGTGGAGACGAGCTTCTGGTAGTTGACGGTGGTGCCGTCACCGAGGAGGACACGTCGGTTCTCGGCGTCCACGAGCTGAACCTCGCCGTGCTTGCCGAATCGAGTCTTGTCCTTTGGCAAGGTGTTGGCGACGCTGATCCAGATGTTACCAGTACCGCCATGGGCTGGGAAACGGAAGGTAGCGTTGGGACCCCAGTTACCGGCGGTCTTGTTGAGGATCACGTTGGTGGTGACCTTCTTGAGATCGGGAGCAGCCACACGCTCGCCGAGCCATGCGCACTGCATCTGTCGCGTGCTGTCAGTGCTTGTCCTGCAACATTGGTCTCGTGCTCTTGTCTCACCTTGGTCGTTGGCACCGCCCAGACCTTGTAGTTGTACGGTCTCATGAAGATGTTGGCGAGACCCTCGCCGTTGTTCCGCAGAATCCACTCGTCAAAGTCCCTTGGCTTTGTGCTCGCCACTCTTGCCTCCAGGGCTGCATCGATCATGCCCTCGATGCAGGTGACCTGATCGTCCTTTGGCAGCATGGAGATGTTGTTCTGGAAGGGGTATGGGACCCAGTTGCCCTTGTAGCGAACGTAGGAGATGCGTTGGTGGTGGTACCAGTCGGACTCCTTGGGCAGAGCCTCGTCGATGCAGTCGTCGAAGTACTTGTAGTGGGAGAAGATGACGTGTCCGCCGACATCGTAGAGCTGGCAGATTGTCAGTGTGCTGTCGACTCTTCACTCTACACTGAAGAGGTGGAGACTCACGAAACCCTCTGGAGTGACATCTGTCGAGGCGAGACCTCCTGGGATCTCGTTGTCTGTGGATCTCAGCAATTGCCCGCATGTCTGGCGATTCGCAGCTCTACTCACTGTCGACGATCATCCATGAAGGGCCGTCCTGATTCTGTCAGCGATGTGGTGTAGGGTTCGATGGTATGGTGGGCAGGGCGTACAATCTGGTTGAGGCGCTTCGCAGCACCGAGACCTGTGGGGCCAGCGCCGATGACAAGAACATCGACGTTGATCTCCTGGCCATTGGCCTTGCTGATCTGCCTCTTGTGACCGGAAGCCATGGCGTGTGATGGTGGTGGTGGTGGTGGTGGTGGTGGTGGTGGTGGAAGCGAGGGCGGTGGTGTTGTAATGTGCGCAGGAGAGAAAGGAGGGAGGATGAAATAGCAGTGATAGTGGTGAGTGGGAGTGCAGTGGTAATCGAGGCGGGCGGTCAACACACAGACACTACCTAGTACTTCTCTCTACGCCGGACAAAAATCGTCCAGGGTCAGGGTGCACGGACGGCAGGCAGCCCACCAGGCCACATGCAGCTCGAATGGTTCATCAATATTTGATTACCTTCTCTAGTGTTCAATTTGCGCTGCGTGTGCGGCGAACCTGAGACGCTCCACCCTCCACGCTCCACGCCCCACACACACACACACACACACACACCTTCCATCAACCCTTTCCTTTCCTTTCCTTTCCTTTCCTTTCCTTTCCAATCCCTTTCCTTTAGCTACTTTATTACTGTGCCTAGGTTCCGGCAAATATTTCAATGCTCTCCGATCATCATGCGTGATGCAGTGCAATGATTGCTCCCCCATCAAATGACGGCGGCATCGTGCGTCGGCCTGTGACAGCTCCCGTCGACTGGGGAGCTTCGGTGCGCGTGTTTCAGCGACCCAATGACATCGTCGTCGCCGGCCATGAATCCAGGAGAAATCTAGGACTCTCCACGTCACAACGTCGGCTGCATTGGGGGAAGTCGCTGAGGCAAGACCCCTTCCCAGCTGGCGATCCGCATCACATCCTCACACGCACACGCACAGTGCAGTGCAGTGCACGCTGTCCTGCCGCCGCTCGTCTCAGGAGACTGCCAGTGATGAGTGGCGCATCATTATTATTCGCCGCACCATCTCAGGCACCCCCTTGGTGTCCTCTTGCCCTTCCCCTTCACGCTTCAGCTGCTGCAGTACGCGTACGTGGCGGAGTGCTGCAGCGAGCAACGGCTGTGCGCCAGACGTTCATCGTGATTCGACCTCCAAGGCGTAGTCAGTGTCGGATGAATCAAATCCATCGATGCCCTCCGCCTTATCAGGTTGCGTGTAGAGTAGACGGCAACGACGGGAGGCATTGTCATTGTCATCACCGCAGTCAATCCGGTGTCATGGAATGTAACTCCTGGGATGAGAAGAGAGTAGTGCACGTGTGCCGTGTGTGGAGCGGGATAAGGTAGAGGCTGAGATGGCGACTGCATCGCCGAATGCAAGGAGCGCAGATGTGCTCTACCTTATTCTTCCCACCCCTACACGCAACGCACAGTGCATGGAGAGTAGCCCCGAAGCTTAACGAACCGTACCTGCACTCGCACTCGCACCCGCGCCCGCGCACGCCTGGCTGGCTGGCTGCCCTACTTCACACTTCTCTTCCCTTCCAGTTATACCTTACATCTCACTCTCGCCACGACTCCTCTCCCGCCCACCAACAACACGTTGCCCGACTCACTGTCGCTGCCTCTCCTTTCCGCCCGTCTAATTGCATCTCTCGCTGCTGTTCCTACGCCAGAAGAAGCTCAGGCCCCTCCCCCAGACGACGCGCAATTAGCAACACACTTCCAGCTCGCAGAACCATCCCAATCCACCCCCTCGCCTCCACCCACGACTGCAGAAATATACACAATGAATGAGAAGGAGCGACAGTCGGGTGAGCAGGAGCGCAAGGCCTCTTCCGAGCCCGTCCTGCCCACCGTCAACCCGGCGACGGAGAAGCCAGAGCCTCCCAAGGCCAGCTTACACCCGGCCTTCTACATCGCGACCTGGATATCCCTCTCTTCCAGCTTGATCATCTTCAACAAATGGATCCTCGATACCGCCAAGTTCCACTACCCCATCATCCTGACCACATACCATCTGGCCTTTGCAACCGTCATGACCCAGATCCTGGCCCGCACCACCACCATGCTCGATGGTCGCAAGAAGGTCCCAATGACTGGGAGAGTCTACCTGAGAGCCATCATGCCAATCGGCCTCATGTTCTCGCTCTCCCTCATCTGCGGTAACTTGACCTACCTCTACCTCTCCGTCTCCTTCATCCAGATGCTCAAGGTAAGTTCTAGCAAGGGATAGAACCGCGCACTAGCTCACTCCATACAGGCGACCACGCCCGTCGCTGTCTTGCTCGCATCCTGGACCTTTGGAGTCTCGCAGTTCTCCCTCAAGACTCTTGGTAATGTCTCCTTCATCGTCATTGGTGTCATGATCGCATCCTACGGCGAGATCAAGTTCGTCATGATCGGCTTCCTCTTCCAGCTTGGAGGTATCGTGTTTGAAGCCATCCGTCTGGTCATGGTCCAGCGCTTGCTCTCCAGTGCCGAGTTCAAGATGGATCCGCTCGTCTCGCTCTACTACTTTGCGCCAGCCTGCGCCATCATGAACGGCGCGGTCGCATTGTTCGTGGAAGTGCCCAAGATGACTCTCCAGGACGTCGCGAATGTCGGCTACGGCATCTTGTTCGTCAACGGTGCTATTGCCTTCCTCCTGAACGTCTCGGTCGTTTTCTTGGTAAGCCCAGAACACAATGATACCTCTGGTGAAAACCTCTAACTTAGTCTCCACAGATCGGCAAGACCTCCTCCCTCGTCATGACCCTCTCCGGTGTACTCAAAGATATCCTCCTCGTCCTCGCCTCGATGGCCATTTTCCGCGACCCCGTCTCTCCTCTTCAATTCTTCGGCTACGGCATTGCCCTTGCAGGACTTGTCTACTACAAGTTGGGCGGTGATAAGATGAAGGAGCACATCGGACAAGCACAGATGGCATGGTCCGACTACGGCGTCCGACATCCCGCCCTCAGGAAGCTCATCGTCTTCGGACTCGTGCTCTTCACACTGTTCCTGCTTCTGGGCGGAATCTCGACCAGCGGATACGTCCCGCCTCAGTACAACCCGAGCAAGATCGCAGCCGATCAGTACAGCCAATGGGCTAACAAGATGAACAACTCATAAACGAGCTGGGCCAAAAGTTGGAGAGTTTGGATAGACATTGTTATGGTTGGGCAGGACAAGCTGAGGACAACGGACGAGTGAACGCGCACAGTACACGATTGCGCCGAGGAGAGTGGTCGCGAATTTCATACTAGAGGGGTGAGCGGTTGTTTGAAGAGATACCAAATCATTATACGGCGTATTCTGCGGAGAGCGCCCTTGTCGTGGCCAAAAGGTTGGCTCCCTCGTTCTGAGGCATCTGTACGCATAGTGAGAGCATTGAGCTAGCGAGGCGAGGCGAAGTCGTATGGACAAGAACAAGAACACGAAAACAAGCACGACCGACAAGAGCTTCGTCCAACGATGAACAATGAATATCCTTGTTCCATTTCATTTCATTTCATTCCATTTCATTGCATTGCATTGCATTTCATTTCATCCGCATACACTCCAGAAAAACCTCTCTCCTCCCCTTACTCCCCCCTCCTCTATCATCCTCCTCCACAATCCCCCCCACAACCTCACTCATCCTCTCCACCTCCACCATCCCCTCCCCATGCGCAAACTTCCACCCCTCTGCCACTTCCAACCGCACCTGGAACGCCTGCCAATTCAACGCTTTCAGTCCCTGCACGTGTTCCCGTACTTCCTCTGCGGCGCCGGAGTAGATTAGAACGCCGGGGTAGCCGGGTTTTGTGATTCCGGAGATGGACGATGAGGAGGATGGTGATGGTGGGGGGGAGAGACATTGTTTTCGCTTCGTCGTGTTGAGGAGGTGGTGCAGGTAGATTATTGTTGTGAGTTTTTTAGAATCCTGCTTCTCTTCTGCCTTCTGCTTCTTCTTCTTCTTCTTCTTCTTCTTCTGCGAATTACTCGATGATGACGATGATGACTCTCCTCGCATTTCTATTTTCGTTTCTGTTTCTGTTGCTGTTTCTGTTCCTGTCTCTGTTTCGTCGCTTTCTTCTTCTTCTTCCTCCTCCTCCTCTTCTTCTAATAACGACGACAAAACCTCCTCGAAAATCAAAACCACCGAATCCAAAATCTCCACTCCGCGCGGCAAAGCCTCCGAATCCGTACGCCTCTGGAATCGAGCGCGGAGATCTTGATCTTGCTGCTTGCTTTTCGTCTTGCTATTACTACTATCATTCCTCGTCGCGGAGAGGATTTCCGGTAATGAATTGTCGTCATCCTCCGGGTAGGAATCCGGGATGCGTAATCGAAAAGAATTCCCGTTTTCCGTGGTATATTTAAACTCTCTGGTTGTGCGGTCAAAGTGGATTTGGGAGTCGGGATACATGGATTCTAAGAGTTGGAGTTCGGTGGTGAGGCGGTTTTCTTTTTCTTCGGGGGAGGAGGGGGTCGTCATTTTTTGTTTCTTGCTTGTTGATTTTTGAAGGTGTGTTTGTTGTAGTCGTGAGTCGGAGCCTTTGTGCACTTGTCGTACATGTAATTCTTGTGAGGCGAGAGATGAAGTCACGAGCGAAGACGCACAGACCAGACACACTTTGAAAAGGGAAGTTTTGACGTCAAGTATGTGAGTAGTGGGAAATGTGAGTGAATGCAAGTTTGAAGTCGAATATTACATGTACAGTCACAGAAGATGGCGCTATCGAGTGTCAACCACCCACCTCATGGATGCGGCTGTACCGGCTGTTCTACCAGAGATTCCTATGTCAAAACGACTAGCAGATCCGTGTAGGACTGTCCCCTCCGAGTTGCAGGCCAAGTGAGACTGCAGGCCCGGCGGAATAGGTTGCAATGTGCCGTCGAACGTTGTGTAGCAATCAAGTGTTGCGACTGTCCATGGCGTTTTTGCTATTGCTTCCTTGCTCCTGAGATGAGATTTTATACCGCTCGCAGGGCTGTGGTCTGCGTCGCTTCCCAGTTTCTCGTGACGGCGAAGAGCGTATGACCCATCCAGCGCCATATCGCCCACTCTATTGGACCAGTTGTAGGTGCAGGGGAGCTCTGCCTCGACTGCCGCAAGCTCATCTACACCTGTGGAGATGCGGTCGGCCAATTTGCAGTAGCGACCAAGTAGATGGCTTGCATGTTATTGTCTGCACACATCGCCCGCTGCATCATCTTGGCGGATAGCATAGCAGGCTCTGGTTCGCCCAGAGACGGCGCATCGTGATGTATCAAGGAGTAGAGATATCGCACACGCTTCCTCTACTCTCCTTCAGCTCCCATCCCCATTCTTACTTGGCTGATCACTTCTCAACCTTTTATCCTGGGCCGCCTCCCTGATCTTCTCCTCCGCCTCCTCATCATAAAATTCCACATCTCCCTCCGCCCCAAGTCTCCCCTTCCTCAGCTTCTCTCCATGTTGCCTGGCAATCTCCTCCAACGTAACCTTCCCATCTCCAAAGATCTTCAGATTATCCGAGATCAAATGCCGTCCTTTGCATTTCGGACATTCGATGAGGCAGGTACCGAAATGGTAGGCTTGCTTGCTGATCGTGTGCCCGCTTCGTTCGAGGCACTTCTTGCAGGTGAACCAGAGCTGGTACGCGGGCGAGAGCGCTTTCCGTGCCGCGATCTCGTCGGCGCTTTCTTGCGACGTTGGTTGCCGGTCGGTGAGCGGGCGATCTTCCTCCTCTGGCTGTGAGGTCGATTGATAGCGAACTGTTACCAGCGAAGGATGTTGCTTGCGGAAAGGCGCAATGTGGACGGACCGCGCATGGGGCGCTCGCGTGGTATTCTGGAATCTGAACGCTTGCTCGAATGTGCGCTGGAAAGCGCGTAGGCCTCTCGCGGTATTCATGTTGTGTTACTTGGGTAGAAGTTGAGGTGAATCGATGGAATGTTCGAGGATACCAAAACGTGGTGACTAAGCTGTCATCCGCCTGAGTCACGTGTAGACGCTGAGCATAAACTCTACCAACAACCACCCCTTGTCAAAAGATTATGCGAAGGTGTGCAAAAACTTCAATGGCCATAGGGGAAAAAAGCTTTCGAGCCACGGATTGAGAACTGCGCCACTCTCGATCGTTCTGTCTTGTCGTCGCCCAGAACCGAGTTGAGTTTATATGGACCGAAAAAAGAAAGGGTGTGAACAGATCGTCCGAAAAAGGAAATCGAGAGCGGGGAGCTCTCGACCAATCGGATGCATCAGTCGGGAATCGAACCCGAGGCTCGTGCACGTTGAGTCCGATCAGGACTAGTGGCAAGCACGAATTTTACCACTAAACCACTGATGCTGAACCAGATCGTTCTGATTGGTTAATCACGCTTCCAGCCTCCGACAATATATACCTCACATTTCCCGCATCACACATCGGGATCATTGCCTCGGACACGTCGTGGTATAGTACAGTGCCTGCTCAACTTGGCACGGAGAGACGCATGCGGAATATTATCATCGCTTGTCACGAACTCAAAGGCCTCCGCTGAGCAATTGACTGATATTCTCCGGAGGAAGCATTCTGTCACAAGCGTCCTGGTACGTAGCGGACTGCACGACCATGCAGCATTAATAGGTGCAGAGCGAGCCCATGTACTCGACAAAGGTTCGGTATATTGAGAAGAATGTAGAGTCGTAGCAATCTTTAGAAGCCTCTATCTTACGCAAACGTCTATTCCAGACCATATCGAAGCACAAAAGTCGGGCCAGGACAAACCACCACACCACGCATCATCGCACATTTAGACCTGTGTCCCACCCTTCTCCTTTGAAACCCCTCTTGCCACTCCTCGACTCCTCAGACTTGAAATCCACGCCTTTCCCGATGAAATCTTCCGATCCAGCCCACTCAGATTCTCCACCCAATGCGCTTCCTGATACGTCCTCGAAAGCCAGAGCAACGCAGCCGTGAAACCTCCCACAATCACAAGCGTAACCACACAGACCCAGATTGAGGGAATCGGGTCGCTGATCTCCCTGACGTTCATCCCGAATATACTCGTCACGAGCGAGAGTGGCAGGTACACGGTTGCGAGTTGGGTAAGCAGAGCGCTTCGACGGGCTTCCTTGATGCTGGTCTGGGAGTCGAGGACTGAGATGGAAGACATGAGTAGTTGGAAAGTATCCATCAAAAAGCGCTCGAGGTTACCGGATTCCTCGTAGACACCTTCCAAGGCGGCTTTCGGTGAGCGCGAGCGCGTGTCGTGTAGGTCTTCGGAGAACTGTTCCAGCTCCGGCGAGATCCAGGTCTTCGTCTTCGACACTTCACTGCGGAGATGATCCAAATCCCGCCGCCGATTGTGCAGAATGTCGTTGATCCTAACACTCGGTCGTCGCACGTCTTTGAAGGCAATGGATTTGATGTCCCGGTCGAGGAAGCGGAGATTGATCACCCACATGCGGGTCGCGAGGAAGTAGGAGAATGCAACATAATCGATCGCATGATCACCAGCAAACATTCCCTTCAGCGACCATCCGAGGGAGAAGGCTGTTCGTAACGATTCAAAGGTGGAAAAGTAGGCTTTCTTCTCGAAGGTTTGAGGGATGCAGAGCCCAGATCGGTTCTGGCTGTATGGAACGCGAAGGCCGATGAGTGGTAGGTTCTCTGAAGCCTCTAGCATGAATGGCGCGTCGACAAGAAAGAGGTCTAGGCCAGCAAATCAGTTGGCTGGTTTAAGACGTATCACGACTTCGACGTTCCAACGACGATTGGCGCCCCCGTACAGATGGGCCGAAGAATGCTGCTTGCTGTGAGAAGGTGCGGAAGATGGAAAGACGTACAGGAATGATTTGACACCCGGCAATAGGATATCTTGGTGTTGATCTGTTCTCCATATTTCTCGCCGCCGTGTTGAGAGAGTCGCTGAATTCGGTTGCTGCTGGTGTAATCCCGGCCAGTATGCCTGAGCATCCCTTCGATGAAGTAATGTTGACGGCCAATCTGTACATCTGAACCGCGACGAGACAATCCTACCCACACCACGGACGATATCCACGCTTCTTCTCTAGCCTGCGGTCCCATGACGGCGTTCCAGAGATCTCCTCCTGTGTTGGAATTGAACGCATGCTGCAGGAAGAAGTCTTGTTCGATGTTCCATGCCTGGATGTAAAACTCAGAAGTGAAGAGATGTCTGTGTGATCTCCCTCGACTCACCACACCCAAAGTACCAACCCACTCCGGGCTGATGTTCTCAACGACACAGATGGACCGCCTGCCGGTTGCTTCGTCTTCTTCGTGCTGTCTCAAGACGGCACCAAGATCGGGATTCTGCAAGTCCAGTCCAAGATAGAAGACTCTCTGTTGGAAGCCGTGGTTGCTTTCGCAAAATGAAGACTGAGTGGTTTTGCTGTGCTTGATGAGTCTGCAAATGTACTCCTCTTCAGCCCTTTGCAGGAGCATCGTCTCGAATCCAACGCTTGCCGTACGAATTTGGGACTGGGATCTGTGAATTTGGTTGTAGACAGAAAAGTTGGGAGTCTCCTACAGTGATGAAGTGAAAGCTAGTGCACTTTTCATGGACTCAACTTGCGTCTTATAATCGAGCCAGGCATCCGAGGGCGAGAGGGCGGCTGAGGGCTTGAGCAGGAAGGAACGATGAGCCATCGCCAGAAGGCTACGACTTCTTTTCAGATGATCAAGCATGCTTGGCATTGTCACGCAGTGCGCCGCTTCGTGCGACTTGATGACTTGTTCTCTGCCTGGTGTCCTGCCGCTGGCTACAGATAGACTCGGCCGGTCGACCAGCTTATCACCATCTCAGGTAACCGTGCGGAGCACAGATCTCCAATGTTTCAGCAGGACACTGTACCTATGGTCAGTTCTAACAGGCAGCGGTCAGATTCCACATTCTGCCCATGGATGGCAGTTGTCGGTAGGCCCGAGGATCCAGTTGAGATCATGTGCCTGGCTCCGCAGGAGTCGATCCCATTTGATATCGGCAAGTGTGTCTAGATCTGCCTTGCAGGCAGCTTAATTTCTACGACCCTCTGCGATCGGTCGCCACCTACTGGATCCTCAGATATGAACGCATGCGGCGATGGTCGAGGCCTCTTCACCGGCTGTCTGGCCACGAGTGAAGGTCGTGCCGCACAGCGGCAGCGTGCGATCTTTTTTTTCTTCGGCCGATTGTCTTCACATCCGGGTGCTGAAGACCAGGCAAGCAATAGGTTCAATACCTCGGAGAAAAGAGCCTGTGCTTCGGTTCGTAGGTTGTCTTCGCAATAGCAGATTCTCCCACACTGCGCATTCCTCTCCCGTCCGCTTTTGGCATTTGCCTCGCAAACATTGACACGTCGCCGCAACGTCCGTGGACTCACAGGAACAATTACAAGTGCACCGGGGATGTTGCTGCATTACAAGATGCCGCCTACCGTCGATGGTGTTGCATGATGAAGTTTGGATGCAACAAACGCACTCCGCACTCCCTGTGATGTATGTTCCAGGGTAGCTTTGTGACCCGTTGCTGCCGAAGATCAGCCGAAATGTGGGATGCACTTCCCAAAGCCGGAGCGCTTTCAACTTCGGAGCAGCGCCACATATCTCGACCGCGACACCTCTTTCGCACCGGCATTTGATTCCTTTTGCGGCCGCGGAGCCATGTGAGACGCTTTCAACATCTTACCTGTTCAGCTCGACCTCTCCTGCACCTCCGCGCCGCTCCTTACATCCGCCAAAACCAACCTTGAACTCCCCCTCCAAGCTCTAGGCGTAGTATCCGTGAAATTCGGAGGGAGACAAAGAGTCTCGTCGATATGGCCTCGCTCGCCGGCAGAGGCCGCGCGAAGATACGACCGCCGCGAAGAGTATGTCCTACCCCATCCATCCGTGAAGCACAATCACGTCGCTGCGTCAGAACCAGGTCTCGCGGGTTTGTCACATGTAAAGCCAGCGGCCTACTCAGCAGACACTCCAAACTACAGACACTGACATGGCACCCAAATAGGGCCTCAACGGCTCCGATGTCGACTTTAACACCACCTGGAAAGTCCTCGAATGCGCATTCGGCGAGATTCACACAAAGAACGCATCAGCGCTATCCTTCGAGGAGCTCTACCGGAATGCATACAAGATTGTGCTGAACAAGAAGGGCGACGAACTGTACGCCAAGGTGGCACAGTTTGAGGAGCAATGGCTTGGAGATACCGTGCGAAATCAGATCGTGAAGCTGCTCTCCGCCCCTCTGCTCATGCCCTCAGGCCTGAGCCGGTCACTGGCGAATGCATCGGAGCGACGAGCGGAAGGAGAACGCTTCCTCAGGTCGCTCAAGCAAGCATGGGAAGACCATCAGATCTGCATGGGCATGCTTACAGATGTGCTCATGTATATGGTAAGCAAATAGCAGAACTCGAGTTGCCAATTGATGTGACTGATTGAAGGAAAAGGACCGCGTCTACTGCACAGACACTCGCCAGCCCTCGATCTATACCAAATCAATGTTCCTTTTCCGCGACCAGATCCTCCGAACCGCAGTACGCCAAAACCAACCGGACCTGCTCGAAATTGTCACTCGAATCATCCTCGACCAGATTTCCATGGACCGAGACGGCGAGGCAATTGACAAATTCCTCATCAAAGCAGTCATCTACATGCTTGAAGGGCTACACGAGACGGATCAAGAAGTTGAGGAAGAGAAGCTCTACCTGCGAGTATTTGAAGAGCAATTCTTGGAGCAGAGTCGGCAGTTCTACCAACAAGAAGGCGAGCGTCTGCTCAAGGAGTCGGACGCGGGCACATATTGTCATCATGCGAAGCGAAGGATCGACGAGGAATCGGATCGGTGTAGATCGACCCTCTCGGAGACTACGGCGCCGAAGATCCAGAAGGTGGTAGAAGACGAACTGATTCGGCACAAGATGAAGGGCCTGATTGACATGGACAGTGGCGTGCTCTACATGGTCGAAAACGATAAGTTTAACGAGCTTCATCTTGTGTTTGACCTGGAGGCGCGTGTGGACCAACAGAAGCCAGAGTTGACTCGCGCTCTGCAGCAGATCATCGCAGACATGGGAGCGAAGATCAATGATGCGGCCGTCACTGCTTCACAAGCCCCCGCTGTACCGCCTACTGCTGCGGAAGGTGGAGAAGATGAAGCAGACAAGTCTAAGGGCACTTCGGCTAAGCAAATCAACCAGCAGACTCAGGCTGCACTCGTCTGGGTGCGGGAAATCTTGGAGCTTAAGGATCGCTTCGACAAGATCTGGACAGTCTCTTTTGGGAAAGACCAGGCCATCCACACTGCGTTGACACGCAGCATGTCTGACAACATCAACCAATTCAGCCGCGGCAGTGAGTACATCTCGCTGTTCATCGACGAGAACATGAAGAAGGGTATCAAAGATAAGACGGACAAGGAGATCGACGAGACATTGGAGAAGGCCATCGTTCTTCTGCGATACCTGCAGGACAAGGATATGTTTGAAACCTACTACAAGAAGCACCTCTGCAAGCGGCTGCTGCTCAAGAAGAGCCAGAGCGAGGACGTCGAGAAGCAGATGATTGCGAGAATGAAGATGGAGCTTGGCAATAGCTTCACGCTCAAGCTTGAGGCCATGTTCAAGGACATGTCGCTAAGTCGAGATCTCACCACCGCCTACAAGGAGCATGTCGCCGGTCTTGGGGATCGGGACATCAAGCGCGTCGAGCTCAGCGTCAACGTGCTTACATCCATGACTTGGCCGTTGGAGGCTTTTCGCGGCTCATCAGAGGAAGATCCTGAGAACAAGATCCAGATCATCTTTCCCGCTGCACTGGAACGCATCAAGACCGGCTTCGAGCGCTTTTACTCTGACAAGCACTCTGGTCGCAAGTTGGCTTGGCAGACGAGCATGGGAGAGTGCGACATCAAAGCCAGATTCCCCAAGTCGACGAGGGTACACGAGATCAGCTGCTCCACCTACGCCGCCATCGTCCTCTTGCTCTTCAACGACCTCGCTCCCGGCCAAAAGCTCTCTCTGGAGGAAATACAAGTCCGGACCAACATTCCAATGAGTGCTCTTACGCGGAACTTGCAGTCACTGGCTGTTGCACCTAAGACCCGTCTGTTGGTCAAGCAACCCATGAGCAGGGAGGTCAACCCGGGCGACGTCTTTTCTTACAACGAGGATTTCCAACCCAAGGCCATCAAGTTCAAGGTCGGCGTGGTCTCTAGTGGCAACAAAGTCGAGGGAGACAAGGAGCGCAAGGAGACGGAAAAGCGCAACAACGAGAGTCGCGGTTACGTCGTCGAGGCTGCAATCGTGCGTATAATGAAGTCGCGACAGAAGCTTCCTCACGCACAGCTCCTCAGCGAGGCGGTCTCAGTGCTCAATTCGCAGTTCAAGCCGGATGTCAACATGATCAAGAAGCGAATCGAGAGCTTGATCGAGCGTGAGTATCTGGAGCGGATAGAGAACGCACCGGTCCCTTCTTACAAGTACCTGGCTTGAGGTACTAGGAATGCATTACTATGGCGTCTGGGCTTGTTTCAAGAGGGCGGCTTGATGTGATACGGAATTGAAAGCCATTTGCATGAGCATAGACCGGCGAACAGGGTACGGTTGAATGGGAAGCGCGGCGCTCAGGTTTTGGCGTGTCTTAGTCGAAGAGCTGGTGGTTGGGTTGGAGTTTATGGGCAGACTTGGTGATAGATCTGCCCCGAAAGCGTAAAAGTTTCTTGCGCCAGTATCACTTGATGGTTATAAGGACGCGCAGATACCCCAATTGAATTGTATCCACAAAATCTATCGCATGAAGTTGTATCTCGGCCACATGCACACGACGGCTGGAAGCGAGAGGTGATGTCAGTCAAACGGCCTTTTGCAGACCTCTGACCAGCTTTTCCTGATTGGCTGTGGTGACTTCACTTCTTCTTTCTCCTTACACAGCATCGATACAATAAACAGAGTGAACGGCTCATGCCTCGAAATTGCTGATCATTCAAGGTAGACACCATTCCAATAAATGAGGATGGCCTTCGCCACACAGACACGCTCTCCAGAGCACCTGCGAGGACTCGTGGACATGGGAAGCAATGGAATTCGCTTCTCCATCTCAGACTTACAACCACCCACGCAACGGATCATGCCCACGATCTATCAACATCGAGTCGGGATTTCCCTGTACGATGCGCAGTATTCCGCTTCCGGAGAGAAAATTCCCATTGAGGAAAAGACGATTTCCGACGTGATATCAGCTTTCAAGGGATTCCAGAGAACATGCAGAGATTTTGGAGTTCCGGAGGGGAACGTCAATGTCCTTGCTACGGAAGCCACGAGGACGGCGGTGAATTCTGAAGAGTTCCGAGGGAGGATTCAGGAGGCTGTGGGATGGGAGGTGGAGATGTTGACGAAGGAAGAAGAAGGGAGGGTGGGTGCCATGGGGGTTGCGAGTTCGTTGCCGGAAGTCTCCGGGTTGGTGATGGATCTTGGAGGAGGGAGTACGCAGCTCTCGTGGCTTGTGCGGGAGGGCAATCAGGTTTTGATGCCGGAGGCGGGAGCTGTTAGTATGCCGTATGGGGCTGCCGCGCTGTCGAGAAGGCTTGTGGAGGCGGAGCAGGGGGGTGGCTCAGGCTTGAAGAGGTTAGGAGAGGAGATTGACGGCGCTGTTCGGAGCGCCTATAAGGCGTTGAAGGTTCCGGAGGAGATGGAGAGAGATGCGGAAGAGCAGGGTGGGCTTACGCTGTATCTTTCCGGTGGCGGGTTCAGAGGCTGGGGTTATATGCTCATGAGCCAGCACAAGGTTTCGCCTTACCCCATTCCGGTGATCAACGGGTTCAAAGTCTCGAGGAAGCAGTTCTTGAGTACTGACCAGGTCAAGGCCGCGGCGAAGGAAGCCTTGGAGGACGGCGACGAGAAGGATTTGTTCCGAATCTCGAATCGCCGAGCGGGCCAAGTTCCCGCGGTCTCATTTCTGATCAACGTACTGGCGGAGGCTCTGCCATTTATCAAGGAGGTACGTTTCTGTCAAGGTGGCGTCAGAGAGGGCTACCTCTTCTCTACCCTGCCCTCTAAGATCAAAGCCGAATTTGCTCTTGTGGTGGCAACGCAGCCCGTAGCTCCACCGTCCTCGGCTCTATTACTCAAGCTTCTGGCGTCAACATTGCCAGAGGGCTCGACCAAAGATGCTCAGGACGACTACAAGAGTGTCTTCACACCAGAGCGCCTCGAAGCTTTCATAAACCTCATCTACTACCACGGAAGCCACTCCAAAGACCTCCAAGCGACGGCTGCATTACGAAGCACCACATCCGGGATCCTAGCAGGAGTCCACGGTGTTCTTCATGAAGCTCGCGCTCTCATCGCTCTTTTGCTCTGTGCTCGCTGGGGCGGCGGTATCCCTCCCAGCGACGAACCCTTCAAAAGACACCTGGAACAGCTCATTGAACGCCCCTGGACGCTTTGGTGGATCAACTATGCCGGAGCCGTTGCTTCTCTCATTGCTAGTATCTATCCTGCCGGCGTCATACCGGATGGAAAACAGAGGTTGAACCTGAACGCGAAGTGGGGAATAGATGAGAAGCAGAGGTCTGTGCTGCAATTGACGGCGGAAATTGCGGGAGATGTGGATGGCGAGGTGCTTGGGATGGAATTGAGAGAGATTGAAAAAGTTGGAAAGAGGAAGAGGTGGATCGGAGGTAGGGATGGGATTGGACATCGTGTCAATGTGGAGGTTAAGAGGGCTGGTGCGTAGATGGCGCCAACGATCCGAGCTCTGAGTACAGAGCGCGCGTCGGATCGGCCAACATCTTCAACTTGTTGCGGCCCGGGTTTCTCGACACACTGGAAGCAATGGACAACATGGATTCTTCGAGCACCACTCTACCGAGGATGAGCAACGCCAATAGTCAAGTCCAAGAGCGGATCGAATCAGGCAGTAAACCAGTACGACCAATGTCCAACTGCAAATCAATGGGAATGGCTGAAGCCAAAGGTCTTGTTGAGCACACTCCCTTTCCACCAAAAGAGTTTCCTGAGCGTCGTTCTTTGATAAAAAAAAAAGGTTGGAGACCATCGACAAAGATGCTCGAGATGGATTGTCCGACCCACCATCGGAGCTGAACAACAGAGTATATAAGTACATCGAATAGACAGGCGGCTCTACCACAAGCAACTCGATGATTCTGCTGTCTAATAAGCAGGTCTATCACGAAGCGACACAGATCCTTTACGATGATGATCAATTTGTCGTCCAGGTGCATCATGACGAGTTACGCGGTCGTGGCAAAAGATGCGGCACTTACGCTCTCTTGTCCACTTGTGCGGACTTAAGGCATCTGCAACGGCCCTCATTCTTGCATAGCCATGGAAAGAGACGCACGTTCGGGGAAAGGGAGATCACACCGAGAGCTTAGAAGGCAAATTAGGGACAGGGGAAAAATCCCTCGCAACAAGTCCAGTAAATGATCGATTGTCGTCTCTTGAATTTAAGGGTAGTCTGAAGGTACCGGAAGTTGCTAAACTAGCGTGAGAATCGTTGTCATGTGAAAGTGTGGTTGTTGAATGGATGAAGTCGCGGAGGCAAACCCAGCGGCGAAACTTCGGGTGAACAGCCACGCCCCACTGACGTATCCCAAGGGAAACAGCTGTTTGACGCGCATGCTGCCCAAGGCTGCCAAATTGTTTCTCACTCTCAAATCAGACACGTCGTCTTCTTTGGTTATCGCTTACCCCAATCATCAAGCAAGCACACCTCCATCCGAAGCGTATCTCTCTGCCAGGATGAACGTGCTGAAGTTGCAAAAGGTAAGCGCAGCGAGCCCGGATCATAGCGCATGTTTGACTGACATGTGCTTTAGAAATACCCGCAGTTCCCTCAGTCGGAAATCTACGGCCTCAGCGATGCCTTTCGGAAACTCGACGTCGACGACAAGGGATATGTCGACGAGGCTACGGCGATCAAGGCCGTCCAGAACACCGAACGCCAGCCCTACGATGTGGTCCGACAGGCATTGAAGGAGGTGGAACTGGACAGTTCGAGGAGAGTCGAGTTGGACGACTATGTGGATCTGATCTCACGTTTGAGAGAGAGTAGTCCGGCGCAACAGCGCTCGCGCGGCTTCAGCAATGCTCCGAAGCCTCAGGATGGCGCAGCGGCTCCAGCAGGACATATGCGCCAAATCAGCACCGGAGGCGGCACACCTCAGAAGGCGGGCAGGATCACAGTCGGAGGTGCGACAGGTAGCTCGCAGCACACTATCAACGAAGATGAGCGGACTGCCTTCACCTCCCACATCAATGCCGTGTTGGCCGGCGACGCGGACATTGGCCATCGCCTGCCCTTCCCGCTTGACACCTTCGAGATGTTTGATTCTTGCAGAGACGGACTCGTGCTGGCGAAGCTCATCAACGACAGCGTACCGGACACCATCGACGAGCGTATTCTGAATAGAGAGGGAGGCAAGATCAAGAAGCTGAACGCTTTCCACATGACGGAGAACAACAACATGGTCATTGAGTCCGCAAAGGGTATTGGCTGTTCAGTGGTCAACATCGGCTCTGGAGATATCATTGAAGTCCGGGAGCATCTTGTTCTCGGTCTGATCTGGCAGATCATTCGGCGTGGATTGCTGGGCAAGATTGACATCAAACTGCATCCCGAGCTGTACCGATTGCTGGAGGACGGCGAAACACTGGAGCAATTCCTCCGGTTGCCGCCCGAGCAGATCCTTCTGCGATGGTTCAACTACCACCTCAAGAATGCTGGCTGGCACCGACGAGTCCAGAACTTCTCCAACGATGTTAAAGATGCCGAAAACTACACCGTCCTCCTCAACCAGCTCGCGCCCAACGTCTGCTCGCGCTCTCCTCTCCAAACGCAAGATCTGTTGCAGCGCGCAGAGCAAGTCCTGCAAAACTCAGATCGGCTCGACCCGCCATGCCGCAAGTTCTTGACTTCCAAGTCGCTCACCGCCGGAAACCCCAAGCTCAACCTCGCCTTCGTCGCGAACCTGTTCAACAACCACCCAGGACTCGACCCCATTACGGAAGAGGAGAAGCAAGAGATCGAAGACTTCGATGCAGAAGGCGAGCGCGAGGCGCGTGTGTTCACGCTATGGCTCAACTCGATGAACGTGCAGCCCACCGTGAATTCCTTCTTCGACGACCTCAAGGATGGTATCGTCCTCATACAAGCCTACGACAAGGTCATCCCAGGCAGCGTGAACTGGCGACATGTAAACAAGCCACCAGCGAACGCCGTGACTCCCGCGAGTCAAGATCCTGATGAGGCATACCTTACGATCAAGTCTGGAATGTCACGCTTCAAGGTAAGTTTGCTATACACAGGGAATGCCTATCTTGAGGCTTCAGCTCCCTTGCGATGCTTGAGTGCAGTGCTTGTACCCACTGACTTTCGATATAGGCTGTGGAAAACACAAACTATGCCGTGGAGATTGGCAAGCAGAACCGCTTCTCGCTCGTCGGAATCCAGGGAGCCGACATCACGGATGGCCAGAGGACACTTACCCTCGGGATGGTGTGGCAACTGATGCGAAAGCACATCACCAACACTCTGTCGGCACTGGCGCAACGGCTCGGCAAGCGCGAAATCAGCGATGCGGACATGGTGCAATGGGCCAACAACACGGTCAAGAAGGGCGGCCGGTCCAGTGCGGTCCGCAGTTTCAAAGACCAGCAGATCGCATCCGGGGTGTTCTTGCTCGATGTGCTGAACGGCATGAAGAGCTCCTACGTCGATTATGATCTCGTCGCCTCCGGCCGCACGGACGAGGAAGCGTATGCGAACGCGAAGCTTGCCATTTCCATTGCGCGCAAGATGGGTGCTACCATCTGGCTTGTCCCGGAGGACATTACGAGTCTGAGGACGAGGTTGATTGTGACGTTTATTGGTTCGTTGATGGCGACCGCGGAGCAGCTCGGATCATGAAGAGCAGAGCAGGTCGAGATGAAAAGGAAAAGGAGCATGAGGCGTGTGTGGCGCTGCATAGGAGGAATGCTGAAAGATGCGAGGCGAGCAAGGAATGGAAATGGAAATGGAAATGCGAAGTATGAGAGGTATGAGAATCCAAAAAGTCAACGATGAAAATTAAACAAATGCGTGATAAAACCCCCTCGCTCTTCTCTCGCGTGACGAAGGGAAGCGACCTTTGAGTTGCGATGCAAGCAACAGGCTTCGTCTCTAATAAACGAGGAACGTGTGAATATCAAGGGCTGCAGTAGAACTGACCCGATCGCCGGATGGAGAAGCTTCATCATCGTCCGTCGTCGTTGTGCGCCGAGTACGAACTGCAGTATTGCACGGGAAATCTGCATCGAACCTCGCACCGTGCGTGTCGAGCAAGCGCACATTATTATTGTCGTGCGTTAGGTGGATGGATGTCTTCGCCCCAGAGCCAGACCAAAACGTCTATAACATGATTGGGGCAAAAGTCGGGTGCTCCAGGATTGAATGCATTTGTCGAACATGCGAGTTTCGAATTGGATTCATATCCATCAATCACGATGCGCCTCCTCTGGGGGGAGAGAGACCAGATTTTCGTAGCGTAGCGTTTGAACGAGCGTCGTAAGCTATAATGGTAAGGAATGGAGCACGAGGGACGCTCGTCGGCTGTTGTTACGTTTCCGATTCTTCTGCACTGCACACTGCGCTCGTACAGGCTGCTCATGGAGGCAGGCTCCAGACAGATCTCGATTCCGGAGCATTTCTTTGCAGAAAGATCCCGATACTATTGGCTGGGATACTATGAGGGCTAGGCTATACTATATCGCGGCTGCCCGTCCAGCGAGCGCGCCCAAGCGTGACCGGTTTCTGTACGAAGCAGGAAAGGTCCCCGGAGCTTGCGAGGGAGGGAGATCCGGGTAGGCAGGGGGAAGAGGATGATTCTTGCTGCCGAGGGCGCCAAACCTGGGGAATTTTGGAGAGGATCTAGGAGTTATAAGTTGTTCGTCGCCAAAATGGAGAACTGTCCGGAGCCTCCTACAGTCTGCTGGTTCTTGTTCTTGCCGCAGCGGAGTCGAAGGGTATCAACATGTGAGATTTCTATTCGTTCGTTGGAGCAGGCCGATAGAAAGAGGTCCAGAACGTGCTTGCAGAGGAAGCCGGCAGGTTAGTATATTCTCCCAGCATACACAATCTCGATTAGGACAGGTCACAAGGGTTAGGCATGGCATTTTAGACAAATCTGGGATGGCATGGTCAGACTATGAGGTCGCTTGTGGGTATCGGTCCTTGGATTGTTCTTCTCGACAAGAGATCATCGTGGACGCAATTTTGGGTTATCGGCCAATCAATAGGCTGGTCAGGCGTCTACTCTTCTGGCATTCGTAGCCGTGAATAAGCTGTATCCGAGGAGAGGGCGACTGAAAGTGGAGGCGTTTCCCGAGACTTGGCCGGCGAATTGTTCCGTACAGGCCTTGGAGGGCGGGGCCCCCTGCGTTGCGATGGAACCAGTATATCGGTACAGAGGCTCGTGGGACGTGCAAACTGGTGATCAGTGTGCAATACGAAAAGCGGATGGATGCACAGATGGAGCACAAAGGTGGAAGGTGAAGGTGGTGCCTCGATGCGGGTTCCACAAGATGCACGTGGGAGTCCCTTGGATAGGGTTTTCCGTTGAGCGCCTCCTCTCCACATCTCATTTCGGCTGAAGACACTGCGTCTGCTCCTTGTCCGCAGGACTCCCGCAAGAGGGGAAGAAGATGCACGAGGCGAGGCGAGGCGAGGCGAGTCCGAGGCCGCGTCAAGGCGGCAAGTTGTGTGTCGGCGAAAGGATCCCAGACGTCAGTTGGATATCGGCCGCAGACGGGCAGAGACAGGCGGCAGGATGCAGACTCCCAGAAGACAAGACAAGACAAGACAAGACAAGCTGGGCGCGACGAGGAGATTGCTCCGCTGCTAGGAGCCGAGCGAGCACAGCCAACAACGTCTAACGGTCTCCCACCCAACGTCTGATGAGCGGCAGATCAAGCGACCGAAGAGAGCAGCCATGGAGAGATGAAGCTGATTTGCGGGCGCAGGGATCAGCTTCTCGTCGCCAGTTCCTGGCCTTCATCAGGTTCTGGCCAATGGCAGGGATCCATCCGGTCGCAGTCGGTGTGTGGTGTGTGGTGTGTGGTGTGTGACAGTGTCGTCGCAGGCGAGCGGGCGGTGGTGTGTCGTGTGTCGCGGTGCTGGCGACGATTATTATTGCCCCTTTTTTTTTTCCAGGCCAGGCGTGTGCCGTGTGAGAGTCGGCGTCGGGTGGAGGATGGACGATAAGGTACTGTATACAGTCACAGTCTGTGCACATGTGGGTTGGCAGCGGGTACCTTGCATAGCGCCCGGACGGCACAGGCCATCCCGGTAGCGAGACCCCGTGATTGGGCGTTTGGTTCGATCAAGAGCCGCTCCTTCCTGGCAAGACCGTCGTTGCCTGTCCGATAAAAAGGGCTTCGTTTGTCCAGCATCTGCCTGTTCGCTCCTTCCCACGCACGCAACGCAACGCATTACTCTCCTTCCTTCTTCAGCAGACATCTTTCTCACCACGATCCACTCGATCGCATTCACTCGTTCACCACCAACGCTGCTGCAACCAACATCCAACGCACCTTCCTTCTCCCCTTCCACCACCAACCGCTTTCATCCCATACCTTATCATCAACCAAGATGCGTTCCTTCGCCGTCGTCGCCGTTGCTGGCTTTGCCGCCCTCGCCCACGCTGGCTCCAACGACACCTACGTGACTGAGGTCGTCACTCAGCTCACCACCTACTGCCCAGAGGCCACCCAGCTCACCCACAACGGACAGACCTACACCATCACCGAGGCCACCACGCTGACCATCACCAACTGCCCTTGCACCGTCACCAAGCCAGTCTACTCCTCGGTCGTCACCGCCTGCTCCACCTGGTATCTTCTCCCACACACACTCTCACTGCATTCACATCCACTAACATGAGTTTCAGCTCCTCCAGCTCTGCTGTCCCAACTACTGCTCCAGCTGCTCCAGCCTACTCGGCCCCCTCGAGCAGCGCCCCAGTGGCTCCAGTCTCCTCGGCCCCCTCCAGCAGCGCTCCAGTTGCTCCAGCCTACTCAGCCCCATCCAGCAGCGCTCCAGTGGCTCCAGTCTCCTCGGCCCCCTCCAGCAGCGCTCCAGTTGCTCCAGCCTACTCGGCCCCAGCCAGCAGCGCTTCCGTCGGCGTTCCTTACCCATCCTCCAACGGCACCACCCCAGTCTCTCCAGTCGGCACTGCCCCAGCTGGCTCTTCCCCTGCCGCCTCTGGCTCACCCTCCAGCACTGCCCCGATCCCCAGCTACACCGGTGCCGCCAGCAAGGTCTCGCTCGGCGCTGCTGGTGTCCTCGCCGCTCTCGGTTTCGTTGCCGCCCTCTAAGCCAATCTCTACGATGGACAGCAGAGCTCTACGACATGCAACTCGCAGCAGCAGGACGGTCTTGACAAGATCTCTTGGAGCATCCAAACCCTTTTTACGGCTACGCGACACGACGACAAAGCGACTTCTTTCCCCACTTCTTGATGTAATTTCGACAACCCGGGCATGAAGGCTGCTTGCACTTGTTTTTATTGAAGAGAACAACCTGTAATGACATGGCTGGAAAGGAGTACAGTCTGGTCTGGTCTGGTCTGGTACAGTCACAAAACCAATCTTGGCATGGCACTCTTTCCCTGACGCGGTGTTTTTTTTTTATCGGCTTCTGTCAAGAACCCCTTCGGCGTCTTCTGAGAGGCGTAGCATTAGAGATACCCATTGAGAATGCTATGGCTTGTAATGTATTTAACGCGCGCCGCTGGAAGCACGAAGTTTTTTAACCGACATCCTTTTTTCACTTTTTTCACGACTCATCCGCGTCTCAAATCGTCGTTCATCGTCGTTCATCATCGTTTGGAAGGCGAACGACAGGTCTGTGGGTGGGTGATGTTCCACGTGCACCACCCAGCCAGCCCCCTTGCAGGGTCGTTCCCGGCATTTCGATAGCTCTCGTCTCGTCTGTGCGACGATGGTGCTGTCAGACGTGGGACGTATCAGCCATGCGAGGTACACAGGAGATATATCTCGCGTGAAGCCACAAAGGCACATGGTGCATGGGCGCCAGCAACGCCTGTGTCTGTGTGTGTGTGTGTGTGTGTGTGTGTGTGTGTGTGTGTGTGTGTGTGTGTGTGCATTACACATATGAGAATCACAAGTAGTGAGGGTGAGTGAGGAGTAGGAATCCATTAATAACTGTGCTCAGCTAAGTTCTCGAAAAAGCTCGAGCTCGCTGTTGCCCCTCTTCTTCTTCTTCTTCTTCTTCTTCTGATTCATTCAACTGTCGTCAAGATCTGTCTCTGTTATACTCCTCCTGCTACTTGCGGAAGAATGCATCTCTTCTCTTCACATAATAAGGACCCCTTGAAACCCCCTTTCCCCAAGAATCCTAGAAATCCTCTTGTTGGGTACTGTTCGATCCCTTTCCCTTCCTTTGCCCTTCCTCCTAACGCCAACAAAAAAACGACGCAAACCCCCTTTCAACATTCAATTCTCCGGAATAAACATCAAATCCGGTTCTCGCCTCCAGCTTCCCCTTAATGATGAGGACGACGACAATAACGACGATTTTGATGATTTCGACGGTGATGAAGATGCCGGAGAAGAGGAGGCATTATTCTCCTCCCGAATGCGCTCCGCAATAAACGCGTGCTTCCACTTGCGTTTGGCGGCGATTTTGCGCGCGGGGATGTCGTCGCGCGCGGGGTCGTCGAAAGCGAGATAGCGCGTCGCGACGGATGTGGAGGCCTGCTCGGGCAGCGGGAGGGTGTAGGCGAGGGTAAAGGGGGCGGCGCAGAGGGAGCCGACTAGCAGGAGGAGGCCTTTGGCTGTTGCGGCGGACATGTTGTCGTTGAGGTGGAGGAGTTGCGACGCAGGAGTGGGAGAGGGTTGTTGATGTTGATGTTGATGTGGTGGTTGTGGAAGTGGGAATGGAAAGCGGTGATTGTGGTGGTGGTGTTCCGCACTACGACGGCGATGAAGTATTCGAGGTTGGAATTGTAGAGCGTGATTGTTGCTGGTTCTTGTGGTTGTTGTTGGGATGGTTGAACCATTGCTTTTGCTTTGATGCGAGTGTAGAGAGAGAGAGAGAGAGAGACAGACAGGACGGAGGAGATGTTTGGATTTCTTATATATCCATTCTTTACCTTTGTTTCTATCATGTTGTTGTCTGATCCATTGGGAATTGCCGCCCCGCGTCGTCTCACGAGGTGGCAGCATCATGAGAGTGCTGGGGAAAGGTGTGGTGTGATCGCGAGAGCAGAACCACAGGAAACGCGGAGAATTGGTGGGAAGAGTCGGTCGGCTCCGACGGGGGCCGGCGCGGTGCGAACCTTTTTGCTCCTTCCCTCCTTCCCGCTTTCTGTTTCTTGGCCTGGGGGAATAATGGTCTCGCCACCTCTGCTACCAAATCTCACAGTCACTGTCGTAGGTTGCCTTCCTTCATGTCTCGAGTGCCGTTGCTCTCTGATGAGAGTTGAGATTCCTGCCGCCGGAAGAAGGTTGATGCGCCGCCGAGACGATGCGGTATTCTCTTCAACTCAGCGTTGCTTCCATCCATCACTTTCCTTGCCGAAGACGAGGAGATCGTATCGCCCATCCACTCGATAATCCAGGCATTCAGTATACAGACATGGCCAGCCAGAACAGGATGTCGGAGAACTCTTCACACTACACCTCACCTCGAGCCTGTATTTATTACCGATGCGAGCAAGCTGCGATGTCATTCTGATAGAATGAGCTGGGCGCCCAAGAAGTGAATCGTGCGACAGGGCTGTGGCTACAGTCTATCTAGGCCACCGAGGACATCGAAGCGCAGTGCCTCAACATTGGCCGTCGACTGGTGTTCGATTACTTATCTTGAACTCTCGACTCCTCGTGCTCCAGGCCGAGAACGTTTCAGGAGGGCGGGAGTATACTGCTGCAGCCAATCGACGCTCTGCCGTACGCCTTTCCGCCCCGGCGGTATCAAAGACCCTTCCCATACGATGCCGCATACGTCAATGATCAACAGCTTCTCGAGTCGCTTCTGGCAACGCGACGAATCGAGGGAAACTTCTGTTAGGCTACAGAGTTTCTCGCCGCGCCTCAGGCCTTCCGAGCAGGCACCGCTCTTTCACGTCCTTCGTCTGTAACGCCGAGGCACTTCTGCTTGAGAGACGCTAGACTTGTTCTGTCTGTTTGGATAGCAGCGCTCCTCGGTCTAACAGCCTTTTGGTGGCAGAAATATGGCTGCCTTCGGCGCCTGACCTTCACACGCTTCGGCATGTCGCGAGCGGCAGATGCCACCGAGAGGTCATCTCCTGTGGCAAAGGGATAAGTACTTAGATCTTCCTCAATACACCCCACGCTCCGACCACACTCTATCACAACTGCAATCGACCCTCTGAAGTACGATCGCAACCATGGGTGTGCAATACAACCCTCAAGAGTCGATGAAGTCGACATGGCGGACAGGCGACAGGAAAGAATGGACCCGTCACCACTGGACGATGGAGAAGTTCAATCTCCACCCGACGGACCTTGACAGGCCTGTTCCTGTCCACCAGAAGACCGACAAGGTGCCTTACCTTCCTACACTGCAATGCCATGTCTGGGTGCTTGCCCATGCCGTTTGGCCTATGCTACTTCACCAAGCCTACGCATCTCTTTCCGGCAGGAACCTTCCTTGGTATGCGACCTTCATCCTCTACACGCTCGCCTTCAAGATAAACGCAGTCCACGAACTGCACATGCTCCGCAATCTTGGAATGAGATATGGCTTTCTCGACGGCGACAAACATGAGCGCGACCAAGTGCCCGACGCAACCGTTGCGAAGACCTTCCGTGCTCTTACGAACACCTCGACCTTCCGACCTCTTATGGCCGTCATCCTGGCCTACCGCAGCGCCGATCTGCCGTCTTCTACCAGTTGGTGGCTCCCAGTCGAGCTCGGTCTCTATGGCATCGTTCTCGATTTCTGGTTCTATTGGTACCACCGCTGCATGCACGAATTCGACGGTCTCTGGAAATACCACCGCACCCACCACTTGACCAAGCATCCTACTCCACTCCTCACCATCTACGCCGACGTCGAGCAAGAGATCTTCGACATTGCTGTAATTCCTCTTATGACCTGGCTTACGCTCAAAGCCATGGGCTTCCCCATGGGCTTCTACGACTGGTGGATCTGCCATCAGTACATCGTCTTCACCGAGTTGTTCGGACACTCTGGCGTGCGTCTCCTCACGTATCCTCCTTCCACAAACAGCTTGTTCTTGCGGCTCTTTGATGCGGAGTTGATCACGGAGGACCACGACCTGCATCACCGCAAGGGATACCGGAAGAGTCATAACTATGGCAAGCAGACCCTCCTCTGGGACCGCGTGTTTGGCACTGTTCACGAGCGGATTGAAAGTACGCCAGAGAACATCGACTATGAGAATCCTGCCACGCTTGAGTTCTTTCCGATTATCGCGGATTGGTTGTTGGTTACTGAGAAGGCGAAGGCCACGTGAAGGAGAAGAGATGTATTATGGAATTGGATACATTGGAGCTGGCTCAGTGTCGGAGCCTCTAGAAGCCGTGCTTGGTAGCTTGGGAACGCGACCGGGGACGCTGTGACACCCCGTGCCTCTTCACCAGAGGTTTGGAGGTGTAGAGCGATGGCTCCTCAATGTCTCATCACGTCTCATGACTCGACGGGTTGTTGGAGACGTGATGAGTAGTCCGCTGAGCGCCGACGCTACATTGTGGATAGTTTCCTAGATGTTAGATACCCCAAATGTACATTTATAACACGAGAATCTTGTCAATACTCATGTTATCCTTGTTGCTTAAAATACACACTTCATACTTTCATCTACATTATTCAACGCCTTTCACCATCATTCAGCTTCTACCTCACATTCAAAGGCAGCCAGAACGCGACCTGCAATTTGTACCTACGCGGATTCTAGTCCCCACGTTATTGTCACGCTCGCACGTGAGCTGCAGGGGTCCGGAAGCACCCTCATTGACAGCTGTTGATCTTTGGGAAATTTCACAGCTTCGCATGCCGCATTTCTCTTCAGAGATTCACCTCGCTTTTGTCGTGATTGGTCTCTAGAGGATCTCGAGACCTCTCTTCCACCCTTGCCCTTGTCCCCGAAGCCCGTGACCAGGAGCGGAGCTCGGGACACCCGGACGGAATCGTAGATCAGCTTGATCACCAATGTCCTTCAGCATTTCTAGTCCGGCTTCTTCACCATGGGACACTCCAGCAAATGAGCAACCGCGACCACAGAACAAGCGCATCAACTCCCAGTGGCGACCGGCCGTAGCTCCTTCGCCATATCAACAGGCTGCGCTCACTAGCGGTACTCCAGCACCAGCAGCTCGAGACCCCGGCAGCTACTTTCCACCTCAACCCTCTCCACAACCTCCCACCATGAGTTACGGCCAGCAGCCCGGAATGGGCCAGTACCCTCCGCAGTATGACGGGCAACAGGACGTCAGCGGGCTGACGCAGCAGATGGGTCAAATGGGCATGGACGGAGGTGCCGCTCAGTCAGGCCGAAGGAAGAAGGACAGACATGCGTACCATCAGATTGAGCAGCCTGCAGGAGGAGCACAGAGCTTTGGAGCACAACCCGCGGGCCAGTATATGAACGGACAAGCATCGACTGCACAGTCTGGTGCGGGCGTGGATCCCTCGCAGCAGGCTCCGTGGCATCAGACAACGCAGCCGTGGCAATCGCAACAACTGCCGCAACCCGCCAACAATCAGTTCCAGCCGCAGGCAGGCACGCCGATCAGTATGGGCGCCGGCGGACAGCAACAAGGTGCTCCTGCCGCAGGTGCACAGGGCCGCGTGAATCCGGATCAAATACCAAGCGTGCCTCTGAGTAGGGATCTGCCGACCGAATACTACAAGGCGCATATCTATCCCACAATGGAGCAGCGATTACCGCCGCCCTCTACGACTCCCTTCGTTGCGTACGACCAGGGGAATGCGTCGCCAAAGCATGCGCGACTGACATTGAACTGCATCCCGAATTCCCAGGAACAACTAGCCACGACTGGGCTCCCACTGGGTCTCGTAGTACAGCCTCTCGCGAAGCAGACTGAAGGCGAAGCTGCGATCCCTGTTCTGGACTTTGGCGAAGTGGGGCCGCCGCGTTGTAGGAGATGTAGAGCATATGTCAACCCATTCATGGTTTTCTCGAATGGCGGCAACAGAATGACCTGCAATCTGTGCGGTCACCCGAATGAAGTCGGCCCAGAGTACTTCGCCCCCACGGACCCTTCTGGGGTACGAGTGGATCGTCAAGAGCGTCCAGAGCTGATGCTCGGAACCTGTGAATTCCTGGTGCCCAAGGAGTACTGGTCGAAGGAGCCTGTGGGTATGCGCTATCTGTTCCTTATCGATGTGAGCGCAGAGGCATGCAATCGTGGGTTTTTGAAAGCCATGTGCGATGGCATTCTTGCCGCACTCTACGGCGATGACCTGGAGACCCCTGCAAAGGACGAGAGCGATACGCAGGCCAACGGCGAGGCGCCTCGCACGGCGACCAAAGTCCCTCCAGGCGCAAAAGTGGGGTTTGTTACTTTTGATCGCGAGATCCACTTCTACAACGTTTCGTCCGCGCTTTCAGCACCACAGGAGCTTGTTATGTCGGATCTCGAAGACCCGTTTACACCCATCTCTAACCAGCACCTCTTCGTGGACGCCGCCGAGAGCAAGTCTAATATCGTTACACTCCTGCGACAGATGCCGATGATGTTCGAGAGGATCAAGCAAGCAGAGCCCGCTCTCCTGCCGTCATTGACTGCAGCGCTCTCTGCACTATCGGACACGGGTGGCAAGGTCATGTGCAGTCTGGCGAGTCTTCCTACATACGGGCCTGGAAAGCTTGCCATGCGTGATAAAGGAATGCAAACTGCGTCCAACGACCACCCTGAACAGGAGAAAGTCCTCTTGGGAACCGAGAACCAAGGCTTCAAGAAAATCCAGGCTGACATGGTCAAGGCCGGCGTTGGAGTGGACTTCTTCCTGATGGCTCCAGCTGGCGGATACCTCGATATTGCCTCGATTGGCCTCGTTGCTGAGAAGACGGGTGGCGAGACGTTCTACTATCCCAATTGGGCATATCCTCGGGACACACTCAAGCTGGAGAAGGAACTTAGCCACACTGTCCAGAGAGACCAGGGTTATCAAGCTCTGATGAAGGTCCGCTGCAGCAATGGTCTGCAGATCTCACACTACAGCGGTAACTTCACACAACATACTTTCGGCGCCGACCTGGAGATGGGCAGCGTCACCCAAGACAGTGCCATGTCCGTGACTTTCTCATACGATGGTAAATTGGAACTTCGCAATGACGCCCATTTTCAGTCTGCTCTTCTATACACTACTGCGACTGGTCAGCGCCGAGTTCGATGCACAAACACCGTCGCAACTGTCACAGAGAATGCTCGCGACAGCATGCGGCTGGTCGATCAAGATGCCGTGGTCGCCATTCTCGCAAAGGGCGCGGCAGCAAGAGTACCACAACGGTCGCTGGCAGAGATGCGCCAGACGTTGCAGGACAAGAGCATTGATGTGCTTTCTGGATATCGAAAACATCACTCGGGATCGCACCCTCCCGGACAGCTCGTCATGCCAGAAAATCTCAAAGAGTTTGCTATGTATATGCTCGGTCTGATCAAGTCGAGAGCCCTGAAAGGTGGCAAGGAACCCAGCGATCGACGTATTCAGGAGCTGAGGGCGCTGAAGGCGATGGGTCCTGCCGAACTCAGCCTTTACCTTTACCCTCGAATCATCGCACTGCATACCTTGGAGCCCGATGAAGGCTTCGCCGACGAAAACGGTCACCTCAAAATGCCCCGTTCAATCAGGGCCAGCTACAGCAACATTGAAGAGGGTGGAGCGTACTTGATCGACAATGGACAGATACTGCTACTCTGGCTTCACCAGCAAGTCAGTCCCAACCTGCTTGAGGATCTGTTCGGACCGGACTTCAACGACCTGCAAAATCTGGATCCTAACTTGAACACATTGCCCGTTCTGGAGACGCTGCTAAACGCCCAAACCCGGAATATCCTCTTGTCTCTTGAGCAAGGCGCGGGAACTGGCAGAGGCTCGAAGGGCTTGTCTATTCAACTCGCGCGCCAAGGGCTGGATGGCGCGGAATTCGAGTTTGCGCGCTTGCTGTACGAGGACCGCAACGGGGAGGCGAGCAGCTACGTCGACTGGCTTGTCCAGCTTCACCGAGGCGTGAGCATGGATGTGGGTCCATCGTAGTCTTGTCAACACGAGAACATGTCGCTAATCACGAGTTGCAGATGAGCGGTCAGCGATCCAAAGCATCGTCGAATGATGTCTCGCATACGATCAGTGATACCATCACGACGATTGCGAGCAACGTGCCCTACTGGAGTTGATCCCTCTTTTGAATATTGAGAAACTCAGTGGCTGTGCTAAACGGAAGTAGGGTCGCGCAACCCCTCTAAGGTCTCAACCGATACCAAGCGTCGTGACTGTGAAGGGTCCAGGGGATCGAAAGTCAGATTCATCATGAAGATTCCGCCCTTTCCGAAGCCAACGCTGCGGTTGAGCAGTCCACTCGCGAAGGGTCTCCTTCGTGTACTACCGCCAGCCGCCGTTGTTGGGCGCGGCATCCTCGACGATGAAGAGGATCCTGTCAGTTTAGGAGACGATGTGACCGAAGAGATGATGGTGCCTTTGACTAGCATAGGGCGATATTCCATATGAGCTGTGAATTAGGCATGAGAATTGGAGAGAGCACATGGAAAGAATCGGGTTGGTTTGAAGCGAAGGCGCTGGGGGTTGAGAGAAGCTATTGAAAGTCACAGAGGCCGGGCTTCCCATCTATACATGAATAATAGAAGTGATGAGTATCGTTGTGCGGAACGGAGATTTTCAAGGGATAAGGGCGAAGGAATTGACTACTCTTTCTTCACTCCTTCATAGCATGTCGCGAAACGTTATCCATGTCACCAGACCCACGCCCCTGACCAAAGCCATCTTCTTCACCGACGACATTGGAAAGGGGGAATGCGCTGTGTCTGGAGTTATTAAGCAGGCGGTTTCGAGGTCAGAGATCTTTGAGTGGTATGTATGTATGGGGTTTTACCCATTACCGGAATGGGCGGCCCGGTATTTACGAAAAACAGAGTTAATGACACCGCGTGGATGTTCTTGTGCAGAAAGCGCTTTCCCGTGAAGGGCAATTCCGTGAGACTTGCACCGTCCATTATCCGAGCTGTGAGAGCGTGACAGCGCATCTCGTCCTCGCCCGAGCCGTTGGGATCTCTGCGGGCTCGCAGCTTGATGATGAATCAAGCCGGAATTCCAGCTGTACGGAGACTTTTCCCAACAGCGTTCATCCATCCATCCATCCTTTCTCGGCGTCCATCCCAGACCGCCACGGCGGCATCGTGAGTGCCGGCCTACCACATACGGAGGTTTGTGCCGAGTATATGTCTCGGTGACAGAGCGTAGGGATGGGGATGGGGATTCTTGTTTTCGATTATCTTTAGATGCGGCTTCTCTTCACCCGAGGGGGCGAGAGGTTTGGGGAGAGGGCGGACTGATGAGGTCTGATGAGACATGTGACGAGCGAGGAAAGACGAGGAGCACGAGGATTGTAATGTGCATTGTAATGTGCATTGTTATGTTGGTGCCGCGCTACGGGAGGTTTGCCCTCGGCCATGAACCGCCGAGCCGCCCGAGCACATGAAGACCTTTGATGGGCATTGCCATCAATATCCGGGAGGATTCGACCGGCGGTGTATCAAATAGACATGGGTGCCGAGCCATGATTTGATGACTGTGAGATCATCTTACCGCATACACCATGCTCGTAGCGGTCCCCTACCCGCCATAGGCGCTGCACACCAGCCAGGCCACGCTGCTCACGCGAGACATGACGGCAAAGCATGCCGATGGCGGAACTGCATGCCAATTCACGCAAATGGCGAGGTGGTTGATGGTGCCTCACATCAAAATCGCCGGTGCTCCCCGCCTCGCCTCGCCTCACAGCTTGACGGCCTCTGATCACTCCGTATCGCCATCCAAGGCTATCTCCATGGAAAGTGCATCATGTCTCGCGGTGATGGCTGGTATAGCTTCGCAGTGGCCGTCTTCGCTGCTCTGGGCACCTTCTTCTTCGGATTCGACACGGGTATCGTGAGTAGCCACGGGACACCATTCGAATGAATCTTGGCAGTGGAGATGAGGAGAAATTCGCTTACGGCTCTCAGGCAACGACGACCATCGCCCATCCCAGCTGGATCGCCTACATGAACCATCCCTCACATGGCCTCACCGGAGCGGTTGTGGCGGTCTACATCGCCGGCGAAGCCGTTGGCGCTCTGCTCCAGACTCTGGTCGGAGACAAGCTGGGTCGCATTCGCTTTATGCAGATCACGTGCGTAATCGTGACCATCGGCGTCACCATTCAGACTGCTGCCGTCAACATGGGCATGTTCCTCGCCGGACGTGTGCTTGCCGGAATCGCAGTGGGCGGCATGGTAGGTACGGTGCCGATCTACCTCAGCGAGATCTCTCCTCCTCACCGACGCGGTCTGATCGGAGGCATCTCGGGATGCGGTATCTCCTTTGGAACCATGGTATCCAACTGGGTCGGCTTCGCGTGTGGCTACGCCCCCTACGGCCCTGTGCAGTGGAGACTGCCCTTGGGCATTCAGATCCCTTGGGGCATTCTCCTCTTCTGTGGGCTGTGCACGTTCATGCCCGACTCCCCTCGTCAACTCATCCGAGGAGGCAAGATCGAGAAAGCTCGCGTCGAATTCGTCAAGATCCGCAGACATCTCCATTCTCACGTCGCACGGGAAGAATTCGCCCTGATGAGAGCACAGATTGAATATGAGCGAGAACGGGAAGTCAAGACTTTCGGACAGATGTTCAAGCTTTCCCGCCACCGCGTTCTCGCCTCGATCACGGTGGAGACCATGACGAGTCTGACCGGTGTCAATGTAATTCAGTATTACCAGACCATCCTCTACAAGAGCCTGGGCATTTCCTCGCACATGATCCTCGCCCTCTCCGCCGTCTACGGAACCATGGGTTTCCTCTCCAACGCCCTCACGACGAGATTCCTGATCGATCAATGGGGACGACGCAAGATGATCCTGACTGGTCTGGGTGGCGTCGTGCTGATTGAAATCTACGCCGCCGTCATGCAGCGGGAATTCCAGAACACGAACAACAGCGTCGGCAAGGGATTCGCCATCCTGGGCATCTATCTGTTCGTGGTCGTCTTCTACGGCATGCTAAACAGTACGACCTGGCTGTACGGCGCCGAGATCCTGCCGATGGCGTGGAGGAGTAAAGTCATGGGCTTAGCGGCTGCTGGGCATTTCATCGTCAATGTCGGTGGTAAGTATTCCTTCCCGTCTGGATTGGGAAGAGATGTCGAGCTGAGAGGATTCTGTGCAGTCACCGAAGCGGGACCCAGTGCTTTCGCCACGATTCATGAGAATTACTACTATGTCTTTGTCGGCTGTACTCTCTTCTTCTTCATCATCGCTTACTTCTACTTCCCGTGAGACCTCCCCCCAATATTTTTTCCCCTCGTGTCTCGAAACCTAGCTGACGCCTCTCTCTCTCTCTCTCAGCGAGACAAGACACAAGACCCTCGAGGAAATCGCCTCGGCGTTTGGCGATCAGGTCGTCACGCTCTCGGAGCGAGATCTGGACAAGGAGGAGAACAACCGAGTTTTCCAGGCAAAAGTATCGACTGAGGAGCGGGTGGAAAGGGCTCCTGAGGAGACGGATTAGTTTTTGAAGATGAGATCCAAGAATCAAGAGCAAGAATCAAGAGATTATCTTCTTTTTTTTTGGGACATGTATGATAGATAGCAGGAAGCTTAGATCAAGGCAGAAAACAATCACGACGTTTTTTTTTTCCTCCCCAAAGCTCTACGGAATTTTTCTCTGCGGCTGCTCTCTGTTTGTTTGTTTGTTTGTTGCCGGATTGGATTGGATTGGATTGGATGGGCAGACCGAGCGGCAAGACTAGGTACCTAGCCAGGTCACGGACAAGAATAGCTGATAAGGGCAGTAGACTACCTAGTAGTAGTAGATCCGCCAGGCCAGGCCCGGCGCATCGGGATTCGGGGCGGGCCATTTCGGCTGCCTCATAAGTGTCGGTTCTCTCGTAGCGTACGGGCATGCGACATCATCCATATCATTCTCACAACTATTCATTCATTCATTCATAAGAGTAGCATATCCCCACGGGTAGATCTGATAATATAGTAGGATCATGATAAAAGGCCCTCGGCGGTTGAGAAACCCCACGGCTTGTTCATTGGGTAGCGATGGTTTTTATGTCTTATTTGGGGTCTAGAGGTCGATTGATAGTAGGGAAGCGAAGAGAGAGGAGAGCTACTTTTCGCGTGTCGCTGAATTCTCGTTTCTGTCTTTTTGCGAGTTTGACTTTGAATTTTCGTACAACGGAAGAAGGGGATCGACATTTCTTTCCCATGTTATTACCCGGATGGACGAGACCCCTTCTTCTTTTTAGAGGGCTAGTAGCTACCTTAACATTTCCCTTATCCGGTCTGTGCGCGTGAATAGATAGGGAGGTTTTGTCTTTTGACTTGGGAGAGAACTTCTAGGCTTCTTTAACAAGAGACCTTTTTTCTCGACTCTTTTCTAAACCCCGCAGCGGACTTTTGCCTAGTTCTGCCTGATTGTGAGACTAGTTGTAAGACCAGCTCACTGAGACCTCTCAGGTCTGCTTTGCTTTTCAAAACTGCCAATATCGGGCCGGACGGCAGGAGCACTCACTCTGTTCTCATGGACAGTCGCCAAGTAGAAGTCGGGGTCGAGTCCGCCTTCTTCGCCCTTGGCTACGACTTGGCAACCACTCTCATCCAACCCAACAGCACGGAATCAACCATGCAGCTCCCAATCCTCTACATCCTCACTCTCATCTCCGCGGCCGCGGCAACCACCAAATTATCCGCCCACCAATGCAACGTCCAGCAACTGCACCAGTGCCAGGCCAAGGGCGCGTGGGGCTGCGTGAAGCACAACACGCATCGCTTCCGAGGCAAGATCTGCGTCCAGCAGACGACGGGATGTAACGATATTTGCGGAGATGGTTTCGCGTACCAGAAGTTCAGGTGAGTTTGTTTACTTTTGATGATGTGAGAGTTTTGAGTAGCATTTGGGACGAGGAATGTTGACGGCGGGGTGTAATGTTATAGGAGCAAGGAGGATGTTTGCGTTTGTACCGGGAAACAGGATGCCAGCCAGGCGAGTTGATGAGAGGTGTATAAGAAAGAAAAAAACGATTGACTTAGGGAGAGAGAGGGGATGTTATTAGCAAGATCGAGACAGTAGATCGACGCGTGTCAGAAGATAATGGCTTACGAGAGCGAACATTGAATGAATGGCAGCCAGCATGCATGCGGTGCGCCTTGAAGAGCAAATCGAATGGCAGCCAGCGTGACTGACCCGGTACGCCAACGGCACGACGAGGCCTCCGAGACGTTACACATACATACCCCTTTCCCTCCTCCTCCTCCCCGTCCTCCTCGAACCCAGAACATCGTCTTGTCCAACGACTCTCTCCAAGGAAGGGGTAACCATCCGGCCTTTTACCCAGATTCCATCTCCGCTGCCAGTTCCGCGGGGCATCTTCGTCCCCATCGAAGAGCGACCGCAGGGAAAGGTACTGTATGCACTGCTTCACTTTTGACTCGCAGCAGAACAGAGATCTGCACCAGACGCCGCTGAAACCCAAGACACGGACGGCGGTAGTCGACCGCGCTCGCTCTTGGAGGATCATGATGCCAGCCGTTCATGCGTTAATGTTGTCGATCTGTACCATACGCCGCTGCGGGAACCCAAGACACGGACGGCGGGTAGTAGAGCGGCGCTCGCTCACATACACAAAACGGAGGGATTTTCCATGCCGAGCTGCTTCTTGGTCTATCATGCCACAGATTTTGCCAAAAAAAAAAGGCAGAATTGCGCTGCTTGATGTTGTTGTTCTTCTTCTTCTTCTTTGGATTCTACAAGCACCATCAGGGCCGGCCTGCTCCAGATAGATAGCTGCGCTTCGGGGAAGGAATGAGATGGTCTCATTATCAAGACGTCGAGGGGGCCAGAGCTACTAGCAGCTCCGCTTGTCGTAGAGTCGGTTCGAGTCTTCGAGTGCTGGAAAGTTCAATCAAGCATTTTGACTCCATTCTGGACCACAATGAGAATGAATCGTCATTGGAAAGAAACGCTTCGCATTCGGTAGGTAGGCTGGAAGATGTTTCACCCGTATCATATCTGATCTGTGCCAGCTAGCGTTAAGCTATAATACCGACCGAGCCCTTTTGGAAAAGAAAAAGTGAGTGGGGGTCTGTGCGTAGGCTAGCTTATCTCTCCACCGACTTCAGCTTTCTTACTCACGAAGTATCCTTTTATTGATTAGTACCATATCTAGGTAGCGTATGTTTGCCTATACGGTTATAGTATAGGATTCGAAAACATCCTAGGGTTTGTTTATTAAGTGGCCTGTTTGAGGGTTCCATAGCTAGTTTTTCCGTTTGCATGCTGCGCGTTCTTACTGCTCGATTGTTGTTATTGTTGTTATTGTTGTTATTGTTGTTATTGTTGTTATTGTTGTTATTGTTGTTATTGTTACCGGCTGATTATTGAACGGCAGATCGACAGACAGACAGACCGAGCGGCATGGCTGGCTAGTTAGCAGTTAGTGTATGGACAGTAAATATTAGCTGATAATGATAAGGGTAGGTAGATATACCATAGGCCTGCATACATCGGGGCATTTCGGCCCCCGACTGTCGGTCGGTAGCATTCATTCACTGTTTAACCTTCCAAAAAAGGGCGTGCGCGGAAAGCGAAAGAACGTTAATCAACCTATCATTCTTTCCAAAATTACCCGAAAGAGCACGGGCTAGTCCAGTGCTACATAGAATATCCGGGTCTGTGCGGCGCGTGGAAGATAGGAAGGTTTCCAGTTTTCGACCTATGAGAGAAATCTGGGCCTTCAGAAGACCTTACTGTGTTTCTTTCTCTACTTTGTATTGAAAACCCGCACTTTTGCCTTGGAAATTCTACGCCTGGTTGTAAGTGAGACTAGGTGTAAGACCAGTTGTAAGACCAGCTCACAACACGTTTGGACGTCAGGTGTTTTGCCTTCCCATTTGCCAATATCGGGCCGGCAGGAGGCCATTCGGATCGTATCTACCATGAGGAAATCTCTTGTTGAACGTCGCCTAGTATAATAAGTCCGCCTTGTCGCCCCTTGGCTACTACCTACACTACCTACCTGCACACTTATTGGGCTATCATACCTTGGCTATCTATACGACCTCTTGGCTCCTCTAGTAAAGATTTCAATCAACCAATCAGCAATCAGCCAATCGCAATCAGCAACCATGAAGTTCTCGATCCTCTCCATCATCGCCATCATCTGTGCCACGGCAGCGGCAACCACCAAAGTAAACGGCAACAAATGCGGCGTCGTGCCCCTCTTGATCTGTAAAGTCAGGGGCGCGGACAGTTGCGTGAAGAACAAGGCAGTGCGTGCGATCAAGAAGGCCACCTGCGTGAAGGAGGCTCCGGTATGCAACGGTATTTGCGGGAGTGCACACCCTTACCAAAAGTTCGAGTAAGTTACCGGAGTCCCGTGAGCAAGTGGACGAGATATTGACGGTCTTTTGATGTATAGCAGCTCGAATACCCTCTGCATTTGCACCTGAAGTCATGATGCCAGCCATCCGATTTGAAACGATTGAAACGATTGATCTAGAGGATGTTGTTGTGAGTGGAGAGGCGGTAGAGGAGGATCATCAGGAGGGCCGACAAGATCGCCTTGCTGGGCCTGCGGTCGCGAAATACCGTTTGCTAGGGCTGGTCCCAAAAAAATTAGCTTTCCATTCGCGCTCAAGGTCTTCAATTTCTTCAGTCCTTTCAAAACTGCCAACAACTTCGGAAAGTGATGGCTCGTATCCCAATCTCTTTCCCCGTCCCAACAGGCCATTCGAGATCCCATCCCACCCGTCTGGTGTCGAGGGCGAGGTGTTCCAACTGGAGTGCAGATTGATAGAAGCAATGCTTGGACTGCATCCGGGCGTCCTTTCTATACTTGCTCGAGCAGAGACCTCGCAAAACTTTCAATTGCAACCGCTCTGCGAACGATGCTGGATACTGGAGGCAGCGTCTGGGTAAATCTCCCCTCCACCAAAGTCTCGAGAGAAGATGTCTAGTTGGCGTGGAATGGACTTTGGAGTCCAGTGGACTTCTGATTGTATATCGTGTTCGAGGGAATCCAAAAGGAAGGTAGCGAAGGAAGGGATAGACGGGCAAGTCTTCGACGACGAGTTCCTAGGATCACAAGGTCACTGCTGCGTGGGCCGAGTTAGCAATGCGACAAGATACATCATCGGAGTATTGATGCAGCCGTCGAGTGTAGTCTTCCAGGAAAAGGCTCTGTACAAGACGGGCTCGGCTATGCGCCGCAGCAGCGCGCGAGAAGCTCGACTGATATTGCAGAGGGTCTTCACATTCCATTCTTGTCGGAGGTCCATGATAAGCTTCCGTGTTCTTCTTCGCTTTCAGCTCTGCGATTTCATATGCTGAAGGAAGCGCGAGGTGGGCAATGATGTTGGAGAGCAGCTCTTCGGAGAGGTGCATGCTTATCGATCTACTCGGTACACGCTCTCGGGTTCGCCTTCAAGCCGATTGACGCATGCGACACGAACTTCGCACGCACGCCAAGGCCTCTCGCATTGTCAACCCAATCGAACTTGTCTTCTGGGATTCTCGTTTGGCGAAAGTCTTGGCCATGCGTCTGGGACATCCCATCTCGCCGGTTCAATAATTGCTGTGCGATCACATCGACAGCAATCGGCTACAGACACGTGCGTCATGCCTTCTGCGATTCTGCAAAACCGGTTTCCCCGAGACACTCTCACCGTAGTCACCACTTTCCTACCACGGCTGCGATGGCAATGCTAGTGCTTGGACGTCACTACACAGATGAGCCACGAGGTCTCGACGTGCATCGCTGGCACCTCGCGAGACACCCAAATGCCGGGTCCGTTGTCTAGCCAGCCGCGTGGCAGTGGACTGTGGGAACTTTGAAATGACGGCTTTTGGAGAAAGCTGTTGTTGCGTGCCAACAAAGAGATCGGCCATCGAGCAATACTTCGCTTGACATGGTCACTTCATATTTCCACCGGACTCATCATGAAACTCGTCGTTTTGGCTCTCTCGTACCAGCAACGGCCTGACCGGCGTGACGGTGCCGACAACGATAACGTGCTAGATTGGAGGAGAGCGCGACGAGCGCCACGAACGCCAAAGCAACGTCGAGGCTGGGACGGGGAAAATTTCAGGACCGCCTCAAGCGCCACCAGGACAGTAAATGGGCTAGACGTGTCAACAAACAGCTGACGTGTATTACACGACGTGGATCTGGAGAAGACGCGTTCACATGGGCTGCTCGCTGTCACCGAAATGCATCGCTCCAGCAGTTGCCGCTTCTCGCCGGCGAGGGTCGGCTGATGTGTGTTGCCGTCGGTTGCCTCGCACCGACTGTCACGAACGGCGATCGCCGTTGGGGCTGGAGCTTGAGCTTCGGGCTGGAGCTTCTGGCTGGAGCTTCTCGCTTGAGGACTTGGATGTGAGTGCACGAGCACTGTGCGAGCTCCCTGGCCGAGCGTCCATGTCCTCCTAGCGTAGGCTTAATGTCGCCAGCGTTCTGACTGGCGCCTGTCAGCAGCATTCTGACTGGCGCTCAGCAGCAAAAGGGTCTCGACGGTTGGTGAGGCAGCGTTGCACTGTTGCGGTATTCCAGCGTTGCCAGCCACAAGCGGGCACTCAGAGCAGCACGGCGATTTCAAAGACCGCCTGCCGACAGGTGTGGAAGCACGCGTGGAAGGACGCATCATGGGCAGCAACAACCAGGACCAGGAGGTGGAATGGCCGTGAGCTGTGTGTGGTGTGAGTGGTGTGTGGTGTGGTGTGAGAGGGGTGTGCTCTGTGCTGGGTGCGTGTGCTGTGTGCTGCGTGCTGCGTGCGTGGTGTGAGCACAGAGAGCTCTCTCATGACGATCAGCCTGCCAATGCAATGCCAAGAGCACGCAGGTCGGAGCAGCATTCGCCGTCGCCGATCTGCACTGGCAACACTCATCAACATTCGTTGGATCGGGCTGGAGTCGATCTCTCCGTGCCTCCGCGCTGCTTTGGCGCCGCGCCAACTCTAATCTGTCGCCCCTGCGCCTGGACACTGCGCCTGATCACTGCGCCGCACACTGGGAGGTGGTGCCTCGATTCTTAAAGAGCACTTGAAACACTCCACGGGCAGGCTGGGAACGCCCTCGCTGCCAGCACATGATCCTTCACCTTTTGACAAGCACCTCTTCCTTGCCCCATCTCATCACCACACCACTCGGCGGCTGGACCGTAGTCTTGCATCTGCCCACGAGCATCAGAGGGATATAGCTCCAAGCTCCCGCACCTTTACTTGCACCATCCTACCACCGTGCACTCCAACAACAACGACCACTACCATCCACTACCATCCGTCTCGAGACCATCAACCATGACTACGACGATGACTACGATGATGACTACCATGCAACTCAAGACCAACACCCGCAACCAACGACTCAACACCCTCCTCGCACGACCGCTTCCCCTCTGCACATCAACCGAGTACAAACACGAATACTACCGTCTGATCTGGAAGCTGCGAGAGTTGATCAACTGCCATCCCAAAGACGTCCGACAACTCTGGATGATGAACCTGCTCACAGACGCATTGGTACACCTCCCCACCACCATTCTCCTCTCCCACCAAGACTCATCACACTAACCTCTTCCACAGAATGAACTCCTCAACATGCACGACCCCACCTCCACACCCACCGACTCAAGAAAAGACGACAACCGCCGCTGGACGGACATCATGGTCCGCCGCACCATCGTCGAACAGATGTGGGAAGAGGACGAATCCATCACCTTCTACGACTGCTACGACGCTCTGCGGGAGGGCCGCAGCAAGGCCGCACAGGTCCGGCTCTACGACCAGGTGCGCACCTGCTGGGAGACTGTCACCGGCACAGACCTGGGGACCGAATTCCGAATCGCTACGTCCGCTGCTGCTTGATTGAATCAAGAGAAGAAGGGGAAATCAAAATTTTAACGATGTCATGACTATGAAAAATTATTGGGCCAAAGCGCATGTCGCTCGATCACGCTCGGTGTTGTTCGCTTATTGTCGCACCTTTTGCTTGGATCACCGTTCTAGCGTGTTTTGGTTGTACGATGAGACGACTTCTTCTTCTTCTTCTTCTTCTTCTTGTACAGAAATTCATCAAATTTACTACAAAATTATACCCACCATCCGTCCATTCATAACTCTCACCCATCCATAACTCTCACCGTCCCCTTTTCAAGCCTTCCTCTGCAACTGCAATTTCGGATCTTTCAAGATGGCACCCACTTCAGCCGGCATCAAGGCCCCCGGCGGAGGTGAGCTCTTGCCCTTGAAATCGTCACAGATCTGCTCCATCGTGACCCATTCCACGCCTTGATGCTGATTGATGGATTCGATGATTCTGTTCGTTGTTGGATTTTGCTTTCGCTCAGCGAGTGGCCGATTTCATTGGACGGACAGACAGCTGGAGAGATGGTGGAAAGATTGTGGGAAGATTTCCATGGATGGATGGATGTGGGGTAAATAAAGGTAAAGGTAAAGGTAAAGGTAAAGACAAAGGTAAAAGGTAAGCTTACCTCTCCAGCATCAGCAGGCCGTGGGGATGACCGCAGACGTCCGGATGCACCTAGAATTTCGAATGGTTAGCAACTAAATCATGGCTTCATCAGATGCTCATCACGCGAGCCAGATTTTAACCTAGATGGATGGACGAGGGGAAAGGCCGAAGACGAGACGCGTAGCTTTGTTTTCTTTCTTTCTTTGTAGCTGTTTTTCTTTGTTTGGGATAGAGGGACGGTAGGCTGGCTGGCGGGCTTGGCTGGCTTGGCTTACCGTGACGGGAAAGACGAATTCGTCGTATTCGCGATAGAAGTAGTTGAATTGGTCGAGCCAGAGCTCTTCGACGTCGCGGGGGTTGACCCAGCCGTGGCTATTGGGCGCGTTCTTGATGAACATCATGGGCGGCAAATCACTACAGAGGTCAGCAGATTTTCCCCTTTGGGGGAAACAGAGGTCTGGCTGGCTCGCGGTTTCACTTACTCCAGATACCAAGACGCGGGGATTTCGACGAGCCCGGTCATGGGGCCGGCCTCGAGGGGCTTCATCCAATCGTCCGGGTGTTTCTCATAGTCGATGGGATACCACTTATCGCCCGTGCGCAGCCAGTAGCACTGACAGTCATGGTGGGAGAAGGAATGGTCGTATTCCAGACCATACCGCAGCATCAGTTCCGCGCCTTCCTGGCTGCTCTCCCACCAGGGCGCCACGATGCCCCGCGGCGGCTTGCCGTGTTGGAAGTCCTTGATCAGCCGATAGCACTTGTCCATGATGGCGGTCTGCTGTTCCAGAGTCATCGCGATGGGGTTCTCGTGCGAGTAGCCGTGGAGGCCGATTTCGTGGCCCGCGTCGGCGATCATGCGGCATTCCTCCGGGAAGGTCTCGAGGCTGTGGCCCGGGATGAAGAAGGTGGTCTTGATATCGTACTTTTCGAACATCTTGAGGAGGCGTCGCACGCCGATGGTCCCCGCGAACAGGCCGCGCGAGATGTCCGAGGTGCTGTCTTGTCCGCCATAGGAGCCGAGCCAGCCTGCGACGGCGTCGATGTCGACTGAGATGCAGCATTGGACTCCTGAGGCAGTTGAGGTCAGTAAGTGTTACAGAGGGAGCAATGGGGAATTCGGGTACGTTTCTTCCCCATCTTGCCCAGTATTTCCCTAGCTGTCAACTTGGGACTGAAAAAGCTCTTCTCAAGGCCCACAGAGGTATCTGTAACAGACTCTTCACCTATCTACGGCTTATAGAACAACGCCTACTCTCGCAATCCTCGTAGTAAATTGCCGTCCCATCACAGAGTGGGGTAACACAGACGAGAAGCTCCTTCCTCATGACGTATCCTGGTCCATCACCTTTGCTGGTCTTATCGCGCGGGCGGCCGCCGGCCAACAATGAATGGGTCGTAGAGATATCTCGCTGGGTGTTTTGCGAGTTTGCTTGAGTAGTAAGAAAAATTGGGATCTGGATTTGGGAAGCAAGGCTTGCGGCTTTCGCACGACTTCATCACTGTGAGCACGAATCCATCAAGTTTGCATCTCTCACGTTCGAGGCTTGTTGCTACCATCATAGAATGTGTTACGCCGCATCAAAAGACGTGCCGCCGGCAAGACACGAGGTGTTGCGCGATGGTATTCGTTGTTGAAGCGTCCCAAATGGGGGATTCTGGGCTGGCATTGGCTCGGGTAGCGCCGCCGCTAGCTGATGTTTCTCTTGGCAAATAAGTAACGCGTGTCTTGAGATTTGGTCAGAATCGGAGCTGAACGATCACGTGATGTATTGAGCTCTGATTGGCTCGAGCGGAGCTTCTGCCGCGAGCTAGACAGGGTTCAGGCTTGCGGGCGATCCCTAGCTTCCTAGCTCACGTGACCCATGACTCGCGCCCCAATCGCCGACCACCGACAATGCTCTGCAAAAATCCGCTACGTCCGAAGCTGTAAGGAAAGTACCCACGCTACTACTGTTCCATTGCACATCACCTGTACATTGCTCCGATGCTTCTACGAATAGCCACTACCTGTAAATACGTCACCAAGCATCACTGTCCTGTGCCAATGACGTTCCCAAGATGATACAGCCAGGATCATTCTTGAACGGAAGCTCCGCAAGTTTCAACACCATTCAGCCTCATCACATGCCTGGCTACGTATATCTCTCCGTGGCACCTCGTACAGCGCGGAGGTCGAGATGCCGGCAGTCCGACGCGGTCCACGAAACTTTCAATACAATGCAGGTCGTTCTGGGATGATCGTGGCAAGATGGGTTTCTAGAAGGCGACTCGCACGTGGCTATGTAGCAAAGTTTGCGGTCTGCATCCGGGTCTCGGTAGCCGATCGAGGCCGAAGGGAAGCGAGCAGGTGCCACGGAGCAGGTCTTGGCTCTGCCCGTTTTTGTTTGTTTCAGAGCATCCCGTTTTGCATGGACTACAGCGAACCTGGCGCGGATCCGAGATGTCCGCTCACGATGGCGAGAGTCGTTTCGAGAGTTTTTCGATCGCCGACTGGAGTTGCCGATGGCTGGTATACTCACCGCTGGTAACTGCCGGATCAAACCTCGTGGGAGCTAATGGAAAAATGGAGGAAGGCAACTTTGGGGTGTTTGGGCAAGGACGTGGACTGGTAAGACCTGTCGTGTCGACGCATCTAGAAGACGCTGCGAATGGAGCATCCTTGGCTAAATCACTTAGCCTACATTCGACATTCCATCTGCCTGAAAGGCTGGAAGGACATGTACGGATTTCTTCTTCTCTTTGTGCCGGGCGATCATTCCCTGCGGAAATTTGGCTGCAGTTCATTAGGCAATCAGCTGGATGGCATCCACCTGCCTACACGATTACGAATTGACGTCGGCGCATATCTCTGTATGCAACCAAGCAGGAACTGCCTCTCCAAGCCGAGTATGAGCGTCACAAAAGCAAGCCCATACCCGGTAACTGTGACCAAATCTCGCAACAGATTGTCACCTTTTGGCCCTGCTTGAGCCAGCAGGACTGACATTCCACCTGTGGCACCGATGGACAGTAGGGTAGGGACTATATCGGACAGGCCGAAAGACTAGAGTAAGGTCAGTACATTGTCCGAAACCTTAGCAATGGGGCGAACTTTACCTGTTTATGCCTCGCAAAGAATTCCTTGGCAAAGCTGAGGTTGAAGATGATTCTCAACGCCATGTTGACGCAGTTAGCCCACACCAATCCTTCGGCTCCCAGTGCCAAGACTTTCAGAAAGACGTAGGCGCTTCCAGCGAAGAGAAGAGAGAAGCCTCCCATCCAGATGCTCTGACGGTGTAGGTCTCCGGTTGAAGCGGTAGCCGCTACGAAAGCCTCGCTCACGCCATTGATCGCAAGAAGCGGGATGCAGTACGTGTAAGTACCCAGTACGTCGCCTGCGCCCGAGTCGGTCCAGCGTGAGCCTGCTACAAGGCGGAGAAGCAGAGGCGCTGCCGTAGGCCCGAGCGCGAAAACAAGGGAGAAAGTTAAGTAGATGCGTAGCGTGTCGCGGAGGACGGTAGCTGCTTTCTTGATATCCTGCGCTCTTGGCTGAGTCCCCGAGCAGAGCTGAGCGAACAGATTGCGGGAAGTGTCCTCGATCGGTCGAAATACCATTCGAGCGATGAGACCTCCGTAATTCGCAGCGAGAGCGTACATCCCCTGGTCCTCGAGTGAAGCGAACGTCGTGCTCACAAGCACATCGCCCTGCGTGAGGAGATATTTGATTCCGGTCTGGACGTAGAGAGCAACAGAAAGGGTTACGAGCGTCTGAGGGAAGCGGGAGAATATGAAAGTTTGACCACGTCTAGATAGACATCGTCAGAACATGACTTACACTTATGTTTCGATGGATATGAGATCGACGCACCTCTGTTCGATCTTCTTCGGTAGGAGTGAGAAGTTCTGCTTCGTAGCTGTCGGGATCGTTCTCCAGATATAAACAGCAGTGAGAGTAGAGCAGTATGCCAGTTCACCAACTGCGAAGGGGAGAGCACCGAGCTCGAGGCCCCGAGACTGACTCCAGAAAACGGTCCCAGCGGTAGCAATTGTCTTCAGCACCACAGCGCTTGCTTCAGCGGAAGCACGCGTGCCATATTGCATATTCTGCTGTACTGCGACGAAGGCGGGCTCACTCAGAAGCTCTACCATAGCGGCGACTTGGCATACCCAGAGAGCTTCAACGAAGTACGGAACATTCGGAAATCCTGACCGGAGATACCATTGTGCGAAGCCTATCACGATAGGGACGCCACCGACGAGGGACAGGTATGATAAATTGATGGCCGCCTGATCTCCGCCTTGAGGTTGCCGCTGACATGCAACTCGGAGTGACTCTCTTGCGAAATGGTGTGCGGAGATGATGAAGAGCTCCAGCTGGACGCTTGCTCCTAGCAGTGCCGGGGAGAGAAATCGCAAGAGGACTTGGTTGAGGGCGAAGGTGAGCGCTCTCGTCGATACCTGGAGCACGATGAGGAACAGGGCTCCTCTTGATGATGCGGCCAATGCATCTGTGGGCTTCGTTCCCTCTTCAGGACGCTTCGGGGCTTGCTCAGTCTTCTGTCTTTCTGTGGCCATGGTGTATTACTCGCGAGACGCTACGCCGACATGGTAATGTCGTTGTTTAGTGGCAGGGAGAGGCAACGTTTTAGACTTCGATATGTTCGGATATGAGGTATCGTATACCGGAGCCTTGGCGCGCAATGACGATGTTGTCCCGCGATGGAGCTCGACCTTCACATGCACTCTCTGCCTCGGTCCTTTCCTTTCCACGACAATGTGTACATAACATCTGTGTATACTGCCCCAGCGGCATAATCTTTTACCTGCACACCACGATGCTGGACTTCCGGACGTCGGGGTTCAACCCTTACAGCGTCAAGTACTCGCCCTTCTTCGACTCGCGTCTCGCAGTCAGCGCCGGCGCCAACTTCGGCCTTGTCGGCAATGGACGCCTATACGTGTTGAACCTCACGGCGAACGGGATTGTATGCGAAAAGTTTTTCGAGACACAAGATTGCTTGTTCGACCTGGCGTGGTCTGAGCAACATGAGAATCAGCTCTTGACGGCGGGAGGGGACGGCTCGATCAAGCTGTTTGATATCGGGGTCGGGGAGTTTCCAGTAGCAGGATGGCAAGAGCATTCAAGAGAAGTTTTCGCGGTACATTGGAACTTGATCGAGAAGCAGACATTTTTGTCGTCAAGCTGGGATGGGACGGTGAAGATATGGACACCCGAAAGGAAAGAGAGCTTGATGACCTTGCCGGTGCACTCTTGTGTGTACTCCGCGGAGTACAGTCCACATCATCCCCAGATTGTCACATGCGTCTCGAGAGACTCGCACTTGAGGGTGTTTGACCTGAGAGCCAAGCCAAGCTCGCAGTATCACCTGAGTCTCGCTATACCGATCCATGCTCAGCCAAAGGTCCCAATCCCAGGCTTTCAGAGCCAAAGTCCCGGCCCGACTGAATGTCTCACCCATGATTGGAACAAATATCGGGACTCAGTTCTGGCATCAGCAGGCGTGGACGGCGTGATAAGGACGTTTGATCTGCGCTCCCCGTCCGGGCCTGTCAATGCTCTGCTCGGACATCAGTACGCGGTGCGAAGAGTCAGCTGGAGTCCACATCTGAGCGATGTCCTCCTGAGCGCCAGCTACGACATGACCTGCCGAGTATGGACAGACGGTAGTAACGTGGATCAAGGCGGTGGCGGCGCCGGTATTGGCAAAGAGATGGGTCTGATGGATAAGCACACTGAATTCGCTATGGGCGTAGACTGGTGTCTATTCGGTGCCGAAGGTTGGTGCACAACTTGCGCTTGGGACGAGAGAGTGCTGGTATGGGATGTGAGGGAATATATGCGACCATGATTGAACAAATACGCTTGAACGCTTCATTGAGTTGTATGCCACAGCAGGACAAGACTATCGAATGCCGCCTCGCCCTTTTGATGCTTTTCGCGAGAGAAACCTCCGCAGGCCTTCGCCACCGCCGAACAGCGACTCCCATCCTTCTCGAGGGGTCCCGTCCGGTCCTTCGAACTCGAATTGCTTGTGCGTCATACCAGTCATCCACGATTCCGTGCCAGAGCTGTGCCTCTGCTTGTCCGCAACTGCCTCCAGGAGTCGTCTCTCCTCCAATTCACGCTCTCTGGCTTGCCTCCTCTGCTTTCGACGCCGTAGAGCCAGCAGCATCACGCCCCCGATCAGGATCAGAAATCCAAGGCCAAGGCCAACACCAATGCCAACGCCTAGGCGAACAGTCCTTGAGTCATCATCCATACGGGCCGGTACCGCCGCTGCTGGAGCTGTCGCTTCAGCCGCGGCTTGAGACATGGTCGCTGGTACGCTGGCATTGGATATCCGAAGTTGCACGCTGTTCAAGACACATGCATCACAATCGTTCGGCTGGTGCCCTTTTTGGAGCTGGAAGTGCAAAGGTGCGGAGAGATTCGCCATCATCACGGCACCTGCTTCTCGCCACAGGCTGGTCATGTTTCTTGTGAAATTGGCTGCGTTACGTGTCAGCAAATATCGGAATGGACTCCTTGAAATCGACCTACCAGCAAGGATATCTGACACGTACGATCCATCCTCGAGAGGACCTTGGAACACCCGTACGGTCGTGAATTCAAAAGGCGTGGTCCATGTCACATTGATCTGCTGACTGGTATTGTACGTCGTCGCATCCGAAGTAGGCGAGATGAATGCCAAGGGAGATATTCCAGCGAGATTGGTCACGTTCAGACCGTTGGTGGTGTTTGCGAGGTTTGTGGCATTGAGTGCGCCGAGAAGGACTGATAATGCCGCCATTCTTCGCGCTGAAGAGGTCGAAACCTGTAGCGAGAGACTATGCGAAGAGCAGGCAACGTTCGAAGAGACACGAAAGCACTGATCGGAAAGCGAAAGACTGTCGCCAATTGGGGGCCACGCTCGCGAGAGCAGTGGGATCCTACTTGCCTATCTACCACTCTACCCCATCGGGCCAGATCGCTTGTGGTTACGAGAGCTCTCCGCTTATTCTGGTTCCTCTGGATGCATCTCATGCATTCCCGCATCGCACTACACGACATGCAGCTGCTCTGTTGGGGGCTAAGAAGAATGTCAGATGCAGGGTCGAAGTGTATCTGTGGCCGAGAGGGAGGTGGTTGGTCGAACCAAGGCCGCGGGGTTCTCTTGTGGCCCGAAATAGTAAAAGCCGACAGCGAGTTTTCCGCATTTTTCATGAGAACGTGCAATGACTACGCGGCTTTCTTCGCACCGAGCTATTGAACGCGTGCATGCGGCGGCTCAGAAGAGAGCTGCGTGCGATTATTCCCACCGCCGAGGTGGGCGATGAAGAGCCTTGAGGGAGAATTCATAGCGTCGTTGAGGTGAGATCCAAACGCTGGGCGGAGAGTTGCCCGAGACTTTGGAAGAAAGATTTAGCACCACTGATGGTGCAAGCTGAATTGGTACTGTCCCGACTGTATAGATGGATACAATCAGTCTCCATTTCCTTTATACAAGCCAGCATACGGTCGTCCGTTAATCGGTGGTCCTCCAAACCCGCTCTCGCATGCATTCTCCGGCGCGAGCGAGCGAGCAATGTCCAACACCATTTGGAGACTGCAGGGTGACTCCCGACCGCAGTTTGCCGTACACTAACTCTTGAGATGTCATGTGCATCGGAGCGTGGCACGCGGCACTGATGGCCGCACTGCAAGTCGACACTGCCGGAGGCGCTCCGGCTGGCAGTCTCCTCACCATGAAGACGATCGCAGTGAGGAAGAGCACACCTGATGCCACCACGGAGCAGATGATCGCTATGGACACCATTCGGCAAGAGAGATTCCGAAACTCGGGCCGAGTCTTGAGCTGGTACGGCGATGGACGACCAGAATCCCTCATATCGCAGAGGACTGTCTCGACGACATCGTCGTATATGGGTTCTCATAATCAAAGGCGACGGAGATGGATGCCTAGAACATCCTGAAGCCCTCGCTGCCCGTCACCATCCTTGCGCCCTTCTCCGAGATCTCCTGGCTAGGCTGGACCCAGACCTGAGTGGCATCTACACAACTCTCCGTGCCAAAGCGATCAACACACCAGCGCAGCAGACTCTCTAGCTCTCGCCTACTCTCCTCGACCAGCGGCCCTCTATCGCCGTGCTTGCTCTGGGCGAGGCTCTCGATTCGGTCGAGGAAATCGCGAGCAGTCTTCTGCGCCGGCAATTTCTTCTCGCTCCCCTGGACAGACTGCCTCTCTTCTTCCGTGGCCTTCGTCCAGATCAGCTCGAACGGCTCTGACTCAGCGACATCGCAATACCAGGCCCTCGCGTTATCCATGTCGCCTTCAATGCGGTGCAGGATCCCGTGCAAGTACATGCCCTCATAGGCCGGCGGGGACTGCATATGCCGGACGAGAAAGTGGGCCGAGGGCAAGTCATGGTTGAGGAGGTGCAGCAGGGCTTCCAGTGCCGGGTGCAGGTAGAGGGATGCTATCTTGTCGCTCAATGACGGATCGCAGACTTTACGCGGTGCCAAGAGCGGAGTCGGCAGGCTCTGCAGATGAGTGCGGAGCGCGACGAACGAGACGTCGGGTCGGGGTTGGTATATACTGGCCATGATGTCGAATTTCTATGAGAAGGTTTCATTTCGTCGGCGGAATTGTGATCCTGCTGGGAAAGTGGTCTCTTGCGCAATCGATGAGTCATCATGATGCTAGTGCACAGGGCCTAGGTTCTTATCCAACATCCACGACGAATGTTCCATGCAAGGCCGTACAAGAGCGATCTATTGTGTATGAGGCCTCAGGCAGCGACCGGGATGATTGATCATCTCCGCCTCGGCCGAAATCCTCTCACTCACTCTGCTTCTCCACGCACCGCATCAGAAAGAGGAAAGAGGAAAGAAAGAGTGCGACATGCAGCTTCGGGCCGAGCCACGTTCCATCCTCCCGGCCGATCGTGGCTGGGCGTGCCTGCAGTGGCTTTCGCTGGCGTACCTGCACACGGTACCTACCTACCTTATCCATCCCATCCTGTGAGAGGAATTAGGCCTCGCAAATGTAGGATAGATACCACGTTCTGTTCTCTAACACCAAACATTGATGATCGAACCGCATCTACCATGTTCTTCGACATCTTCGCTCTCTTATTCCTGCTCCTCGCGAGCCTGATAGCAGCCCAGCAGACCCCGACCCCAACCATCGTCGCTCCCACCACGGCAGCTCCCAGCGCGACAGCAGCGTCGACCGCCCATGGATACGCCTATGCAGGCTGTTGGAACGAGACGAACCACCTCGCCAACACAGGCGGCCAGCGAGCCCTCTCCAACGGCAACAGCGTAAGCCCGCTCACTCCCCATCCCCCTCCCGCTCACAAAATAATAATCCCCCCCCCCTCCTCGCACAGTCCGCCAACAACACCATGACCCTCGACTCCTGCATCCTCTTCTGCAACACCTACACCATGCAATACGCCGGCCTCGAATACGGCCGCGAATGCTACTGCGCGCAATACCTCTCCGCCTTTTCCACGCGCCTCGCCGACAGCCGCTGCGGGTATGCCTGCGATGGCAACGCGAGCCAGCTCTGCGGCGGGGCGCTCGCGATCTCGCTGTATAATCGCACGGGCGGCGCGCATACGGGCGGCGTCGCGGGCAGTCTCGTGGGAGGAGGAGGAGGGGCACACGGTGCGGCGGCGTTGTGGGGGTTTGCCGGGTTGGGGATGTTGCTTGTGGCTGGAGTGCTGTGAGGAAAGAAGAGTTGCGATGGCGGAAGGGATAGACTAGACTGCCGGGGGGGGGAAGCAGGGAAACAGGCCTGCTCTTTTGTTTTTTGCTGTTTCCGAGAAGCACTTCTGAAATTCTGAATAGAAATGACTGGACGACGATTTCACATGGATACGATACGATACGAGACTTGCGGACGAGATTTTTTATTATAAGATGAGATAGATAGCATTGACGAGACGACGACGCCGGCCGGCCGGCAATTATTGATGAGAACTTGCTTGCCTTTGACGAGATCAGAAAGAACTCGCCTTTCCTCTTGGGTTGTCTGGAAGATAAGATGAATAACATTCGTCTGCCTTGTTTGACTTGCAGTCGTGCTTCGGCCCAATGAAAGCGAGGACTTCGTCTCGGACGCACGATGCACTCGGTGTGAGATTTTTGCTAGAGGTAGAGAGGGAGGCAGTTGTGTCATGTCCCGAGGGCTCGAATCGGTGCATGAGCGTGGGTGTGGTGGGAGTGAGGTCTCTGTGGAAGACATGATGATAGAAGGAAGCAGCACAGGAACCGAAGACTCAAGGCAAAAAAAAAACAGTTTTCCACCTGATTGTAACATGCAACAAGACATCTATCGACAGAAGAAAACTATTTCCTCTCTTTGTTGTTCCTCGCATCCTGCCCTTCTCCTTCTCCTCCTTCCCCCTCATCCTCGCCCTCCTCGATAAAAGCCATCTCCTGCGCACTCCAGAGCTCCCCATAAACCCCTCCACTATCCACCAGCCGCTCATGCGTCCCCTGCTCCGCAACCCTGCCCTCCTGGAGCACGATAATCACATCACTATCGTAGATGGTCCGCAAGCGATGCGCGATGAAGACGCTCGTCCGGCGCCGCTCTTTGAGAATGGAATTGATATTGTGCAGCAGCGTCTGTTCCGTGTGCGTGTCCAGCGCGCTCGTCGCCTCGTCGAAGAAGAGCAAAGGCGCGTCTTTGAGAATGAGCCGCGCGACGGCGAGGCGCTGCTTCTCGCCGCCGGAGATCATCATGCCGCGCTCGCCGACCATGGTCTTGTAGCCGTCGGGCAGGGAGGCGATGATGTCGTGGATGCGGGCGCGCCGGGCGGCGGCGATGACGTGGGAGTCCGGCGCGGCGATGTTGCCGTAGCGGATGTTGTGCTCGATGGTGTCGTTGAAGAGCGGCGTGTCCTGGGGCACGACGCCGATGCTCTTGCGCAGGGATTCCAGGCTGACCTCGCGGATGTCCTGGCCGTCGATGGTGATGCGGCCTGCTTGGACGTCGTAGAAGCGGAAGAGGAGACGGAGGATCGTGGATTTGCCACAGCCGCTGGGGCCGACGATGGCGACCTTCTTGCCGGCTGGGATGGTGAGGTTGAGGTTCTTGACAATGGGTCGGTCGGGACGGTAGCCGAATGTGACGTTTTCGAATTTGATCTCGCCGCCCTGGTTCAGGAGGAGCGGTGGGGCGTTTGGCACTTCTTTGATGGCGACGTTGACTTTCTGGAGGTTGAAGAGCGTCTCCATGTCCAGCAAGCTCTGTCGTAGTTCGCGATAGACGCTTCCGAGGAAGTTGAGCGGGACGGAGAGCTGGAAGACAAGCTGATTGACCAGGACCAGATCGCCGACGGTGAGGGAGCCGGCCGCAACACCTTGAGCAGCCATGTACATCATCGCCGTGAGTGCTCCCGAAAAGATCAAGTTCTGGCCAGTGTTGAGGTAGGCCAGTGAAGTGGCCACCTTGATGCTAGCGTCTTGGTAATTCTTCAGTGCCATGTCATATCGCTTCGCCTCGTACGCTTCATTGTTGAAGTATTTGACCGCTTCGTAGTTGATCAAGCTGTCCACCGCGACCGTGGCACCTTTGTTATCGGCAGCGTTGGCTTGCTTGCGGAACTTGGTGCGCCATGCCGTCGTGGCAATGGTGAACCAAGAGTATGCTGCCATGGTGCCGACGGTCAGGACGGCGAACTTCCAACCGAATTGATACGTCAGGATACCGCATACCAAGCTGATCTCCAGCGCTGTAGGGATGATATGGAAGACCATACTGGTGAGTAGGAAGCTGATGCCCTTGGTCCCTCGATCAATGGCTCTGGTAAGACCTCCCGTCTGCCTCGATAGATGAAAATTGAGATCCAGCTTCAAAAGATGGTGGAAGACATTGCCCGCCACTTTACGGATGGCGCTCTGGGAGACGCTGGCAAAGATGGCATTCCGGAGCTCTTGGAACACGGACGCTCCTATTCTCGCAGCGCCGTCTGAGCCTGATTAGCTGGGCGATTGAAAGGCACAGACAGGAGGTGTAGCTTACAAGAAAAGATGGCAGCACCTGCCACGGTCATTGCCGTGCCACCAGTGGCGGCCCAGTCAACATTCATGGAATCGACAATGGTCTTGAAGTAAAAAGGCACTTGGACATTCAAAACCTACAGGCTCTATCAACACTGGATAAGGATAAGAAAGGAAGCAAATATGGCAGGAGGAGCACACCTTTGCACCAACCAGCAGTCCCACACTCAAGCCAACTCTGAACCGCGTGTTGAAGTCATTCTTGGGCCACAGATAGGCAGACATGTCCTTGATAATCGCCCAGTCTGCCTTCCTCTGCTCCTTGTTCGACACCGTCCGCTCTGCCAGAAGCGGATCCTTCGCTGGAGCGGGTTTCGATGATGACTGCTCATTCACCACGCCCTGAGGACCCAGCTTCTCCTCGGACGGCTTCTTGGTCGTCGCCTCCGCCTCCGCCTCTTTCTCGACCGTCCTCGCCCGGGCATCGTCCTTCCTGTGCCGGGGCGTCGTCGCGAAGATGCGCTTCGCATGCCACGATGCCTGGATCTGGACTGCCAAGGGACATGGCCGTCTTTGGAGCGCTGGCGCCGCACGCAGGCATATCCTGCTGGCCAGCATCGTCGCGTCCTCCCTCTTCTTCTTCTTCAATCGCCTTCTATGACGCTATTCCAAGCATGTTGGGTGGTTCCGGGGAGATAGATGGTCAATGGCAAAATGGAGCAGTAGCCGTGATGCCGGGAGCAGCTGGACGGTAGGCTCCCTTAATGATGAATACTCTGCTGCGTCTGTAGAGTAGATGTAGAGGACTCTCGATCGCGTGCTTGGTTCCTTTTGCGACACTGGCTCGGCTAGACCCGGCTGAAGCGCCGCGATCACCTCAGCTCTTCTATCCGGATTAGCCGGAATTGTCCCTCCCGACATGACCGACTTCACCTCCCCAGCCAGGCTCACCTCCTCCGTCCAACTTACTATAACAATTCCAGCGTCCTTCACATGAGCGTCGTGAAGCTTGCGAAGAGACACATTGAACGAGACATCTGTACTCTTGACCGTAATCATCATGCCAGAACTAGACCGGGCGGCGCATTCTCACCGGTCTACAGCTCGCCGGACATGAGTCGGACTTTCCACATGCATCAATAGCTGCTACTGCCAGATGCAGTCCGATGGAATGCGAAGTAGTTTGGAACCAATCAGGTTACGGAATTCGTGTGGAACGCAACGCAGTAATCACTTTACCTGACCGTGAGGCTGAGTCCTGGCGGAGACTTCCAAGTTGAGCCGTTCTGGTCACCGAAGTACATGTACCTACCTTACTTTGCGCAGGCTGAGCAGGTGGTGGTACAGACCTGCCCCTTCACACATACATTCTGTCTGCTCTTTACGCTCTCCAATGCGACCGTTCCAAGTCGCTCACGGACAAAACAGTCACCAGCAAACTTTTCGACCGCAAGAAACCCACCACGCATCATTCCACATCTGATATCAGCATGACAATCATGGACTCCGCGAAATGGCCCGAACTGAGCGAATGGGACGCAGAAATCAAACGGGTAGCTCCTCGATTTTGCACATCAAACCCTTCTCGAGTATACAGAGCTAACCAATTCAAGAGCATCGATGCCCGCCCACAGATGGCGCCGGATCTCCAAGTGAGCCAGATACCACGCATGCGGAAGCTGCGCGATGCGGTTAGGAAACCGGACATCCTATCTCGATTGGACTTCTGCGGCGTCGTCGAGTCGACCGTTGATATCCCTTCCCGAGACGGACATTCCCTCCCTGCAGTGATATATAAGCCATTTGCGCTCTCCGAAGCTGCCGGTCCCCTTGCGATACTCTTCCACGGCGGGGCTTTCATTTCAGGCTTCCCGGAGATGGAAGCCGGCGCGGCCATTGCTCTTGTCAAGGAACATGGGGTTACGGTGGTCTGTCCGAGGTACCGCTTGGCTCCCGAGCACCTCTTCCCCACGGCCATCAACGACTGCTGGGATGCGTTGCAATGGGTACGTATAATGATGATGATGATGATGAAAATTCGAGCGGAAGCATGGCTAATCTCACACAAGTGCGCTTCCCATGCCTCGAAGCTGGGCGCAGACGCATCCAAGGGCTTCCTGGTAGGCGGCTCGAGTGCAGGCGGCAACATCGCCGCCTGCCTGCAACACCTGGCGCGCGACGAGAATCTCCGCCCGCCCGTGACGGCGGCCTGGCTGGCCTACCCGGGCACCGTGGATCCCGACGTGATTCCGGAAAAGTACAAGCACGAATGCACCTCGTTCAAGCAAAACGCCGAAGTCCCATCTTTTAACAAAAACGTCTACGATTTCATGAAACGTAAACGCAGTGTCCCTCCCTCTCTCTCTCATGACACCACCAGGAGAGCTTCTTTGGCAAATCAGTAGCGCTGATGACTTTCCCTGTAGGAGCGTATCAACCCGATCCCTCTTCCGAATTGTGGTCCCCGCTGCTCTGGGCTTCCGGACACGCCGGCCTGGCGAGAACGTACGTGCAAGTCTGTGGTCTCGACCCGATGCGTGATGACGGACTCCTGTACGAGCGCGAACTGCGGCGGCAAGGCGTCGAGACGAGAGTAGACGCCTACGCCGGCTGCCCTCACGGGCACGACGTCATGTGGCCAGAAACCGCAAAAGCCCGCCAATTTCGTGAAGACCGATCGAGGAACTTCAAATGGCTACTTGGGAAGGAGGAGTAGGCGATGCGCTGAGGGGGTACGGATATGGGCCGGTGATGTAGACATTCATTTAGCGATAGAGAGAGAGAGAGACGGATCACTAGTGCAGCATGGGCCAATGATGACTATCCGTTGCTCGCTAGACTTTCTCTCCAACCAAACAAGACCTGATAATTGCAGTAGATTCCAAACAGATCCCGCTTTCTCGAGCTCAAGTTCTCCGAATCGAATTCTTGTCACCTGCAAACCTTACCGAGCACCAAACAATATAGACCCTTCCGTTCTGCGTTCGGTCTCACTCATACGAGCACGAGCTTGAGCCATGGCCACGCAGAACAGTGATAGACTGGAGATGACTCCTAGCGGTTGGACCAAGTGAAAGATCAGAGGAAGAAATCAAGCCATTCGAAAAATGCATTTTCAACGACTGCACAATCCATTTCTGGCCCTCATGATACATCTCACTCGTCTCGCGATGATCCACCTCCACAGCCATCTCAATGACTGATATACTGAAATACAGCGCTGACATCCCTCTCCGAGCACTCCTGTCGCAACAAGAGATCCTGGATCCGAGCCATAGGTCCCGCCTCGCCCTCATTAGTAAAGTGATTCCAACTGCTCGTATCTCCATACAGCATCGCCGGCGCCTTGATGAACTGTCTGCCATCCTTACAACGCTTGCATTTGAAAGTGTCGTGGGAGTCGCTGGTGGTTCCGGGACGGTACTGGAAAAGCTCGCGGAGAGAGTCCAGACTGAAGTGGCGTTCGACGTCTTCGGCAGAGTCAACGACGCAGGATGAGAGCGATTGTTTGTGCGATTGTCGCTGGAAAATCTTCTCCTCGATGGTGCCCGTGGCGATGAAGCGGTAAACAAAACAGTCTTTCTTCTGTCCGTCACGCCACACACGAGCGAGAGCCTGCTGATCCGCCGCTGGGTTCCAGTCAGGGTCGAAAAGCACCAATCGATTGGCGCCTATGAGGTTCAGGCCGCAGCCACCAGCCTTGGATGACAAGAGGAAGACGAACTCTGCGCCCTCAGGTTCGTTAAATTTATCGACAAGCTTCTGTCGTTTGTTGACGTTCATAGTGCCGTCAAGGCGGAGACATCCATAGCTGCGGTTGCGGCACAACTTCTCAAAAACATCCAACGTTTGAGTATAGTTGGAAATCAACACAATCTTGTCGTTGGTATCCTGGCGGATGCGGGCTAACATGCGATCTAGCACCTGCATCTTGCCAGAGTACCAGGGTTTGACATCACGATCCCGACCTCGTGAGTCTTTCGGTACGTAGTCCTCGGGAAAGTGCTCCTCACATCCGGGAAGATCGTACGGGAGATTAAGCAAGTCTGGATGATTGCAAAGCTTCTTCAGCAGGCCGATGGCTTTCAGCGGTTGGCTACCTTTGCCACGGAGCAAGCTTTGGATCTCTGGAGATTTGATGAAGTAATTGTACAGGTCCAGCTGGAATGGTGCAAGGTTGCAAAAGACGACATGTTCATACTTGACCGGCAGGTATTTGGAAAGAATGTCGTTTGTGCGTCGAATGATAAATTTGTTGACGAGTGTGAGCAGGTCCTTGAGACGCTCGTCGCCCTTTTGTCGGTCGGCATCGGTCCCGTCTGCATCGCGTCCACGGAGAATGGGTATTTCAAATTGCTTGCGGAAGTCTTGCCGGGTTCCGAGGTAGCCTGGGTTGGCGAAGTTTAGTAAGGCAAAGTATTCTGACAGATCATTCTGAATGGGAGTGCCGGACAGAATAACACGTTTGCGTACGTTGAGGCCATTGAGAGCCTCAAAGGTCTGACTTTCACCATTCTTGAGACGGTGGCCCTCATCGCACAGCATGAGACCTATCGGTGCGTTACGCAGCTCGTCGACGTACAATCGCAGGGTCTCGTAAGAAATGATCAGCACCGGTCGGGTGACAGCACGGCCAGTAGCGGAAGCCCATCCGCGCATTTGCTGGGTGAGTTCCTCTTTCGAAGCTTTGCCGTCGACTGCGAAAGGAGTGATTGCATCCGGGCCCAGCCATTTGACAAGTTCGTTGGCCCAATTGCGTACCAGACTAGATGGACATGCAACAATGCATTTTTGGATCGTGCTCTTTCCAGCCTCGGGGGCCTGCTTCAGAAGTGTCCACATCAAAGTAATGCACTGCAGCGTTTTGCCGAGACCCATTTCATCAGCCATGATGCAGCCCTCTGCAGTGGGATCGATGAGACCCGTCGTACATTTGTACAAGAACTTCACCCCCTCAACTTGATGCGGGCGAAGCTTTTGTGCCAGTCTTGGATCAATGACGACGGGCACTTTGGGCCGCTCACCGTCGACTTTCTTCTTGATGCCGAGGATGTCCGCAAGGCTCTTGTGCATCAAAGGCTCATCTAGCTTCTGCTGTTCTTTCTCCACCCCTTCGTCCTTCTTGTCTTCGCCATCTTCGATTGCCTTAGGTTCCGGCTTTCCATCAACCGTAGGGTCGAACAGGACGATGGCGAACTCTCCGCTGGGATCATGCAGTGGTTTTGCAATGAAGACAGCTCCTTGTCGTAGACCTAGCAAAGGAGGTGGTCTGACAGCATTGTATGATGTCAAGTCTTTGTTCTTCAGCGGCACCGAGAATCGTGACCTGAATGCCGTGTCTTTATCTTTCGGTTTGAAGACTGGGAAACGATTGACGTCGCGCGTTGTCAATGCCAGGCGATCCTCGTTGGTATAAGGCTTGTCGGCATCCTCACTGGCATCCGCGCCACCATAGTCGACCTTTCGTCTCTTGCGCGCGGGTTTGTCTGATACTCGGGACGGTGTATTGGCGCCGGGACACTTGAAGGGCTTGAACAGGCGATCGGTGGATTGGGGTGTGCCGCCGTAGACTCGTGTTCGCGCTTTTGCGGATTGCGGTGGAATATTCTCCTTCTCCATCGCGACGGTCATGTCGGCAACTGGTCGTGTCGAGTCGAGCAAGTCAATGTCTTCGCCACTGTTGCCGATAGGGAAGGAAGAACCTAGGTAGGATCTCCGACGCGAAGCGCGTTCGACGTCGTCTTGGCGCGGAGGCAACAACGCGCTAAGGCACACAGTCATGTGATCTGCTTGTCTCGCTTTCGATCCAGCTTCACCCATCGATATCAACTCCCACGCAGCGAGGTGAGTCGGACCGGGACTCTTGTCGGTCACTTGCAGGCCAGAACGGACGACTGCGATTTGGTGAAAGAGAGGGCAAACATGACTCCAGCTATCTAGACTCGCAGCACGAAAATGCCTATTCCCTGTAGATACTCCCACACCATTTCCTGTGCTTTTTATTACAGCTGCTTACCTTTCATCTTCGACTCTGACCGCAACAAATAACACGACATGACGAACGCTTAGGCGGCCGAGCATGACATCTGTCAACTACTAGACCTCCCAGCAGAAATGCGCAACAATATCTACCAACTCGTTGTTCTCTCCGAAAACGCAATAAACTTCCACAAGGACAAGCGCAAAGCACCCACATTGCTCAGCGTCCACAAGCAGATTCGCTGAAGCCTCGTCAATGTGTCTCCAAGAAATTGAGTTCGCCGTCGATATCTCAGACGTCAGCACTGCCGGCCTCCAGATGTTCGGGACCCAAAGTGCAAAGTACTTCGGCGCCACTACGTCTATCTCTCTGACTCACAGAACGCATCGGCTTGTGTGGGCAATAGGCTCGAATGTTTGACGGCCGGAAGTATGTACAGTGGCCAATATCCTCGACATGGTCCTTACTCTTCGAGGTAAGCTTGCTTGGTCGGAGATCAATTTCGACCTTGGAGATTGCGAAGCGAACAGCAGAGCGAGCCGAGCTTCGATTCTATTCAAGCTGCGGAGAGGCACACCGGACGAAGAATGCAAGGAAGCATCCCAGTTCTGTGAAGGATTAGTACTTCTTGGGGAACAGTGGATGGCAGCCGAAGTGGCAAGGACGCATGACGATACGGTTGCATAAACAATGGGACCTCAACGAGATCCCTTCAGGATACGTGGATGCTTGAGGGGCACTCGTGAACAAAGATACGATTGCTTGCTTGTCGACCTTGGTCACGGAAAGTGCAGTACTGGCAGATGCTTGACTTGGATATCCCATCGAGGATGCGTTGAGCGAGAGGAAGCGCATCCTGATCTGAAATGTCGGCCTATCCGTCTGGAAAGCACGCAAGCGTTCTTTCGAGGTCCTCGGTAGCTTGGTCAATATCAGACTTATCGGAGGGACGCATCTCGTAGCCTCGCTTTTTCAGGAGTCAATTGCAGCAGATATCTACTGATCTGCCTTCTGAGTCTCTCGCTCCAGACTGCGTGAAGCAGTCATAAACGCCTGAATGCACATCATGTTCCACCTTGCCGCTCCGCGCACAGAATCAGAATCCTGTCCCACTGTTAGCACTTCGTCCCAACTGTATCACCGCTCTTGCATCCAATGGTATACGTACGTAAAGGCGTGAAGAACCAGCGGTTCTTTCCACTCACGTAGCGCTCCTCGAGCGCCTTCTTGACAGTCTTCTTCGCCTCCTCACGCTGGGTAACTTCGGTGAAAGTCTCGTTGGTGACGACGCCCTTCAATCCCTCCAACTCCAGAGTGTAGCGAGTTGGCATGAGGTGGTTGTAGTTGACCACCTTGATAAACGGCTTGACCTTGCTTCTCTTGTTCTGGCGGGTCTTCGACATGCGGCGGGTGATTTGTTGCGGGTAGCGCTCGATACCGGCGACGATCGCGTGGGGGAAGGGGTGCTTCTTGCTACCGTTGTCTTGAGGCTGAACGATGACGACCTTCTTGCCGGCGTAACGACCGCGCGAAATGATGGCCTGCAATTTGGACTGTGTTAGGATATGCTCGATGTGTACTTATTCGCAGCGCTGGTTCAACGTACCACTCGGCCAACCTTGAGGACTAGAGAATCGTCAGTCTTGTCGCATTGCTACCAATATACGCCATGGGACACTTACACTTCATTGCGGCGTGCTGTGTTGTTAGTACCGTTCCGTGTCGTCGCTGAAGCCGAAAGATTGGAGGTGCAGAATTTCGGTCGTGGAGTAGAACGGTCACGTGTGGCTTGGCGGAAGTGGAGCGGCGGGAGCGGAAGCGGGAGCGGGATCGGCCGGTCCATAGCAACCGGCAGCCTCGTGCGAACTTCACTGTTTACCGACGACGCGGCGTGTGCTGGCAGCGGACCCTTCGTCTTCTTGCTCCAACCGCCGCGACTTCATCACCACCTTCCCACCCACCTTTGCTACCTTTGGACAACTTTCTTCTACGAGTGTCTCGTCTAGTCGTGCAGAGACAATGCAATTGTGCGCCCAACTTGCCGGTAACAACTAGACCGCATCTTCTACGCGACGCATTCCAGCAATCTCGGCTCGACTTGTACACGCCCATTACCACACAGAAACTACCACGGCGAAATGTCACGAGAAGCGTCTCGGGACCGCGATATCGGTGCCAGACACCACCATCGCCATTCACATTCCTTCTCCGAGTCTGGCAATAGCCGCTTCAATGTGCCTATGTAAGTACTGAACATATACTGATATCATCGATCGCACCAGCAATCGAATGCGAGTCTGGCTACAACATGACATTTCTAACGAATCTCAAACGCAGGTGGGATAGTTCCGACCCAGACCGCGCACCGCCGCCTTTGCCTCTCGCGCCTGGCCAAGGAAGCCCGACTACGAAAGCAAACACATCCGCTGGTATTGCCGCGGCTGCCAAGCTGATAGTAGAACGGGCTCGTGACAGTGCGCCTCTGTCCACTTACACACGCAATCTGAAAGAGTCCGAGGCCAGTCCGGAGCGATCGTTGGTTAAAGGCGCCCATCACAAGCGCATGCAATCGTTGCAACCGGGCAATGTCAAGGATTTGAGAAGCTACCTCGACAACAACCGATCACCAGACCGCTCGCCTGAGCGACCAGGCTCTAGAGGCACATTCTCCCCGTACAGCCGAATGAGCAGCCGCGACAATATTTCGCACACTCCAGATCGGTCTACTACACCTACTCCCGCTGAGCGACCGGATCCACTGAAGGACGCGCCCAACTTACGACCCTCTACTCGGCAGCAGTCAAAGCCCATTCTCGGCGAGAACACTCCTCCGTCTGCCACGATGCTGGCGTTGCAGACTATGCAAGTTCCGGACCCGCCTTTGAACGACATTACCAATGGTCCTAGTACTCCAGGCGGAACCCGCGTGCACACAACTTATGACTTCTCCAGTCAGCTTTTGAACTTGACCACAATTGCATCCAACCTGCAGAAAGAGATGACTCAGCTCAGTAGACGAAGCAAGGACAATGCCACAGATCTCTTGACACTGAAAGAGGCAACGAACTCTCGTGATGAAGATATTCGCAAGAGTCTGAAAGATCTTGCAAGCACAGTCTCTTTCGCGCAGCAGGGCTTGCTTGGTCCGCCGCCGCCAATGTCAGCTGGGACCAACAGAAGTGCAAGTGGGCACAGCGCGCCTCATTTCCTGGACAACAAGGCATTCAGCACCCCGCCGTCTGCGTCCAAGACTTTCAACTTACCGAGAGCAACAAGTGCGCACAGCTTTCTCGATGATAGATGTGGCTCACCTTCACCATACTCAGTCGAAGGCGCTGCAAGCGTTGCTATGCTAGAGAAGATCATTCGCGAGATGGTGACCAAGGACGGCCAGGAACGCCTGCTTTCGACACTGTCCGAGCTATTAGAGAAGAGTCGAGAGGAGAATGTTGAGGCTGCGAAGAAGGTTGAAGAGCTCTCCGCTTTCATCAGAGAAAAGCAGGAGTCGCAAGCCTTGGTTCCTGTCCGTAGTGCGGACAGCGGTGCGCCTAAACTGGAACTCGACTTTGACACACCACGCAAGGCTGGTGGTAAGGAGCAGGATTCAGCTGCCAAAGAGGAGATCATGAGGATTCTGCAGCGCATCAAGGATTCCGTTGCACACTCAGGTGGGACCAGTGCGGAAGTCAAAGGCCTTGTACGAGATCTACGAGGTGAAGTTCTAGGCATGGGACGCGAGCTCGGCAAGAAGCTTGACCAAATAAGCGAAGCCTCGCTCAACAACACCCTGGATCGGTCAATCGATGAAGGCAAGGGCTCGGAGCAGATGGAAGAAGTGCAGCGAGTTGTCGAGGAGGGCATCGCTGAACTGAAGCGACATCTTTCCAGCGCCTTGAAAGAACGCGCCGAACAAGACGATGATGCGTTCAAGCAACTGGCTACGACTCGATCTGGCCCGAACGGAGAGGAGATGCTCGCAGTTGTCAAGCACGCCCTTGCGGAACACAGCGATACTCTGCAAAAGCAGGATTCGGAAGTCGAAAACATCGGGCTTAACCGAGACAGCGTCCTAGATGCCGTGAAGGAGGGTCTGAAGGACTTCGAGCCCAACATCGAGCTGCAACAATTCGGCCTTGAGCGGGATGAGATCCTGTCCGTACTCAAGGAGGGTCTCGAGGAGTATCAGAACAACCGATCTGAGCCAGCGGCTGCTTCCATCGACAAGGGAGAACTTTTCGAGGTCATGCAAGAAGCGCTCAAGGATTTTCGGGCGCCGGCTCCGTTTCCAGCAGAGCAGCTTTCTGAATTGAAGGAGGAGTTGCTTGGCAACGTTCGAGAGGCTCTCGAGCAGTTCAGTCCCCCAGCCACAGGCCCTGCCATGGACAATGAGGCCATGCAGGCCGCAGTTTTTGAAGCGGTCAAGGACGGATTCGCCAACCATGGGCCATCTGCACCACGCGAAATCGAGATCAGCCGCGATGATCTTTTCGACGCAGTCAAAGCCAGCTTGGATGGCTCTACTATTCCCTTTGGCGGATTCGGCGAGCAGGTGTTGAGCCAGTTGAAGGAACTCATTGACGGCATGCGCCTCGAATTCAAACAGTACTCAGCTGCCAACGGCCGCGATACGGAGCAGGTTCTTGACGCTGTGAAAGACGGGCTAGAATCTCTCCGCTCGGAGATCGAATCCTATGTCGATCGCGCTCAGGATGTCACTGGCAAGGACGAGATCGTGGACACCGTCAAGATTGGGCTTGAGCAATTGCGACAGGACGTACAAGGTTTCTGTGCACAGGGACCCTCCCACGACAGCGGCAAGGCTGAGATGCTGGAGTACATCAAGGCTGAATTTGAGCACCTCCACGATGCAGTGGGCAACAACGGCAGCTCTCGCGAGGTTGAAGAGTCCAACGCGGGTCAGACAACCGCCGTTATTCTGGCCCTCAAAGAAGGACTCGATGACCTCAAGTCTCATTGGGAATCTCGAGACGATATGACGTCTAATGAAGAGCTCAACGAGGCTATGAAGGAGGAATTTGAGCAGCTGAAAGGTGCCATTCTCGACGCGAACGCTTCCGACAAAAGCGAGCTTATCGAAACAATTCAAGACAGCATGGGTGCTTTGCATGCCAAGTTTAGCGGCAGCGAGCTCAGCGACCTCTCCGGTGGCTCCTCTGAAGAAATCGTTCACGCCATGCGCGAGGAACTGGCAACGCTCAAAGAATCGATCCACGCAATGGTGAGCGAGGTCGACAAGGACGCTGTGGTAGAGGGTGTCCGACAAGCCATTGATGACCTCCGTGTACAACTCTCTAGCGAGCAGAATGACGCCTCGGCAGAGGCAGTCGGGGCTCTGAAGCAGGAGCTGGAGAGCTTCAAGGAGTCCTTTGGTAGCTCGCTGGTCGTTGGTGGCAGTTCAGGCGAAAGCACGGAAACGTTGCAGCAAATCCAAGCTACACTGGAGGAAGTGAAGGAGAGTGCAGGCAAAGCTGCAGGCAATGGCTTGAGCGATGAGCAACTTGAGGCTTTCCGCGGCGAATTCGAGAATCTACGCAACTCGATCGCCAACAGTCTCGTTCACGGTGGCTCCAACGACGAGGTCCTCGATGCTGTCCGGCTCGGCTTGGACGATCTGCGTTCGCATCTTGAGCGAAAGCTGGATAACCCTGAGAGCGTTATGTCCCACCAAGGGCAACTACTTGATGCCCTGAACGAGGGTCTGGAGACTCTCCGAAGCGATATCGTCAAGACGCTCGACAAGCCTCTGGATATGACTGTCAACTACGAAATCCTGGACACTTTGAAGGATGGGTTGGCCACACTACGCTCCGAGATGGACAAACTGACTGGCAAAGCTGCTGAGACCCAGAGCGGCGAGATTGTTCTTGCTGACGGCGCTGAGGTTGGCGCAGCTCGCGATATCTCTGCGGACGCTGCTGGAGCCGCGGCTGCCGCTGCCGATGGTATCAAGCGTGCTGACTTTGAGCGAGTCGAAGTCCTGCTCGCGCAACTGCAGATCAAAATCGAGGCTCTGGAGCACTCTGTTCAAGACCTGCCCGCGCATCAAGAACCGCAGGCGGCAGCTCCTGCAGAGGGCACTGCGATGAAGGAGGATCTTGCTGCGCTTGAAACGATGATCAAGGAAGTCCAGGACAATATCATCAGCCTTGCAGCCATCCAAAAAGACGAAGCCCCAGAGGGTGCCGCTCGGAAGGAGGATACCGATGCCATCGAAACGCTGCTTCGTAACACCAAGGCTCATTTGGAAGAGATGGTACTACCTGACCCAGAAGCTGGCGCTAGCAAAGAACAGCTCGAAGAAGTCCACACGGCGGTCAGAATGGCCAACGATGCACTGGACGGTTTGGCTGACAAGCTCGAGAACACAACAGCAGCCAAGGCTGACGTCGCCGTGGTCGAGGTGCTTGCGTCTGACATCAAGTCAATGATGGAGGAAGTCAAGGAGAAAGTCATGGCTGCCCCAGCAGAGGACGAAGGCAAGCCAGAACCAGTGACGAAGTCAGACCTCGATGTTCTTGGTGTCCTGTGTACCGAGATCAAGACTCGTGTCCATGATATGACTCTTCCTGATCCCGAGGATATTCCATCGAAGGCCGACATTGAACAGCTTCAGGGCCTCATCCATGACTTCCGCGATAGCCATGACAAGATGAAAGACAGCTACGAGAATGACATTGCTATCACGGCCAAGGCGTTCGATGACCGCAAGCAGGAGCATGAGGACACCGTTACGCAACTTGGCGAAGTCAAAGCATTACTTGACGAAGTGAAGGGCGAACTGCTCGAGAAAATGAGCGACGGTGAAACTGGCTTCACGTCCCTCAATGATACCCTCAAGGGCATTGAAGAGCGAACCGGTAACGATAACGTCGTCTCCGAGGTCAAGGAGGTCATGGAGAAGATAAAAGAGGAATTCGAACGTGCCCATGAGTCGCTGGGTGCAATCAAGGTCGATCACTCGCAGAATGCTGAGAGTGCGCTGGAGAAGCAGTCCGAGCACAAGGCCGCGGTTGTCTCTGAACTCAGCGACAAGCTTGACACCCTATTCGTTGGGCTGACGAGCAAGTACGAAGAGGCTCAAGTAGCCGCTGAGGAGAGGGCTAAAGCCATGGACGATAAGGTCTCTCAGCAACAGGAGATCTTTGACAGCATGAAGTCCATGGCCGACGATCTGAGACTATCCATTGATACCCTTGGCACCACTCTCACTACGTTCATAGGAGACCTGCCGGCCACAGTGGATAGGATGGCCGAGGAATCGAAAACAGTATTCAACCAGGCAGCCGAGACCCATACCAAGGTCGAGGAGGCCACCGAAGATCTGAAAGCGGAGCACGGCGCTACGCGTGAAGAGGTTGCGAAGGTCCTGGCTGCTGTTGATGTTGTTCAGAGCGACATGGCTGAGCACAACCCACGCTTCATGGTCACTCTTGAAGAAGTCAGAGCGCTGATCAACCAGCACTACGAGCATTCTCAAAAATCCTCTGAAGCTGCCGACGAGCACGCTCAGGCGGTCAAAGATCTCCAAGATGCGTTGAAGGCAGGCTTCGAAGACTCAAAAGCCCAAGCACAAGCGCATCAGGACGGTCTGAAATCCCATCACGAGGAGCTCAAGACAGCACTACCTGCGCTCATGCCACCGCCGGTTGAGGCCCCGGTTGTTGAGAAGTACGATGATACAACTGTCCAGGAGAAGCTTGACAAGCTTATGGGCCATGTTGAGGAAGCTTCATCTCGTTCTTCTCAGCTTGAACGCCTTGATGAGATTCACGAGAAGGTCATGGCAACTGCGGCTGAAGTGTCTGCATTTGTAGCAGCCCAGAACAAGCAAATCTCCGACGATCATGAGACCAAAGAGAGGGAGGCTGAAGCAATTGCGCTCCTCCTTGAGCGTCGCATGGAGCGCAAGGATCAACTGGAAGCTGAGATCACGGTGCTCAACGAAGAGAAGGAGTCTCTTGCCAATGCCGTGGAAGCCTTCAGAGCAGAGAAGGAAGCTCTTGCTGCTCAGAAAGCCCGTCTCAATGCCAACGTCTCTTCGCTCGAGACTGCACTTCATATCAGACGAGACGAGCTTCACGAAATGGACAACAAGGCCGCCGCCATTGAGCGACGCATGCTTGAAGGGGTTATGAACCAGTCTCGGGCGCTGCTATTGGCCAAGGCCAACAAGCCTCCTTCACCCGTGAAGAAGAAGCCTCAAGGTCGCGATCTTCGCGTGCCTAGCAACGCTTCAGCGGCCTCGGCCGGGACAGTGACATCCTCGCTGCCGGGACTGAAGAACAACGTTGCGATGGCTATGAAGTCTCGTACAGGCCTCTTTCGCAACAATGCCGCTGCGAACACTGCCGAGCGCCGCATCATGTCGCTCAACCAGATCAGCCACAACGTCCCACTGGGTGCTCATGCCTTCTCCGCAGACAAGCCCCTTCCGTCTCTGAACGCGCTGGCGCGCAGCCAGTCAGTCCGAAATCAGCCTCGGAAGTTCTCTTGGGCCGGGAAGCGCAACATCAGCGCTACCTCGCACAACAAGGAGAATGAGACCTTGTCCGAGGAAGATGAGGAGGATCTCTCCGAGCGTGCTGAATCCAGGGTGGGCGAGGAATTTGGCAGCGAGGCTGGCACTGAGCGCCGAATGAGCTACCTCTCCGGCACTGATGGTAGCATGACATACGCCACGGGTAGCTACCTCGACGGCGAGACTCCAGGTACAGATGATGGTCACCGGAGTGGCTATGCGCCGAGCGAGATGACCTACGATACTGGCAGCTACTTGACAGGTAGCTACCTCACGGGGAGCGAAGTGGACCGGCGAACGAGTGTCGGAAGTTCGGCAAATGGTGTGGTCGGTGTCGAGTCGGCAATCGAAGAGGAAGCGGATGCGGAGCTTGGTGCTGAGCGCCAGGAGGAGGTAGGAGATGCCAATCCAGAGGCGCCATTGAAGCTCGAAGTGCCGCCTGAGTCTCCCGAGCAGAAGAAGGAGGGCATCACGTACGCGCCGCCGAGTGATAGTGGACTCGGGACCGACTTGCCCACTGCGGTGATGAGCGGAGGCGAGGATTACTTCAAGTAGATTGAAGAGTCTCAAAATTGCGGTTTGGCGGAGGTTGGGTTATGATTTGACGCTTCGTTTGAACGATGGATTGACGATGGACAAGTGTGATGAGAGGAACTTCTGGAGAGCGATGCGCTTGAACTTGAACAGTACAGCGTTCTGAGCGAGTAATGATTGATGTTGGGGTTTCGTTAGCGTTTATAGGCGTTTACGTTCATTGAAAGATTTGTTCCTTTACATTCGGATGTGGAGGTGAGGTCGGCTCATCTCCAGCGTACCACTTCCACTCCACTTCAGCCTCAATCATGACTCGCCGTGTGGCACCTTTGTAGGATGCTTCTACTACAACCTACTACAGTATCCCATTGGCCAAATCATCTCTCATCATCAACATATGTTTGCAACAAGCTCCTAGGCTATGCTGACGAAGAATGCATTACGTGGACTTGCTACGCCTCGCTGCGAATCCGCCTCCGCGCCGAGCCTGCCGAGACCTCTCGGAGGCATGTGCTGCGCCTCTGATCCATGACTTTCCTATATAAAGAGCGCAAACCATCTATCGATACCGTCCCTGTGGTCCCGTCACAGACATCCCTGTATCCTGCACGCGAACGGGAGACAGCCATCAACCGCTTTTAGACATACCCTCGCGAGCAAGGCGAGGAGCCACGAATTGGATCTGAATCAGATTATCCATTTCCTACCAAGCAAGCATGTCGAAATACGTATGTTCTATTATCCCCCGACGAAGCCCCAACCAACTCTTTGTGCGGGACACACTGACTGACTACTGGTGGTGGGCGCGAATAGGATCCCCCCTCAGGCCCTCCGCCGGGTTACCCGCAACAGCCTCCTCCAGCGCATTACGATGCAGGGCCGGCGCCTGTCGGCGGCGGCGCCGCGAACGATTTCTATGGCTCGCCGCAACAGCAGTATTCCGGACCGTCTGGGCCGTATGGGCCGCCTCCGCAACAGGGACCGTATTACCAGCAAGGCCCGCCGATGGGATACGCACCACCACAGGGCGGATACCCGCCGCCGCAGCAGCAGCAGCAGCCGTACGGATATCAGCAGGAGCGAGGCAGTGGTGCGGGAGGGTGCTGTGCGGGTATCATGGCGGCGCTGGCTTGTTGCTGTTGTATAGATTTTTTGTTCTAGAGAAGAGCTGGGGTTGGTTTTTCTTGTTGGTATTCTGTGGAGATTTTTTCTCCTGTCTATCGGGGAGAATTTTGGCTGGCAGGAAGGTGAGAAGGATCACAGGACTTTGCGAGCGATTGGGACGGTGGGAGTTGCATTTACTGTTTGGGCTGCGCTTGGGCGGCTAGAGCAAGAGCATGGAATATGGAGTCGAGTAATACCTGATTGAAAGGGGGGTTTCCGCGGCATTTGCACCGTACACTGCACTGCACTGCACTGCACTGCTCGCAAAGCTATATCTCTGATTCAACGAAGGCCCTCCTGCCTGTCACAGTCATCGGCCACACTGGATAGGCACCTATGGCGTTATTCCCCTTGGCGATCCAATTGAGCTCTCCACCGCCTCCGTCATCGAAACAGCACCAGTAGTTAACTGCATACCCGGTGCAGTGCCTACCATCGGCGCTGGACCCGTCTGATTTTCGCAGAGAGTGTATCGCCTGCCTGACTCTGTGACTGCAATCCCAGATTTCAGGGTTCAACCAGGGCCTTCTCATCACGATCTTGTGATGTAGCCACCGTAGCAGCAGTCAACAAGAGCCACCCTTGTCCGTTCCCCAAAACGGCTGTCCCAAGCGACTTGGTTGTGCCGTTTGAAGCAGCAGCACAGCAGCAAATTTCGTCGAATCCCTGCTGTCCTGGTTGATGTGCGTGGGTGGGGAAAATTTGGAGCACGGCGTTATTACGTCAGGTCCAAGGCAGATGATAATAATGCGTGGTAAGCATATCGACGGTAGTAGTGTCTTGTTTCATAAAGGCTGCTGAGAACAGGCAGTGGTAGGGTAATGTAAGGTAAGGTGATGGTGGATGGTGAGTCAGCCGGCAATCGATCTTGCTTTTACAGGCGGGCTGACCCGGATCCGAAGGTGAGTAGTGTCATCTCATCTCCATACCTATGTCGAGATGTCGAGATGTCGATATGTCACGATGAAATTGTCTTCCTCATGTCCTCCATATCGATCGAGGCCAATCGCAAAGACGCGCAACCGGGGAAGGCTAAGCCAACTCAAGCCACGCTCCGCCAGCAATTCATTATTCGTCTTGGGAGTCGTGCCTTCCGGATTGGGGAAGGATGTTGAAAGATGGGGGCGGGGGCTGCCAGAAATGTCACGTTATCCTTAGTCCATCCCACTTCACCTCCCAGGCTACTTTCTCATCCCTTGCGACAGACCGGGCTCATCGAGAGCGCCGTAATAATGACAACATCTCCCATCTTGCGAATCAACGCCGAAGCCACCGATTGATCCTCCGTTGGCCTGATGCCATATAGACAGCTCACGAGTAGCAAGCGGATCTCCACGATTTGATCTGTCTACTGGCCGATTGATCGGGCTCCAGCAAGACATAGACTCTCCGCCACGCTCGGTCTTTGCTGCCTCGACGATGCCGTGCGTCCGTATGATGCCAAGTCCTGAGACACAGCGAAGAGCTTATCACGACGCCGCTGCACAACTTGCAGCATCACGACGCCGCTGCACAGATTGCAGCACAGTGGTCATCTTCGCGCACCCAAAGCAGAGAGAGTCAGTGGTCTGCCGGACCATCATCATCATCGGACATGATACAAGCGCACTATGCGGTGTAAACTGCTAATGATGATGATGGTAACTCCAACACCGGCACTCTGGGGGCCTTCCTGGTCGTGCTTGTCACTCGATCGATTTGAGTATGAAGGGTCATTGTTGAGCCAGAAGCATCGTGACATCTGGACATCATGGAAGATGATAAATATCGTCGACTATGAAATGTACGCGGTGTAGGCATGCATGCGGCTCGTCTCACGAGTCGGACAATTGCAGAGCCGCATCGAGGGACACATCGATCGTCGATTGGGTCCAGTATGACGCCAGTTTCCCGGCCCCGTCGGATTGCCAGTTTCAGCGCACAAGCGCATCCGATTTGGACCTTGATATCCAGTGCATCCTCTGATCTTCAGTCCGGAGAGGTTGCAGTGAGGGTCTCCATCGTTGCTTGCTCACATGGCTACTCGCCTTCGAGACGGAGGGCCACAGGAGCCAGTAAAAGTCTGCCAGGAGCTGCCAGTAATCCGGTGTCAGACGAAGGTCGCGCATGTCTCCCAGTGTCCAGACCAACAGATGGGAGTGCACAGAGGATGACCGTACGCGGGGCCTGGCCTCTTTAATCGGTCGATGGCCCCCATAAGTGGCAGGGTGCATGGTATGCTAGTGCGCTCCGAGGACCCTGAGGCGCAGCGTGAGTTTCGATGTCGGACACCTACGCCATGCCAAGAAATGCCCTGGGGATCGGCGCTGCCAGCGTGTGCAGGCGCCATCGCACAATCGTAGCACGGGCGCGCACGGTCCAGCGATCGTTAGCGATGCACTCCCTTCCACATCGACGTTCAGGCTGGGAACGGCGATGGTCATCAATCACGGGCTGTTTCTCGGTGCCGCACGCTCTCGATATGCTCCGCATTGTGAGATGCGCCCGCGGATGCGATTCTACTGACGTCCGTACCTGGCCCTCTGACCACCACTCGCTCCAACGCATCTCGATTTGACCGTCGGCCTTTGCATGTTACCCGCTCGCTCTACTACACACCTTGTCCCCCCCCGACTCCAACCTCTGCTCTTGTATCCGTTTTTAGCAAACCACACCCCCAAACCACCCACCAAGAGCAAGAGTCTGGACAATACCGGTGATTCGAGCTGCGACGACGCATTCATACGACGCACATGGATCCGACCTGCCCTAATAACCTACTTTCATAAGCTTCAAGCAGATGGCAGACGAACGCCCGCATCCGACGATTGTTACGACACCGCCAGCACAGGCCGGAGCTACCTCGTCGCCTCATCCACGACGACCCCCGGCGTGTCGATCCGTATCGCTGCTTCACTCCTCTCGGAAGCGTTCGTCTCCCACCAAGGACCAAAGCGATTCTTCCAGCGACAGTGCGGTCTTCAGGCGCAAAAAGTCCAAGACTGGCAAGGACGATGATTCGCCATCCAGTTTGCAACCGTTGGGAAGAGAAAGTTCGGGCGGGAGCAGTAATGCGGAAAAATGGTTCGAGAAGTCGAATAACGAGCTGCGCGACAATAGCGCTTCTTTTGCCGATAATGAACCGCCATTCTTCATGCGCAACTCATCTTCGTCGGAGACGCCACCGGAAGCACAGAACCAGATGAGCCGGTTTCTGAGTGTCCCGAACGAAGCAAGTACCCTACCGATGCGAAACAATTTGCTCCATTTTGGTACCGATGGCAGCAGCACCGATGACTTTCGCAGCGTCATCGACGATCTTACAATCGAGAACAAGAAGCTCAAGAGAAGGTTGAAGAAATACGAAAAGTTGCACGATTCACATCTTCGGGACGAGAAGCTGTTCGAGGTCAGGATACACGGACTGCCGCCGGAGAAGAAGCGTGAGTTGGAGGAAACACTGCGGAAGTTTGCGTCTGGCCTTTCAAGCAATGGATTACCGGCCGCATATGAAGGCTTGCTGCCCGTGCTTGGCAAGCAAAACACATCATCGTCACAGACCTCTCATCAAAACACCGATTCGGCCTATGCGTCCATGTCTGGCCAAGGTTCTTCCGCTCAATCTGGCACCGAGATGAAGGCCAAGCACCCGGGCGGAAGTTCGGCTTCCAGAGCACAGAACATCCATACCTATTTGCATCAGATTCCAGAAGGACTGTTGCCGCAGACAAACCCCGCGAATTTGACAGAGCGCTCGAAGAAGAAGCTCGTTGTACGTCGACTGGAGCAGATTTTCGCTGGCAAGGGCGCTGCTCTCGGCGGTCATCAGCACTCTCAACAGCAGGAAGACGTTTCGCAAATGGCGGCTCGAGCGGAAAGGGCTGCGGGTGAAGCTCAAGGACAGCGATCTCGCGGTGAGGGTACTCGTGAGGCCCATATCATGAAGGGCGAAACAGAAGACCCGGCAGAGCCGAAGAAGCGGACTGGCCAAGACACGTCGCGGGATGATCAAAGCTACAAGTCTGCATCGAAGTCCCGAGCTCAGAGGTCGAAAGAGGAGCTAGCAAACCCGGACTCCCAGCCAACAGGTGAGCAACGGCCAACGCGACCTCTTGACTTGGATCCGCACCGAGCCCAGGTACCAGCAGAGAACCTTCGCTACATTCGACATCTGGGCTTTTCGCCTCCAGACCTGGATTCGGAGCGGTCACCCGAGGAGGGCCATGGTTGGATCTATCTGAATCTCTTGATCAACATGGCACAGCTTCATACTATTCACGTCACCTCGGAATTTGTCAAGAAAGCTTTGCTGGAATACAGCTCGAAATTCGAGATATCTAGTGATGGCAGGAAAGTAAGATGGAAGGGAAGGCATTCCGTCACGCAAAACAGCAGCAGCGGCGGCTCAACTCACAGTCGTGCGGGCGTAGACACGCCAGATGTACAAAGTCCGCGCAAAAGACCAAGGCTGTCGTATCGCCAGACTACCCAATCGGGTGTTTCCAGTGCCAAACCTGGCGCGGTTTCTGCGCTCCGCAGCCAGAACGAGAATAGCAAGTTGGTCTACACGCCCATGTTCTTTCACCGCGATACTTCAGAGGACTCGGAGGACTCATCGGAAGACGAGGAGGGCACCATGTCCCCTTACCCAGCTGCGCCCGCTGGAGACTCTTCTGGCATGACCAGTTCTGGAATGCGCACAGCCTCGACGAAGAAATACAGGAAGCGCGACGACGGACCCATCATCTTCTACAACAACGCGCGGTTCTGCACAGACCTCAGTGGGGATCGAAAGCCCACTGGTCACAAGGCGCCTCCATACACTGCAGCAACGACTGTCCCCGTTGGCAGACCACAAAAACCTCCCGTCGCAACCTCCGAGAAGCGTGGCCCTCTAGCATTGGCTGCTGAACTACCTGAGCCGATGGACCTGGATGACAACCCGATTCCCGAAAATATGGAGCTCACATTTCCGCCGCCTTCCCCTAGGAAGTTCGACAACAAGCAGCGAGCTACGTACGCCACCATGGAGGCCACGGGCATTGGAGGGATCGTGCCTACGGACCATTTTGCGATCGGCGTAGAAACTCACTACGCCCTGCTGGAGCACGCCGACGCACAAGCCGTGTCGCGAAATGATGCTTCGAAGTACACGCCAGCCAAGTTTGCCGACATTCTCGAGCAAGGAGGGCGTAGGAACAAAGCTCGTGCCGTGGTGCAGGAGCGTGTCGTTGCCACCAACAAGGAGAACCTTCCGCCTTCTGAGCTGCCACCGGCGCTCAGTTTCATGCCGTGGAGCGAGGGATTCACCGGCGACGACGACGAGTCCGACGTAGACGAGGTAATGTCTGTTTCGCCAGAGTCTCCTGGTGCGATCCTGCCCTCCGCGGCGCGTCAGCCTGTCGAATTGCACTACGCCTCTTCAGAGGAGGAAGGAGAAGACAGCGAGGATGACGACGGGCAGTCCGATGATGGCTCGCTCGATCTCCTCGCGGCCGCTCGTGAGGCTGATCCGGAAGCGATCCTGCAAAAGGAGAGGGAGTATGACGCAAACATGGCAGACCGCCTCGCCGAAGAAATCCCAGCTGGCAGTAGTGCGGCGACCGCGGGAGGAGGCAGCGGATTTGCTAGCCCGGTAGACGGCATAGGCATGACCCAGAAGCAATACCAGCGTGCTCTGCAGGAGAGTCGGGGCAAGCAACAGCCTCGTGCCACACTCCAGCGAGCAAATACGGGTGATTCTACCAAGGTGCATGGACCGGATGACTGCAGCGAGAACGAGCAGGAGGATGAAATGAATGATGTGAGGTCGTAGATATCCCCATGTGCAGATTAGCGAATGCAGTGGAAGGGATGACATGCCGCAATCTCAACTGCCATCTGTACAGTCCGATCTCCTTTTCCGTGATGAGTGGAGATGTGAGGTCCAGTGGTGGAGACCTCATTTGACTTTTCGGAGCGCCGGGACTTCCGATCGATCGGGAGGCAGCGTATCTCGTGACACGCCGTCATTTAGCTGTCACTCCGCCTGTCACTTGCCGTCGACTGTCTGTACCCGCACGCAGAACGTTGTCGCTGCAGCCAACGGCCAGCCAAAAGCATCTGCCTATGTGGTCGAGAGACAAGACTCCATACTGCCCTGCCGAACCGAACCGAACCGAACCGAACCCTGAACTGCGCTCCCGTCGCTCGGTTTCGCTCCGCTTCCTCTCGCTTCGCTTCGCTTGCTCCCGAGCTCGTGGCACCTTACCCTTCCGCCCAATCCATCACGCCCTTTCAACTCCGAAAACCACGCGACTGCCACCCGAATCTCGACCCTCCAAATACACCAACTCGCATTGAAGCCTCCTACCATTGGCATGAGCTATCCGTAGACGCCCAGTATGGATCCACAACTGGCCGCCATGGAGACCTCGTCGCCGTATGGAGAATCAACCGCCGTTCCACCCCAAGCCGAAGTAGACGACTTTTTACGTATGTCCTATCCATCCATCCATCCGTCACAGCGTACAACCTCCTCCCACACCCTTTTCCCCTGCCCAAGGCTGACCATTGTGGGTATCGCGACAGGGAAGAAACGAAAGGCGCGAGAGCACAAGGCTTGTTATCCGTGTCGCCAGCGCAAAGTGAAGTAAGCCGTCACCGGCAAAGACCATTTCCTCATCGAGCAAAGGCCCTGACGTTGAACAGATGCGATCTATCGCGACCCTGTCAGACATGTCGTGATCGCGACCATCCAGAATTGTGTTCATACCATCCGCCAAATAAGAGGCACAATGTCGAGGGTCAGCCCCCAGCGCCTGTCGTCAAAATGGGCGACGACCCTGCGCATGCGACTTCCGCACCTGGCTCCAGCTTCGTGACGCTCGGGAGAAGTGAATTCGACCTGCTCTGCCGCAAGCTCAACGGCCTTGAGAATTCGATTGCGGAGTTGAAGCGTGAGATCAGGCGCAATCAGGACCAGAACGGGAACCACGACAGTGATGGTGGCACGAGCAGTGACGGTCCTCGCGCCCAGACACACTACGATGTTCATGGTCTTCATACAAAGAACGAATCGGTATGTCTTGGTATCTTGCGCTGAAGGTCCCAATGCTGACCTTGGGTCCCAGGGAGAGATTGTGCATCTTGGTGGAGGCTCCGTCCCCGCAATGCTCTACGCTCTGAGCCAAGGCCAAGCACCCACGGGCCAGGAACAGGCGCAGCTACAGGAATTCTTGGGCAGATCAGTCCTGCCTCTCTTCGGGCTCGACAACGAATCTGCCACCTACCCTTTCGTGGACTTGTGGGGCCTGCCGCATGGGTCTCTCCAACGCGCGCGAGAGCTTGCCAAGGCTCTTCCTAGTGATGCCCAGATGCTCAACCTGTTCCGCAGCTACCAGACCATGGGATACATCATCTACCCTGGCATCGCCGACCTGGACCAACTGGAGGCAGATTTGACGAGTTTTCTCATGGCCCGCTCCTCTATCGCGGATCCCGATGACGGTGTGACGGAACAGACCATATACGGCAAGAGCTACTACTGGCTTGGCATGGTGTTCGCGGTGCTTGCCAGTGGAGCTCAGTGCAGTGCCTTGACGAGAAAGGAACGAGAACTGACCTCGCAAGTCTATGGTCAGTCGCTCGATCGGACTGGGTGCGAGGCACGCTGACCTTCTACAGTGTGCTGCGGTTTCGAATGCCTTCGCTTTACAAACTTCCTTGCACAGCCCCACGTGGAGAGCATCCAGGCGCTCCTGATCATCGGACATGTCATGACAAACAATATGGTACGCTCTGTCCTCGGTGCGCCGTCCGATCCAGTACCTAATCTCGCGCAGAATGCGGGCACTGCGTGGTCTCTACTGGGCTTGACAATAAGACTTGCTCAAGGCCTGGGGCTGCACCAGGCGTGTCCACCTCACATCCCCAGAGAAGCCGTCTTCCCGCGATCAAAGGTTTGGTGGGCAGTCATCTGGCAGGACAGTCTGCTGTCCATCACATACGATCGCAACGCAGCGCTCGATGTCAACATCAGCACTATGCCGATGCCTCAGCATTACGGTCCAGTCGGCTCATACCACGCTTCCATGTACCGGATCTGCAAAGTTGGCCTGGATATTGTGAAAGATCGGGCCAAGATGGGCAGCTCGCGAGAGCAGGTTGCCAGGATCAATCAGCTTCGGGAAGAGATTTCTAGCATCATGCGGGATGCCAATGAGCATCTTCGCGATTCGAGAATGTGCCAGACGAGCCAGGAGACCTTGGAACACTGGGCGCTCTACTTGCACACCAGCTACGCGATGAGCGAGCTCTGTCGACCTGCCATCAGCCCCAGAACTTCAAGCGAGGTCATCAAGTCGTTCCGTCAGGTCTGCGTGGAGAATTTGGTCAACGTCGTTGAGTCCTTCTTGGGTCTCAACAACATCACCTTCTTCGCAAGACAATCGTGGGCTGCAGTACATCGCGCTCTCAGCTCCGCGCTGCTCCTCGGTATTCTCGGCGAACACACACGGAACGATCGAGCACGCGCTCTCATCGCTCGCTTCATCGCGCTCATGGCGGACATCACTTCGACCGTTGACCCCACGGAGATCTCTGCCCCTGTCCAGCGTGGTAAGTGCTTGCTTCCCTCAGACCTTACCACCGAACCGTCCTAGAAGAAAAACACCTGCTCACAGTTCTCAGGCATTCACGCCCTCCGAAATCTCAACCTCGAAGATCCCCCTCGAAGCACCAGCTTCGCCGAATCCAACAGTGCTCCCCCTCCACCTCCACCTCCTCCTGCTGCCGACGGAGCACCGGCAGAGAGCATGGTCAAACTCGACCCCAGCCAGATGTTCACCCCTTCGAATTCGGAAACCACGGGCACGGCGGAAGAGGAATATTCGCCTTATTCGGTCCTCAACAGTATTCTCTGGGGAAACAATGGTGCGGCGACCCCGAATGATATCATCTAAATCATCGATCCGCGTTAGGGGCCAGGAGAAAAGTGAATGTGCATTTGTCTCTCTTTTTCTCTTTTGGAAAAAATTGCATGGCGCATTATAGAGAAGGAAGGAGGGAAGCAGGGGAACGAAAGGAGTAGGATTGCGAATCAATTGTGGAAAGGGCAGGGCAAAAGGGGGCGTGTGTGTGTGTGTGTGTGTGTGTGTGTATAATCAATGGAACTTTTCGGAAGAGAAAGCCACGGCGTGTATTTCTTCTCCCCAAAATGCCCCCCTCTCCCCAATCGGCAGACAGACATGTAATAGGACGGACGGATTTCTGCTGTGTGTGTGTGTGTGTGTGTGGTACTCATTGGAATGATTTACTAGTACCACAACACACACACCCCATCCATCTTCTTCTTACTTCTCATGATTTCCTCCCCCACCACCACAAGAGCAAATGTGTCCTTATGGCGATTTTCTAGTTACCAGGTTTCCCTTGCTGGCTGGCCGGGAAAGAAACCTCTGATCAATCGGCGATAATCGTCGAGGGGGAGCACGGCGCTTTGAAAGGAGCAACACAACCGTGACAACATCCGGGGAAAGGAATGAATGCAGTACCCAAGAATTAAAAAAAAAGTCATACGTTCTTGGGCCTGCTGCTAACAACGGCAGGACGCACGCAGCAGTATGACACGCTCGTGTATTCGCATCGCTATGTGAGCTGCATGTTCAAGCTCTTTTCAACTCTTTCGGCTACCGAAGCCTCAAAGAAAAAACCCCCCCGTACCGGGCAAAGTAGAAAGTGGGGTCGGTATCTCTCCTTCATTGATGATCATTGAGCCGCAAAAGCTCCCATCCATCCATCCATCCATCCATCCATCCATCCATCCATCCATCCACCTCCTCGACAACCAAATCACATGTCAAGCAACTCCTCCGCATAATGATCCAAGTAGGTGATCCGGAACCGATCGCCCCAATGTCTTGTCCATTGCGAGTCCTTGTACGCCGAAGCGATGTTCTTGCTCCAACTCACAAGCTCAACGGTCCATCCGGCTTCCAAGGCTAACTCGGCATAGTACATGAAACCATTACTGTACTCGGCAATGGCGGCGTCTCCGGTAGCCAAGACCATGGTGCCAGGCGTCTTGGAACTGAGGATAGAAGTGGCCATTTGCAGATGCAAGAGCTCATCGACACCCTGCTCCACCATCGCGGGAGGTGCGTACTGCGGCGCGTCTGTTCCCGAGGCACTGCCGCTGCCGATACCGCGGTTAGCAGAGCTTGGTGAGCGATACCCATCGAGCACATTGTTGCATGGAGGTGCTCGGTTCGGTCTCTTTCCGTGAGAACGTGCATCCAGGTTTTGGAAGTATATTTGACGTGGCGTAAGTTGTTTGGCCTTGTGAACCTTTTCCATGATGAGGCACTTATAGCCAACAGCTTCTGCTTTGTCAAAAGCAGCCATATGTGGCGTCGTACCAGCCAGCCATCGCTTCGCGACTGGGCGTCTTCTCTCCATCAACAGTGCTAGTCCGTCGAAAGACAGCTGGGGAAGTGGGAGGTAAGTATTAGCAGGAATGCCGCGCAAATGCTTAAGCTCGTCCAAGAATCCAATGAAGATGTTGCTGGCATCAACAAAGACGTGGATGCCGTCAGGGTTATTGTTGTGGGTCGTCATATTGGCAGGCGAAACCAAATGTTTGAAATCTTCTGGAAAGTTGTTCATGATCTTATTGAACAGGGCAAAATTGCGAGCCTCTCCAGTGCGTATGGTCTTCGGCTCGATCGTGTAGAATGGCTTGGTTCCCTTGCCTTTATTGCCAGGCGCGACTGCGTGTGCTGCTGGGCCAGTGGGCACAGATTGCTGTGGAAGCGGATTCTTTGCATTCTGCGCAGGCTGTACCGAAGCTGGAATGAAGTGTGTGGCAGCAATACCGTTTGATGCCAAAGACTGAGGCGTCTGTTTGGCCGCAGTCGGCGATAGAGCTTTGTTCGGCGTCTGCTGTGCGGGAGTGCGCTTGGCCGCGTTTGGCTGTTTATTGTGCATCTTTGGTGTACTTGGGGCTGACGGGGGAAGCAAATCCTGTTGAATGCACGCGGCAGCTTGTGCGACGGCATTGATCGCGTCCTCGTCGGGAATGTTACCCGCTGGCGTAGTCTTGCTACGCGGCGAATTGATGGTTGGCGCGTGATTATGGGAGTTGCCAGCTGGGGTGTGCAGCTTCTTCGAATCGGCCGCAGTGTATTGGTTGGACTGTGCGTCGGTCTCGGACATGCCCTTCTTGTAGTTGTCTCTCGCATCCGCTGCAACCTCAGAGCCACCCGGTGCAGGCAAGCTTGTCTGCGGAGCAGGCAATACGACATGTGCGGATGCCTTGCGGGCGGGTGTGTTCTTTGTCAATTTACCAGCTTCAGATTCCGACACAGCGCCTAGGCGTTGAACCAAGGAATCCTCCGACTGAGATGTGTTCTTGTTCGCCTTCCTCCGGGCCCTCTTCTTTTGAGTCCTGGTCAGAGGCTGAGCAGTAGGCGAAGCAACAGGCTCTTCTTCATCTGTCCCGGAAGACCACTGAAATGTAACCTTGCTCGAATTGTGCTTGCTCGTGTAGGCGGCACCGTCGGAAGCGTAGTCGTGCTTCGCCGAAACAATGTCGTGCGCGCCCTCGGCGGTGGGTGCAGCATCGGGAGGCGGGATCGGCACGCCTAAGAATTGCCACACTTTCGTGAGATTGCCGAGTCTCGTGGAGCTATTTGCTGCGTCTTCATCGAATGAGTCAACCGCTTGAGTTGGCGCATGCTTCGGCACGTCGAATGAGACATCTCTCGCGGCTGGTGGCGGCTGGTGCCCCGCCTTGGGAGACACGGCATTGATATAGTCGAATACAGTGGAAAAGTCCCAAGCGCGGGTGGTCTCGGTGAGCGTGCTCATGTGCGGCGGTGTGGTGGTGCGCGCTCGCTGCACCGCGGACTTGATATGCTTGTAGGCGTCGTTACTCCTTCAGCCGTCGTCGTCGTCGTCGTCGTCGTCGTCGTCGTCGTCGTCGGCAGTCTGGCGGTGGCGCGTAGCGATGAGTGATGGTGGATACAGTAGACTAGAGATCGAGATTAGAACCGAACGCAGACAACCGACAACAGCGTGTCTTGTAGCGTTTCCTCATGGCATCAGCGCGGGCAAGCGTGGCAGCGTGGTCGAGTGTGGCTCGGTCGGTCGAAGTCGAAGTCAAGTGAAGGGTCCAAGTCGGAAGTGAGAGCTGGTGGAGGTGTCATGAGGTGTCTCGGGAGCTTCCGTCGTCGGCATTGTCCTCGCGGGGTCCACGGGTCATCCCACCATCACGTGCCTCGGCCCTCACTGACTTCAGGCCATCCCTCACACATTTCTTTCTACCCTAATTTCCTCCAAGACCTCGCCATGGCTGTATAAACACTTATTGAGCTTGCATGGCGAACTCTCCGTGTCCATCCACTTGTTCGATATGTCCGCTGACTTCTGGTCCGGCTACGTCTCGGGAGCCATTGGGATCCTCGTCGGCAATCCCTTGGACATCATCAAGACGAAGCTGCAATCCGGTTCCGCAAAATCTGCTCCAGAAGGTCCAATCACCAGAAGTGGTACCGATCCTAGAGCAAGTCCCAGCGCGAGCCTGAGCGAGAATTCACCACCATCTCCCGTTGCCCAGCACAAACCCACCCAACGTTGGGCCTCCTTCGCCCGCGGAGCAGCAGCCCCCATCCTAGGCTACGGAGCCTTGAACGCGCTACTATTTGTCTCCTACAACCGCAGTCTTGCCCTCCTCAGCACCGGCAATCTCAATGAACCCCCAGAGACCCCTTCAGCCTGGAGCATCTGGACGGCAGGAGCCCTAGGCGGCCTCGCGACCTTTTTCGTCTCCGCCCCAACAGAGCTGATCAAATGCCGTGCTCAAGTGTCCAACCCACCACGCTCCTCCCTGCAGATCGCCCGAGAGCTCTGGAAAGCAGCGGGTTTGCGAGGGCTGTACATGGGCGGTGCTGTGACGAGCATCAGAGATGCCGTCGGGTATGGGTTCTAGTAGGTCTCTCCACTTCTCAGTGAACAATAATTCTCTCTTTCTTGTCTCGTATGATTGGTAGCTGAGACGTCTGTTCCCTTTTACATAGTTTCTGGTCATATGAACTCAGTAAGCGTGCTGCAGCCCGCGAAGGCGATTCCGCGAATCAAGAAGCTCTCAAGGTCCTGCTGTGTGGCGGGCTCGCAGGTGTGGTGACATGGGCGTCAATCTTTCCTCTCGGTAAAAGCCAACCCATCTCCTTCCTCGATAGTGTGGGCGCTAATCTTCCGGCGGTGGAGACGTGATCAAGACTCGTGTCCAGACCTGGGACCTCGCACGCTCGCCTGCCAGCACGGAACATGTCGCGACCGAATCCTCAGCGCTCTTGAGGTCTTCCGTATCCTCGTCAGCCACCGCCAGAAGCAACATCATCCTCAACAGACCGAGCAGTCTCACCATCGCCAAAGAAGCTTACCGCAAGGAAGGTCTCGCAGTCTTCTTCCGCGGCCTAGGAATCTGCAGCGCGCGAGCCTTCTTTGTCAATGCTGTACAATGGGCAGTCAGTAATCCCAGTATTCTTTCAAATCAATCACAAACGAAAGCTGACACACAGGGAAAGGTATATGAATGGATGTTGAAAACACTAGCATCGGCTCCTTGATTCGCTGGAAAGAAAGAGGCTATCCTCACTACATATTGAATCCTGCCGCACCTTCTCACCAAGGCCGCAAAAATCAAACTAGCAGTAGAAGAAAACCACTTCCTCCTCGCCATGCCATGTGACGTTTCCAGAGTAAGTGAGCCCTCGCGATGCATGCAGAGTATGTGCTGTTCGTCGCTTCTGCTCGTATTCCTACCACCCTGGAGCCCAGAATCAAAAAGACAACCCGAAGAAACCTTATTTTTACACGTGGGGCAGGAGGAAGAAACATCGCAAAGTCAGCCAGTGAAAGCTGTTGAAGTCGCTGATTCCGTTTTGAGAGGGCTCCACGTCGTCGTTGCCCTCGATGCAAAGCAAGTATCGTATATGCAAACAGCCAGACAGTCTAGTCCAGTCGGGAACAGACTCCCATCCGGTCCAATATCTCAGCTGTTACGCATCTGTGTCATGTAGAGTGGTGTTTGGTCTCGTCTTGTGTGGCCGATGTGCCGGAAGTCGACTTTTACATCATTTGGTCCTGGGTCATGCCCGTCACCTCCTGACCTTCCATGGCGGCGCCTGGGTAGAGTGCGTAGTCGAGACCGAGAGGACGTCCACCGTACGAGTAGCTCTGGAATTTGTCGATAGCAGTCTGAGCATCCGGCTGGGAGGAGAATCGGACGACGCCGGAGCCGCGAGAGCGACCGTTCGGTTCGTACTGGATCTCAGCGCGGTCGACAGCACCGATGGTCTGGAAAAGCTCGACGAGGTCTTCGTTGCTAGTGCTCCATGGCAGCTGTTTGCTTGTTAGCGTCTGTGATGTTGCAACGACTCGTGTGATAACTCACGTTCTTGACGTGGATGGTCGGGTTTGGCTCGCCACCAGCAGCGACACCGTCGGTGAAGTCATTTGGCGGGACAGGCTGGGCAGGTGGCGGACCACCAGCTGCTGCACCGTAACCGCCTGGAGCACCACCGTAGCCGCCTCCATATCCACCGCCGTAGCCTCCGCCATACCCGCCACGGCCTCCACCGAAGCCTCCGCGTCCTCCGAATCCTCCACCGAAGCCTCCGCGTCCTCCGAAACCTCCACGACCGAAGCCGCCGGCGCCGCCGGCATGTCCGCCGCGGCCTCCGAAGCCTTGGTTATTCGCGTAACGGTCCTCGCGACACTCAAGAACGCGTCCCTGCCAGTCGTAGCCGTTGAACATCTGGATGGCGTTCTGGGCATCATCTGGGGTGTCGAATTGGACAACGCCGGTGCCCTTGGGGTTGCCGTCGTAGGCTTGGTGAATATCCGCGCGGAGGACATTGCCTGAAAGAGAAAGGTCAGTATGCAGTGTCGGTGATTTGCGTGGATACATATTTGACCCACCTGCTTGACGGAAGAGATCCTTGAGGTCCTGCCAGCCAACGGTGAATGGGAGCTGCGCTAGTGTTAGCCAGCATTCGTGTAGTGAGGAAGAAGAGCACAAACGTTGGAGATGAAGATCTGGCGGTTTGCACCGCCTTGCATCGCGCCTGGGCCGCCGCCATATGCCCCGCCGTGGCCGCCGCGACCACCAAAGCCGCCAGCCATCGCTCCTCCGCGTCCTCCACCTGAGAAGCGAGGCTCAGTCTCACGATCCTGCGCTGCGTCAGTTATGTCTTGTTAAGGAAGCCTTTGGTGTCTCACCTCGCGAACATAGACCAGCCGACCCATAAGCGGCGTGTTGCTCAGAGAGTTGATAGCTGTCTGTGCTTGGTCGCGCGTGGCGTACTCAACAATTCTGCGAGTCGGTTAGCTGCTGTGGCGAAGTTTTCACATCCAGATGTTGTGCTTACCCGCATCCCTATAACCCGAACAAGAAGTCCTATGTCAACCCGTGCCCTCATAATACCTGTGGTAGCAAATAGCCCAGATCAAATTACCTTGCTCATTCCGTTTGGAAGTAGTAGTACGTCCGCGAAGATGACGTCGAGAGTGCCATCTGCAAGCAGTCAGTATCATATCAATGCTAGGAGTCGTGTTTGACTTCTGGCTTACCCTTGCGCATGTGATCTTTGAGATGGTGCCATTTGACGTCGTAGGAGAGGTTGCCGACGTAAACGCGGCGGTCCTGCTGCGAGGACTCATTTACGTTCTTGATCATGTCTTCTTTCGGTGGGCCGCGGGAGTCGTAGCCACGCGCTTCACCGTACGAGCGCGGTGGGCGAGAGGAGCGGTCGTCGTGGTGGTGGCCGTTCGATGCTGGTGGCGAGCGGTCACGGCGATCGCGGCGGTAGCGATCCTCGTCGCGGTCACGGTTGTTTGGTGATCTGCTACGCTCACGGTAGCGTGGCGGCGAGCGAGAACGATCTCGGGAGCGCTGTGTCATCTTGTTAGTATGAAGACCTTTGAATTGTCACAGCCCTTCCGCGTGTTCTCGAGGTCACAGCCCTTCCGCGTGTTCTCGAGATCCAGTCCTGACGTACGTTGGGTTCGCCCTCTTCCTCCCCCCGGGAAGCCTTGCGGACATCCCGCAGCCACTGCTGCTGCTCGGGTCTGAGGATCCAGGAGAGCCGGTCGTTCGTCGCCATGTTGTTGTTTGCTGGAGAGAGAAGTCCACTAGGAAGACACAGGCCCTTTATGAGGGCAAGGCTTGGCGAAACACGTGGGCTTAGTCACGGCTTTTCGACGGCCTGAGGTATCCCCTCACATAGCAACCAAGATAGCAACCAAAGCCTCTTTATCTCGCTTGGATGCAACCCTTGATGAGCTCACGGAGCAGCTCCCATTGGCATGGAGGGAAGCCGACCGGTCGAAATCGAGTGGTTTCCTGGGACAGCATTGTGGTACATGGCCAGGCAGGAGGCAGTGCCGCGGGACCGATCAGAACGAAGCGGACAGAGCCCAGGCTTTGACCGGCAGTTATCATGGCTCACATCCTTCTCGAGCTCAACGGGCATCTCGTGTTGCCTAAAAGCCAGTTGCACGACAGAGATCGCGGAAGGTCGAGCATGAAGGAGTTGATGTCAAGACCCGTCAGAGAAGACATGGCGCATGGCAGCAAGACCGATCGGGTCCAGCAAAGTCCGCAGCACTTCCGGTGACTTCACCAAGAAGCAGCTTTCCTCGTTTCGAACCACACTCGTATGGCAAAGTCCGCGTCAGAGCAAAGAGCTCTGGAGCCTAAGCAAGAGGGATTCAAGCGGCCAGCAGAAATTGAACAACGAGCGCGCCACCTCAAACATGAGAAGCAACCGCTGCGCGCTTGGCTTCCAATCGCACCGCGAAAGCTCAAGGGAGGATCTACGTGAACCACCGGCGGCCACTTGAGCACCTTGGATGCCCGTGGACAACTTCGACATGAGCAGATCGAGACCCCGCAAGTCTGGCGACGACACAACGACGGCAGCGACCAGCAGCCACTCCACGAAGCCGGGAGAATGCCGTCACCCGGGTGTGCAACAGACGGCGGAGAGCTTTGAAAGGATAGGCAGGAGATGGAGCGGAGCGAACTGAAGACGATGTGTCTTGAACAGCAAGCAGCTACATCACAGCGGATGAATTGTCCCGCAAGCTTCTGGTCTTCGAGAGGAATCGAGCAAGGTACCAAGCCTGTGAGCCCTCGTAGCCGGCCGCAGCCTGGTCGTCGATGAGGAGTAGAGGAGCCCAGCCACTGCATCTTGAGATTGAAGCAAAAGAGCGAGAGAGGCAGCGAGTGCACGCATGTTTAGGTACCCTGTGGCATGCGGCATGCAGCGGCAGCCAGATGCTTCCTCCAGCAGCCTCATGTCATGAACGTTGAGCTTTGGTTGCATTTCGAGGAGGCCGGGCAAATCAAGTCGCCACGTCACGACAAAGCAAGGAGCACTGAGGACAAGCAGCTTTGAGCGGATGATTGCCAATTCCGAAACGGTCCTTGCAGGCAACACACGGATATGCTTCGAGACCATGGCTCGGAAGAGGAACTTCTGCCAATACCCAGGATGTTTTGGGCGGTGGCAAGCTGCTGAAAGCTCATGCTGGAAGGTCCGTACAACGTCTGCAGCGCCATGAAGCCAGCAACACGGCAGATATGTTTGGACGCACGTGACTCGGCCTCCAATACCAAGGAACGCCAGCCATCAGACAAGAAAAAAGCTGGAAGGCCCGATGATATCGTAGGACTGTCGTACATCGATCGTGGGCAGACTGAAGGCCTATCAGGAACCCTCCGCGGATAGATACCGAGCAGCTTCGGAGCCGGGAACATCTAGCCAGTCTTGGGAATGCATAGCCAATGGAGCGGAAAAAGGTACTCGCCAAGGATAGGCAGTGGAGCGCAACTTTACACTGGCTGTGGAGATGGCGTCCAGGAGATCTTATCAGTCGAACGTTGTCCAGAAAAGGCGACAGCAATTGCTGGAGGTACTTGCGCTTCTGCACAACCCTCGATTGAAACGACTGAAGGCCCTGCGATGTCGACTTGAGTCGCATGTTGGCCTTGCTGAGTGTTGAAAGAAGCCTTTCAGAATCGGTTGCTTGGAAGATCGGTTTCGGCTTGGCGACCTGGCTGGCCAGCAAACGTTTAGAGCCTGTGTTCCCGCCGACGGAAGTCACGGCGAAGTCGAGACGCTTGCAAAGCATCTGATGCATGAGCCGGTATGTTGCGGCGAAAGACATGCGGCTGGGTGCCATCGGGTAGATGGTGAACGATCTTGATACATTGCTCAGACATGCCAAGGCATATCAGCTGACATGGTGCTCAACATGGAGCCGGCAAACTTGTCTGCGGCGTGCTCTGAGGCACGGTCGAGAACATGCAACGGGACGACAAGCCATTGGAAAATTCGACAACGCTGCTTGAGGTATATGAGAAGCGAGCCTAAGCTGAGGTGACATAAACCGTCTTGTCCACCGGTAGCCGCTGCGATCCCGAGCTTGCTCAGCTGTAAAAGCTCCAGTGCCTCTCTCATGTTGCCCGCAATGCCGACCAGATACCCGATACGTCGCCGTCCTCATCCGCCTTCTCGCCTCCGGTCTACAGGCTCCCAGGATGGTCTTCGCGCGTAGCTCTGCTGGCACCATTTCTGTGCGCAGTATAGGGTGCAGCACGCTCCATCACTGTCACGGGGATGCAATGTCGAATACGCATGTGCCATTACAGCCAGCGCACATGCTTATGCCTTGTCGCTCACTTGGCCGCACCCGTCGCTGGCCAGTCTCTTGCTGCTTTCGCGCTGTCCCAGATCCCCAGCGGGAGCACGTCGTCTTCTTCTTGCTTCTTCAAATGCCACCGCCGTCCAGTCCAGCGGTCCAACGAGGTCCAGATCCAGTATGTTCATGGCCATCTTGGATAACCCAAGACGAACACGTGGAAGGGCTGTCATACGCCATGGTACGATGAGGTTAGTATACTTACATTGTCACGTCTGTCGTAGTCGGCTGTGTCGGATGAGTAAGCCAGGATGCTCTCAGAGTCAGAGTGCGTGTGGTTATGGTGGAGGGGAAGAATTGTCGTTGTTGGTGTTTGAGGTGAGTCGAGGTGGTGAGTGGATGTGTGTGTGATGGTGAGTGGTTCGGAACGAGAACAAGGAAGGAAGAGAAGGAGGTTACTGACCCATCGTGCCGGCCGAAGCGAGTGGTGAGTGCGGATGTCGCGCAGCCTACCTTAGCGGCAGCAGGACTTTGCACGGGGCGACAAGGAATCTGCTTAACGTGTGTGTGAGCTTTGGGCGAGGAACAAGTTTAGAAAGGACGCCACGGGCCAGTCAGAGGAATCGCGACGGGGACCTCGCCATGTGCTCACGCCGAGCCGGGTGCAGGGTAGGGGAGGGTAGGGGAAAAGAGGCATCGGGCGGGCTCCACCCGCACAGCCTGCTGCTTGTGCTCACTATTGCGCAGCGAGAAGCTGCGCGAGTCCGGCCAGCGGTCGCTGATGACCGTTCTGCCCGAGGAGCAGAGGGGCATCATGTCAATGGGCATGCCCGTGAGGATGGGCAGAGCAGGATGGAGGGTGTGATGAGCCTTTCGCTGGCCCGCTCGCTAGCTGTCCTTCTCTGCCTCTGTCCTCTTCCTCCGCGGCGCGATATGGAGGCTTGCTTACCTGTTGCTGCTGCTGGCGAGCACGTGCAAGACGCTCTCGGAGGCGTAGTCGGCGTGATAGCCGATTCGGAGGGCTGGACGGGTCAAGTGGGTGTCAGGTGTCAGGCGCGTGGTTGTTGTCGTGCGTGGGAGTCTGCGGCGTTGATCCTTCTGGGACTGCGTCGATGCGATGCCGTGACGGGATGGAGAAGGGCAGCGTCGTCGTGCGTGCGTTGGCACTGGCGGGAAGCGGGTCGGTCTGCCTTGCTTGCGTTGCTCTCGCCTGCAGCTGCGCCCGTGATGGTCGAATGGGAACCAGGGTGTCGATGTCTGACACTTGGATGATAGACTTTGGAGACAAGACAGTCCACAGTCGACGGGGCGGGCGAGGAACGCGGAGCTTGGCACAGATGTGGAGCCCGAGCTTCGTCGCTGGCCCTCTCACACTTTCACCGGTGGACAGGGGCTGGATTGGCTGGGTGGCTGAGATGAGGATGCACGAGCTGTCTACTGCATTATTGTGTGATTGCATCCCGCGCACACGTCCCAGACGTCCCATTCACTTCACTCTGAGGGCTCCGGACGTCGGTTGCAACGATTGCAACGATTGCAACGATTGCAATGCTTCGGAGCGGTCTGCCTGCGTTGAGACGGCAGGGCGGAGCGAGAGCGAGCGGAGAAGGGACGGGGGACACGTCGGGCAGGCACAGCGGATTCATCAGACACAGCAGGGCAGGCGCGTTGGCAGGCTACGACTGGCAGAGACAGGGCAGGCAGGCAGGCAGGCAGGCAGGCAGGCAGGCAGGCAGGCAGGAGTAGATTCAATGGGATGAAGACACGGCCGGGCAATTGGAGGCTGTGGACCTTCCCTTTGCGATGCCCTTTCCTCCGATCGTCAGCGGCCCTCGAGCACCTGTTGGCATGGAAGGGAAGGTACATCCCACCTCCGAAGAATACCTTCCCTCTTCAACGCTGCTGCAGCACCTTCCATTTGCATATCCAAGCTGCAGCTCACTCACCCATGGGCCAGCACCGCAGCACACACATGTCTTGCGGGCATTGGTCCACAGGCATTCGCCGCGGACAAGCACCCTGCCATGATCATCGACACGACTCAACCGCGATTTCTTCCCATTGCTCCCTCCCAATCCAACGATGCGGTAGAATCACACGTGCAGCGATGCGAACGACTCCACGGCGGAACGAGAAGCAGCTTCCCTTTCATCAGTTTCGCCCCGCACTCACTAAGTGCTAGCCACTGCTCACCTCTGCACGACCTAGCCTTATTATTGCACTCTCCCTTCCACCTCCACTTCCGCCTCCACTCTCTCGCCTGGACGCATTCGCCATCTTTGCAGACGGCCCTTAAGAACGGCCCTTGTGGCGTTGTTCGGCGGAGCTCAGCTGGAAACTCATCATGGCAGCGTCTATTTAGAGGCTGTTCAAAGCACCCAAAATTGGGACACGGCCTAAGTAATTGTGGACTTGACTTCCTTGTTCCGTTGAGAAACCACAGAGTTAACGGAAATAAAATCGCTCTACGTAAGAATGTGCATGGAGCATGTCCGGCGAAGCTCGGTAGCTGTCTCAAGCCACCTTGATGACTTGCATCGTCGCTCAGCCCAACGACGCCAATTCTGGACGGTGCCGGCATTTCGGTTGCGCCGAATACGAGGCATTGCGCAAATTGTGACCACGACCTGGTCGCAGCAGCAACGATGAAAACGGATGGCAAATGCTGGGAAGCTTCTATGGGTCGATCGTAAATTCGATTATGCCGCACACAAGAAGCCCTCCATGCATAGTGAAAGCTGAATGTCTCTATAACACATATCCACGAGCCCTACGACCATGTAAGAGGAGCAAGACAGGACAATGGACCACTGACATCGTTTGAAGGCCCTACCGGCGGACTGCACCCGTGGACCGAGTCCCGAGTCCTTCAAGGGCCAGTTGACTTGACGCGTGAACGGCTTGCAGATGACCAAGGAGATCTCCCGGCCTGACCGAGTACAACTTCTCACCGACATACAGATTTTTGGGTAGAAGTCCTTGCAATCGGCCGTGTACCAGGACGAACAAAAGAGCAGCAGAATTATCGAATGGATTTGTCGTCCGTATAACACACACCGAACACTTGGAACGATGTCCGATTCACCTTCACGGCCTTCGAGCATCACTCTTGCTTCATGCGAGCCGCCGCTCCTCGGCTCATGACGTACTCGGTAGAACGTCCTGGACACCACCAAGGCCATGATATTCGAAGCGATTTTCTATGAATTTGATCGACATGTTTAGCGCTTCATAATACTATGAGACTTCTTTGAATACTTGCGGTCCGTTCACATCGGCCTCCTCTGGGTGCAACTCTGTATGCATTCTGCCGGCGTTGCAGAAGCCACAATGCTGAGCTCATTGCCTGGATCGTCGCCTATAAGGATCGGTGAGTGGAAGCGAACAGTCAATCCACCATCTCAATTCAGGCTCTACAAGACGCTTTGAGCCTCTTCGGAGACTGTGCCTGGAGTGAGGAGAGGTAAAATCTCAACGTCAATCGGCGTGACCGTTCTGAGCCCTTGCATCGGCGAGCTGTTCACGAAGCAATCGTCCAAAGTCTCACTGTAAAGCTTCGACACTTCCCATTCAGGCAGGAATCCAAGGACAGTAAACTCTGCCGTGTAGCGCTCACACTCTCAGATCAAGTTGATCAAATCGATTGGCGGAATTGAAGCAGGAGACGAGACTGTGCAGGACGATCATTGGCAAACTGTAAGACCTTGACCAGAGTGCTGAGCGTGAGATGGCTCCAACTTGTAATATCAATCTCTTTGATATTCACATATAAGGAGCCCTACTATACCAATACTGCGCCTAGTGCATACAGCTCCAGAAGACGTTGTCACATGAAATGAAGGAAAGAGAGCGTAAAAATCCATTTTTAAAATGAACGTCTGATTTCTCTGTGCTCTACAACGGTGTGTCTTTCAATCTTTCGCTGCGATACCTAACGAATACACTGTAGTTGGTCGATTGGTGAAGGTGAAGTTCTTGGCCGGACAGCTAAGGTACGGGCCGCGCCGCCAAACCGGAGAGATGATCGCCGGCACAGCCGGCTCGTGAACGCCGACGCTGTGCTTCCGATCATCAACCTCCCCTCCGCCTTCCAACAACACCGACGACCATTCTTGCCATCTCTCTCCTCACCAACCGACTGCTCCACCTCGAACAACGATCACATACGAGCTTCAACGATGGCAGAACACGAAGTCAAACAAATCATTTCGCAACTCGAATCTCTCAAAGCAAACAACCTCAACCAAGCACCGCAACTCCTCTCACGTGGCAAACTCGCACTCCTCAAGCTCAACGCCCTCGTCCCGTCAGAAGAGACCTCATCCTCACATCTACTCCTAGCGATCCACGTGCTCGAACTCGGCGCCCTCATCAGCATCAAGCTAAAAGACACCGACGCTTTCACGCGCTACTTCCAGCAATTACAGCCGTTCTACTCTCTCCCGACCGAGCGCCGACATGGCAATCAGAGCAAGGTCACGGGCTTGTACTTGCTGTTGATGCTGAGCCAGGGAGATTATGCGGGTTTCCACACGGTGTTGGAGGGTCTGGACATGAGCAGCGGGAAGGAGCACATTGAGCGGGATCATTTCATTCAGTATCCGGTGCGGTTGGAGCAGGCTCTGATGGAGGGCAGCTACGACAAGGTCTGGGGCGAGACGAAGGGGGAGCGAGTACCGAGCGAGGAGTTTGGAGTGTTCTCCGAGGTGAGCACACGCCAAAGCGCAGCGACCATTCTCGATCTCCCATGCTGACTTTTTCATCTCCCAGGTTCTGGTCGACACCATTCGCCTGGAAATCGCATCCTGCTCCGAGCGCGCATACCCCTCGTTGCCCATCTCCAATGCCAAGAACCTGCTCTTCCTCGACTCGGAAGGCGCAATGATCAAGTTCGCCCAAGAGCGGGGTTGGTTGGCCAAGGACGGACGGATATACTTCCCCCAGCAGGAGGAAGAAGCCCTCGCGGCGGAGAAGGACGTGATGAGCAATAGCGACGTGGTCATCGAGAACACGTTGGGCTACGCGCGGAAGCTGGAGACGATTGTGTAAAACCATATCATGGACCACCACCACCAGCCCCAATATGCTGTCAGAGAAGCTATGGAGCTGAATACGAATCCGGACCCAAGTAGGCGGCTTCACGCAAGCCTGTATTATGACATTCGAATACTCTCCCCTTTCTTTGCGTTGTGTACGAGTAGACCGAAGCCGAAGCCGAATCTCTCTTGGGTGCTCTGAATCCTCCGATATTGCATCTCGAGACAGTGAAAGAAAGGGCTTAGCTGCCTTTCCACTGATGGCTTGCTTGGACTTCTAGAAACAAGGGCGGACCGATGACCGACCACCTCACCTCACCTTATCTAACCTCACCTCAACCCCACGTCACCCTACCCTACCCTACCCTACCCTACCCTCCACTCAGCCCACCCGAAGGAAGGAAGGAAATAACAGCAGCGACCCGTCTGTCTGTCATTACCCATTAACCGTTCCCGTTACCCCAACACGCACGCACGCACCAACAGCCCGGTTGCCCATCCTCTGAGAGACCTCGGACTCACCTTTTGCCCCTCTTCTTCTTCTTCTTCTTCTTCGTCTTCTTCTTCTTCTTCTTCTTCTTCTTCTTCTTCGAACGAACGAACGAACGAACGAAGGGTACATGTACGCCTTTACGCTTCGCACTGATCCATCCCACACCACCAACAAGTTTGCAAGAAATGCTCTTCTTCTGCTTTCAAAGACACCACGAAGCTGCCTCGCCCAGATCTTGTGGTGGTTTCCTCAAGCTAGCTACTGCATCGGCTGGGTGAGAGCTTTGTTTTGCGCTCGAGCGTCAAGAGCTCAAGCGTCAAGAGCCCGAGCTGATTGACTGTTGGAATGGGAGGCTGATGTTTGCAACATCAGAGGGAAAGGAAAGGGGGGGGGAGGAAAGTTTTATCGAAGCTCACCTATAACTGCCAGAGATGGGGCCATGGAAAGAACGCGGCATTTGAAAGTAAAGAGCGAGGGGTCACGGTGGAAAGTTGAGTTGAATATACACATGACGCACAAGAGCAGTCTCTCAATGCTGTGCTTTTTAGCAGTTTGACGCTTCGCTTATCGTCCGTTCTCATCCCCGCCAGTCCAGTCCCATTTTGTTACAAAGCACCTTCGCCAGCACCCTTGATCACTTCTGATTCCGACCCGCAGCCTTCTCACCAGAGCTCTGGCTGATGTTGAGACCCAGGCCTTCTGTGTCTAGGTACACCTTGTTCTGGCTCTGCTGCAGAATGCCAGCGATGTTTCGTGCGTTTTCGAACTCTCGCAGGTCAACGTACGAGCGGCTCTTCTTGATGGCGTCACCAATGAGTTCTGCAGAGCGGGCCTCACCCTGAGCGCGGACGACCATGGCTTGCTTTTCTTGCCTAGCCTTGTCGACGACGAAGGCAGCTCGTTGCGCTTCTTGTTGAGCAACCTGCTTCGCTTCGACTGCGGCAGTGAACTCGGGAGAGAAGGCGAGGTGCTGCGATCTGCATCAGTATCCGACTTTGCGAAGCAGAACTGTTGCAAGAGAACTTACAGTCAGGGAGACATCGTCCAGCAGAATGTTAAACCGCGCTGCTCTCTTCACCAGGTTATCCCTCACTAATCTCGACACGTTCTCACGCTGAGTGATGAGCTGCGATGCGTTGAACTGGGCTACCACGCTCTTCAGGACCTCGTTCACGATGGATGGAAGTACTCTCTCGTCGTAGTCGGATCCTAGTGTACGATAAATCTGAGGGAGAGCATCTATCCGGGGTCGCGACAAGACACGGCAGGTGATGTTAACCATCTGCAAGTCCTTGGTTCCGGTGAGCGATGCAACGTTTCGTGGTTTCGCGCGAACATCGTAGTCGACGGGTGTCTCGAACCAGGGAATTCGAATGTGCGTTCCTTCGCTGTAGATCTCCTTGCCGACACCACCTATTCTCGTGTACTTGATGGCGCGATGACCACCCTCGACTTGTGTACACCATCAGCAAGAATTCTGTTGTTCTAGGCATGCGAGAGGTGTTTACCGTTGAACAGAGCGTTGTTGAAGAACCATACGCCACCACCAAGTAGCACTAGACCACCGAGGCCCGTCAGAGCACCTCTTGGACCTGGAGCGCCGCCTCCAGCACCGCCGAATCTGTTCGCATGCACTCAGTATACCGCTCCTACAGCTTGCTGGTATCCTTGTTTCCCATACCTCGCGCCTTGCTGCTGCACCCGCTGCATGTTCTTCTGGAGGTTCTCCCACATCTGCCTCGGATCGGAACCCATCTTGTCGATGTCGTCGCTCGTCGCCGGTCGCGAGCTGTCGGTGGAGAGGATGCGAGGGATGCAAGGGGTGGCGGTGTTGTGTTTCGATGTTCTTCCGCGATCTCCAGAGTCGAGATCGTCAAGATGCAAGAGAGGGAAGGTCAACGGAGGTGGCAGCGGGCCGGGACGCAGACGAACGGGGATCAAGAGCTTTGACGAAGGCCGAGTACGAAAGAACAGCTTTCCATCTCGAATGGGCTCCGTCTGAAATGGAATCCTTTCTCGTTTCTGCTCAGCACTCCGGCGCCATCATCCACAATCATAATATCGCCTTCAGTCCTCACGTTGTAGATGCCGTGCGCGAGGTCCGAATCGCCGTCGCGATTATAGTTGGCGGCTGGGTTGCCGTCGAAGCATTGAGGGGCTTATATCGCTACAAGAGATAGAACAAGCCTACATTACAATTTACAACGCTATACCTCGGACTAGCACGTATCGCCCCGGGCTCCTTGGCGCACATTGTCTGAATCACACGAGAGACCAAGAGCATCGTTCAATAGCTGCTCTTTGTTGCGCTGCACGTGCTTCATTCAGCCGGCTTGTCCTTTAGGCAGACAGAAGACGCAAGGGCCGCAATCGATATCGCAAGAAGAAGAGCTGTGAGATACTTAATACACGCGGCGTGGAGACGTTGGCAAAGTTCGCAATAATGTCACGACTATCGCAGTCATTCGCGTGGCTGCTCCTGGCCAGCATCGGATCTGCGAGTGCCTACGTCGACAGCTTATCCTTTGGACACCAGGGAAACATCTCACCAGATAATCGAGGCATATCCGGATGGCAAGCTAGCAGTGTCAACCACAACATCCAAATACTGAGCGACCGGGTGATCCTCACGCCACCGGTGCCGGGAAATGCGAAAGGAGCGTTGTGGTCCGAAGCTACAGCACCGCAGGCGGGATGGACGGCAGAACTCGACTTTCGCGCATCCGGGCAAGAGTGGGGAAGTGGAAATATCAACGTTTGGTACACCAAGGATAAAGATGCCGTGGGGACCAACAGTGTATACAATGCGGACAAGTTCGACGGTCTGGTTTTGGTGGTAGATCAATATGGTGGCAGTGGTGGTAAGATCCGGGGCTTCTTGAATGACGGCTCGCAAAACTTCCGCAGTCATACAAGCCTGGAAGCATTGGCATTCGGACACTGCGACTACTCCTATCGCAACCTTGGTCGAACTTCCAAGCTCCGCATCATCAGCAACAACAATGGTCTGTCCGTATCGATCGACGACAAGTCCTGCTTCAGCACCGAAAAGATTGCCCTTCCAGCGGGCTACCACTTCGGCATTACGTCCTCAACGGGCGAGAACCCAGACTCCTTCGAACTGACCCGATTCACGGTCGAGACGGGCGGAGAATCCGACACTCAAACCCAACAACAGCAGAACGCGCAGAATCAGCAGAACGTGCAAACCCAGCAGAGCGTGCAGAATCAGCAACCGCTGCAAAAGCTGGACAACTTTCCTGACTCCCCCGAGATCCTCGACGACCGCAATGCAGACGAATTCAAATCCCAGGCCGAGCAATTCGCCGACCTCCACAACCGTCTCCAAAACCTCCAACACCTCATGATCACCACATTCACCCGCGTCAGAATGATCAGGGACAAGATCGACTCCCAGCACTCCGACATGGTGCAGAATGTGCAGAACATCGGAGGCAGCAAGGAAACCGGCCTGCCCCCCGAGGTTGTCGGGAAGATCTCGAACATGGAACGCAAGATTGAGAACATGGAGAAGATCCTGGAGATTGTCAAGCGAGACGTCGAAGGCAAGGACTACAGGCAACACTTGAACGAGATCAACATGGCCATGGACCGCCTGCACACCGGCTTGACTGCGGATTTGCCCGACAGGATTCTAGGCAGTACGTCGGCAATTTCCTTTTCCTTTTAACTCCTATGATGAGCTTCCCAAACGTTACAACTACTGACATGGGGGGGGGATTTTTTTTCTTTCTAGTCATCTCGCGCCACAAGCCCAGCTTCGGACTCTTCGTCTTCATCGTCGTCGGCGTGCAGATTCTGCTGGCGGGCGGCTACGTCGCGTACAAGCGGCGACGATACAACTCGCCGAAGAAATTCTTGTGAAAAGAAAAAGAAAGACTTGAGTGAGTGAGTGAGTAAGACGGAGGCGGCGGCGGCGGCGGCGGATCCGGAAAAAGGCTCTTACTTGCTTGCTTGCTTGCTTGCTTGCATTTTGAGACGATGGAATCCCATATGGCCCTGGAAGGAAATGTGAAATTTTTTTCTCCTGTATAAAACTGGTACAGCGATGGAGTTGTGTGTGTGTGTGTGTGTGTGTGTGTGTAAGAGAACGTGTGCTAGCTAGCTACTTGACATCCGGGTGGGACAGGAGGAAGAAAGAGGAAGCAAGGAAGGGAGTAGCAGAGTTTCCTTGGATCGAAAGTCGAACTGCTCGGGATGTGTGTATGTGTGTGTATGTGCATGATATACATGATATACAGAAGAGAAGGGAAGTGAACAGGTGTCTGTCTATATGATGCTTTTTCTGCTTGCAAAGAAAGAAACCACGAATTTTTTTCCAAAATCTCTCGCAATGAATGAATGACTGACAGCTGTAGGACATATCCGGCAGGAGCAGCAAGGACTCTGTGATACAGACGTGATCGGAAGTCTTGAAAGTCGCCAACGCATTATTGATCACCCCCTTTCGAACGATGTCGCGCCTAGACTGGCCCTGGAATCAGGGCAGGAAGTAAGAATGCCATGATGGCATGGATGAGAACCATGTGACCAACAAGTCATGTTGGTGATGATAAGATATAGCACTGTCCGTCCCGACCAGGCCTTACTGTAGAAGCATGACGGTGCGTCTTTAGGACTTGCATCCCGGTATCATGATGTTCCAGGTGCGTCCGGAGGGAACGTCAGGTCTCACTTTGTGACAAAAGAAGGCTCAGACACCTCCATCTGAATTCCGCTGGTAATACAATAGCACGTGAAGGTCCAGATGACGGCTCCAAGTCATGACGACACGGCTTCAATGGACGGGTGGATTCGCGAATTCGAGTGGCCGATGCTGTAGTTGTATAGCAGCTCCGGCCGTGTGGGCGCGTTCAAGCAACGATTTCACGTTCGAAGGTGTTCGAGATTGATGGCAGAGAGGGGCTTACCGTATCAAACATGGTCAACGTCTATGAACGCAGTTCTTGTAAATGACCAGAAGAACATGCTTCTGTCATGTTGCCAAGCGCTTGTCCGTGTCAGATGGACTTCGATGCAGGCTCCGCTCCTGATATTGGCTGTGTGACCAACGTGCGCTTGCGTACCGGTACGCTCTCGTAAGTCAGGCAGGCAATGGTTGATTTCGAATTCCTTGGCTTCATGGCAATTCGCGCATCTATTGCATGGAGTATCGCTCCAGTCTGCTGCGAAGCTGCGTAGGATGGATGCAACACTGCCAGTTGGTGCCCGCTCGAAGTTGGCAGGAGGAATAGCCGGCCAAGATCAAAATAAGAGGCGGGCAGCCTGTCATCTGCGACATCGCCGAGGGACGTCGGTGGCTTGGTTGGTGCTGATATGAGGCGTGCGGCAGATCCGGCTCCTTCCAACGTCTTCACATCGGATGCCAAAAATTCCTCAGACACGTCAGATGTCGGCCTTGGAAACGTCCCTGCATGCACCCCGTCAACTCGTTTTTGGGGTCATCTGCCCACCAGGTACGTCTCCATACACGATGTCCAGGAGAGTGGAGGGAAACTCTGGAGATCTGGCTAGCCCTTGAATCTGGGGGAAAGTGCATCGCGGTGGCTTGTGGAATACCCAGGTGGAAGGAGCAGGAGTAGGAGTAGGAGGTCGGACGGTGCATTCGAATATTCTGGCACGGACCGATAGGTTGACCTTCCTGGGAAATTTCCATAGCATGAATGGCATGGCATGGCATTATTGAGGCCTTACTGGAGTGAACTCAATTGCACGTTGTGGCATGTCAGGTTGCTTAAGCGAAAGCCTGTCGGGGTACCTCCACGTCGGCGGTACGTACTGATGCACGGGACCCTGGTGAATGATGGCACTGGTTCGTAGAGAGAGATTGTCTGTAGGCCTGTCAGCTGAAAGGGAGGAGAAGTAAGTCTGATATCGAATGCAGTCGCACTGGGAGGCGAACGATGAAATGCATTGTCGGTGCTAGGTTTTGCGGCGTCAGTGCTCGTCGTGCATCGACACAGGCTGCAAGGCGCGAGAATGAGATGGCCACGGGCTCGTGCTGGAGAGGATCTTGGTGCACAGTGTGGCCGACCTGTCACGACGTGGAAGCAGTGGAAGGCTGAGAGCTTGGAAGCAGGTGCAGGTTGGCAGGGTGCGAACGTCGACGCTGTGTCTCGGGGTCGGCAGTTGGGCGAGGTTCTTGGCGATGACCATCGCTGCACGTGCGACCAAAGCCTCGCGTCAACGCCGTCGGTTGGCCTTGGCGGGCATGGTCGCGCGCCAAATTGCAGTTGGTCGGCTGGTGCGTGCGTGCGTGGGGGTTGTCACGGCCGGCGTCGCTGCAATAAGGTATGGTGACGCTAGCGCATGCATTGGAGGAAGGCACGTTGCTCTATCGATAGCGGAATGAAATCGATCCCTAGTAGCTTACCTTATAGGCTTTGCCGAGAGACGGGAGCAGGACCGTGATGGCGCGCATCGTCGAGCCGGAGCAGCCGGGCCAGGCGTGGGAAGTTGAGAACCATGGGAGACCCGGTCGTCATGTCGAGACCCTTCCAGCCCTCCAGCCTCCCGACTTTGCGCATGAGCGCGCGCGCGAGGCGACGACCGCATGGACGACGCCGGTGTTGGAGGGCGCGCGGTCGCGAGGGCGAAGACAGGCGGGCAGAGGCACAATCCCGTGTCGCGGAGAGTGCAGCAGCGCAGCGCAGCGCAGCGCAGGAGCGGTACGCCGCAGCAGTGGAAGCTGGAGAGTCGAAGGTGGTGGACGGACCTTGGCGCCCGCGCGAATTCCCAAGCAGGGATAGCCCCTCCCTCTTAGCGTGCGCACTTTGACGCGAAGACCACGCGTGAGACGCGTCTCGACAGCCACGACTACTGCACTCCTGCTCCTGCTCCTGCTCCTGCTCCTGCTCCTGCTCCTGCTCCTGCTCCTGCTCCTCCCTCTACAGCGGAGGGCGCAGCTCTACGAACGCAGTGGCCCGCCGTGACAGCCGACGCATTCGTGAGAGCAGGTGCATGGTACCGATGCAGCGCCATTTGGCTTAGGACAGGTTCAGCGTGCATTGGGAGCAGGGCCGACCCACGGGGACCTGCGAGCAGGGAATGGGAGAGAACAAGGCAGACCAAAGACGAGCATCTTGTGCGAGCATCTCGTCCTCGAACGTTGTGTTGATGAAGAGAGAGCTCGTTTGACCTGACCGCCGCAGTGGTTCGTGAAGACCGTCTTGCGCGACGCTGGTGCGATGCCGTGTGACAGCACCGCGCAGCACCGCGCTGGCGCCGTTCTCGTGGCCAGCTGTGCACTACAGTGCCGTGCTGTCTTCTTCCTGGCCTGCACAGCACGCCCTGCACACTGGGCAGAGCGACAATCAATGCAATGAACTCAAAGCTGATTGTGCCAATGAAAAGTGTCGTTGGTCTTGGTCGGCAGGCAGCTCGTGATGGGCAACGGTGGTGACGTCGAGATATGATGGTAGTGCGCGGGAGAGTAGCTGTGGTAGGGTGCGCTCGATCGGGGTCGCTTTCTCGATGCCCTGTCGCGCCTGTGTGCTGTGTTAAAAGTGTGCCTGTGCACTACTACTGTGCAGCACACGGATTGGGCGGGTAGCCGGGTAGCGCATGGACCGTTCCTACTCCACTTCTTCTACCCGACCGCCTCCCCGACCGCTTGCACCTGCTGCACCCGTTTCCGCCGTCCACGCATCTGCATCTGCATCTGGTCTGTCTCGGTCTCTGCCTCTTCACTTCCACCCACGCAGCCCTCGACCTCGTCCGCCCCAGCACCACCCGCCTGCGTCGCGCCCGCGCATTGCATCGCATCGCATCGCATCGCGTCGCGTCGCATCGCATCGCATCGCATCCGCATCGCGTCCGCCCTCATTGCGACAGCACCCTCGGGACCGTGATCGGGTGCCCGGTCGCATAGAGAGGGCCGTCGCATTAGCCGCCGCCGAACCAGCGCACCTCACCACTGCAAACGCACAATCACTCCACCGCGCCCGCCAGCGCTCCGACACCCAGAAACCCACCCACTCTCCGCACACTCCGGCAAACAGCGACTCCAATTGTCAACACAAACACGCTCCGCCCGCCATGTCCTCCTCGCGCCCCTCGCTGTCCATCGCCCTCCCCGCCAGCCTCGATTTCCACTACACCGACGGTCATATGCCCAAGACTCCAGAGGCACAGCAAGATGAGCAACAGCCTGCCGTAGACCCGCCTCCGCCACCGCGACCTCAGCCCTTCAAGGTGAAGAGAAAGCGCGTCTCCAGCGCGCCCTTCGCAGACCCCATGGCAGACACCATGGCAGACACCACCGTCATCCCCACCATCGAGATGTCTGAAGTTGCGGCCGACATCTCCAGTCCTACTCTACACCCGACCTCAGCACACCTCTTGTCACCTATCCCAATGTCAGCTTCTCTCTCGCGTGCCGTGACGCCGCCTAGGACACCAGCGCCTAAGCTTCACCCAACCTTCAGCCAGCTCGAGAGCCCGGCGCAGGAATGGGACCTGATCAACACCTCCCGACCCGCTTTCGAGCGTGCAGGCTCTGTCTGTTCCTCTTTCTCCGACTCGTCAGTATCATCATACGGCAGCTCTGACTTCTCACTCCCAACCGGCGGCTATGATAGTCCAGCATCCGAGGCCCCAGACCCATTCACAGACGACTTCACACGCAAGCAGCACCTTCCACCTACCTTGCTTCAATCGCCAATGCAGCCGGACGGCGCACCCAAATCCAAGCGGGTCAAGACTCGCCGCGACGTCAAGTGGACGCCGCAGATGGACGACCACCTGTGGTTGACTTTCATGTCCTACATTTCCGACCCAGCCAAGACACCCTTCAAGATGTTGCCTGGCAGTACGCCGCCAATGGGCGTCTGTGACCAAGTGTCATCGAAAGCGAAACGGACCTGGCGTCCGCGAAAGGCTGTCCCTGTCACGCCTGGTCCCGCTGATACGTTACTCGAAACAAACGACAGGCAGCGGGAGGGATCCCCCGACACCCTTCGACCAAGTTCCCTCCAGTCGGTACAGCCACGATGGCCAAAGGCGGCTGCCACTCGACGTCGACTTCGTGAGCTATGCACTCGCCGACCGTCCATCTCGGCTCATTACCAACGCATGCTTCGAACACGCAGTCCATCTCCCTTTGAAACTTCTAGTCCGGGCAGCCAGCAGCCAGAGCCTGCGTCCGCTTTCTCTGGGCTAGACATGGTCATGTCTCTTGTGACCTCGACAGCGCCATCGATGCAACCAGACGGTATGCTTGCACAGCTTAGCAGCGACAATACTCCACCGCCTCCACCGCAAAGGGTGCAGCGCCCGACTCGTCCGGAAGGTTGGTTCGACCGCATTCCACGCTCCAAGGCTCACCAAAAGAGTGCTTCTCTGCAATCGGAACTGAAGCTCAGCATACAAGACATGGCTTTCCATGGCCCAGACTCGCTTGCTTCTCCATTCGACGCAGACTCAGCCTCAAGCCGCTCTCACTTGCTTCACAGCATGGCTCAGACCAAGTCGCTTGGGCGGACCGAGTTCAATGGCAGGTCCTTGGATTCACCTGTCGAGTTCAAAGTCGGGGCTCCCACTGATCGCCGTTCGCGTAAGCGTCGCTTCCGGTCGGACGAGGAGAAGCCACGCAGGCCTCCTCTCGAGGATGTCTTTGGTCCGCCGGTACAGAGCGGCATCATGCGTAATCGTGGCTTCAGCGTTGGCGCTGTGCGTGCTACCGACAATCTCACCAAGCTCTTCACGCCACCTTCGATCAACGTCGACCACGTGATGAGCGACGCATCTGAAGGACCAAGCAATGTAGAGGATGTCCCAATGGGCAGTCGTTCGGCCCCTCGACGACTTGCAGAGCCCGTACCTCGTCTGGGATCCCCATTTGTGGAGACACCTCCGCCGAGCCGACAGCACAATACCTTTCCTCGCAGCAGCTTGCTCCCGAACGTGGCGAACCAAGAGCCCTTCTATCAGCGGCTCACGGAGCTGGCGTCCAAGCATGCCAGCGATTCCACGCCAGAGTTTTAAGCCATGGCAGATTTCGAGCCTGGCTAGATTTAGTTTGAGCTGGCATTGGGAGTTTCAAGGACTGTTGGATTTCAGCGCGGGATCTGTTGCACTTGATCAGCATGGCATGTACCCGCATTTCTGGCGCACCTAGGCATCATGAAGAGTTCACGGTACTCTGGATATACCGATCCGCATCTGGAGCTCGACACAAAGTCGGCTACGAACATGACGACGACATCACGACCACATCCGTCTGATCACACTCAAGACCGGAGTGGAGGTACGGCATCTTCGATCTTCTCTTCTTGGCTTATCACATTGCACTGTGATGAGCCGCCTTTCCGAAGGCATATCACACTTCTTCACTTCTCTTTCTTTTGTGCATGTTTTGTCGACACTTTGGAGATGGTAGCAGCGGACGTAATCGGCGGAGGTGGAGGACCGGGAAGCGGGACTGTGTCGTTCTTTCTGAAGACGAGGAAAGGCAACGGGATGGACAGGCCAGTCCTGGCAGCTGCGGCAGTAAAAAGACACATACTGTTTCCTTTGATTTCGGGATTGTACTTAGCTCATGCACATGTCCTTTCCCTTGATACTTTTATGTGGATGCATGCAGTCACGAGAATGAGCATGATGGGATTGGGCGGCGTTGGGACGGTTGGAGTCTGGAGGGATGTCTCTTGTGATGTGTGAGGGAAACGAATGCATGCATGGACGACGTTAGTGCGAATCCAAACCACTCGAGCTGAATTTTCATCCATCCGTGTACGTACCTTTTCCTCCGTATCTATCACAGTGTGCCTCAGTAGCAATGGGAGAAGGAACCCGGACGAAGATTCGGCATCGAGGTGCAATGTTTGTCCTTTCCTCTCACACGCGCCTTCCTCGCGTTGGTTTGGAAGGTGCAGGCCCGGCAGCCGAGGCGATCCGCGCTCCAGATCCAGTGGAAAGTTGACCAACATCACCTCATCTCCACGGTTCTGCCAGCTCTTGCCATCTGCAACAACATCGGGCAAATAATATAATACATCCACCCCCCCCCCCCCTCCAAACAACACCCGGGAGACCTGTCACTTCTCACAATAATATCGAATCGCAATGGGCATCACCAACGACGACACATCGCCGTCACAGCTCCTGCAACTGCCGAGCAGTCTTCGCGTCATCTCCTTGAACTGCTGGGGCCTCAAGTACATTTCCAAATTCCGGCATGAGCGTCTCACGGAAATCGGACACCAACTCGCCCAAGCCTCGCCCGCGCCGGAGATTGTAGGCTTACAAGAATGTTGGACGCAGCAGGATTTCCTGAAGATCCACGACTTGACCAAGCACATCTTACCCCATGGCAAATTCTACTGGAGTGGGGTTTTCGGCGGCGGGCTCGCGATCCTCTCCAAATGGCCCATTGAGGAGAGTTCCATGTTTCGGTATCCCCTGAACGGACGACCCGCTGCGTTTTGGAGGGGGGATTGGTACGTGGGCAAAGGCGTCGCTTCGGCGAGGATACGGATTGGAAACGGCGGGGGCGGGGAGAAGGACGTGGTGGAGGTGTTTTGTACGCATCTCCATGCGCCGTACGAGCAGGAACCGAATGACAGTTACCTCTGTCATCGGACGGCGCAGGCGTGGGAGATTGCCAAGATGATGCGACACGCTGCCGAGCGGGGACATATCGTGCTGGGCTTGGGGGATTTCAACATGTTGCCGTTGAGTCTGGCGCATCGCATCATCGAGGGCCACGCGCCGGTGAGGGACATCTGGAGGCTCCTCTATCCCGATTCCGCCCTCGGGTCGGCGGAGAATGCTGCGGAAAGGGCACGGAATCTCCCCGTCCCCACCGCAAAGGCCTGTCTCGCAGAACATGGCGCGACGTGTGATTCGAAATTCAACACCTGGCGCTGGAGCAAACAGATGCAAAAAGACCTTCACGCCGGTCGAGACTCGACCATTGACCCCGAAGACCTCGATCCCAAAGCCAAGCGACTCGATTACATCTTCTTCGCCGACAACGGATCGGGCTGGCGCGTCGAGAGCGCACAGGTCGGCATGACCATGCGCCATCCTACCCTCAGATGTTCCCTGAGCGACCACTTCTCCATCGAAACCACGCTGGTCCGCACGGCGGCATCATCGCCACCCGAAGAAGAAGAACAACAACAACAACAACCCCCCACCACACGACCCATGATCCAACCTCTCGACCCCGCGAATTACTCGCTCATCCAGCAGATGATCAAATCCTACGACGCCCGCCAACGCCGCCAGAGGAGCCTTCAACTCGCCCATTTCTGGCTCTCCCTCGCAATCTCCATCGGTTGCCTGATCGCCGTCTGGTGGTCGCCACACAACTACGTGGCTTTCATCCTCATGCTCCTCAGCACGTTGAACCTGAGCGCCGGCGTCCTGGACGGGCTCATGGGCTTTCTCTTCGTAAAGACGGAATTGCGTGCGTTGAAAGAATTCAAATTCGAGATTGATCAGGCTGCTCGGCGAGGAGATGTCATCACCGCCAGCGAAGATCGGGAACAGAAGCGTGGAGGAGACGTAACGAGAAGAGAGGAGACGGGCGTTGACGGATAGATAAGGTAGCCATACTTAATATGTACACGATGATGATGATGTTGATGATGATGATGATGATGATGATGATGTTCTAGTACTTTCGAGGCACACCGGCCGCTTCCTTCCCTCCTCCTCGCCCTCTCCTTCCATGCAAGAAATGCCAATCCAAAAATGGCACACTACATACATAATAGTAGAACAAAAAGTCACCCGAAGCTATCCGGGTATCATATCCAGAAACCACTGGCCAAGGCCCCATTTCCTTCTCGACGGAAGGAGAAACCCCCCAAAATAGCACAAGACTTTTTGGTTCTAAGAAAGCTCTGCGAAAGGGTGGAATAATAATAATAATCATGGTAAATCAACGAACATTCCCGGAAAATTGTACAGTCGTGATGCGGCGCCGTCGACGCGGGCGCTGTTCGATCGTGATGTGATGTGGTTCGAGGTGATGTCAATCGCCGTCGAAAGCGTTGATGATCCACGACGCTCGAGTCGTGGTCAGACGCCGCCATCGAGACGCTAAAGGAGAAGCCATGACGCCGCAAGTCCCAAACTAAGAGAGTCGTTGGTAATCGTTGATGACACATTATTAGGAGAGAGTCGTGAGCTGGTTTGAGGGTGTATCGTATCGTAAATCGTCGTTCAAAAGGGCAAAAAGGGAGGATTCCACGGCATGAGCAAAGTCACCTGCTCATGCCCTCATATCTGTTCAAGCATCTTCGCTCGCTGCGTGATCTCATAATCATCAAGCGCAGCAATCCACAAGCACCGACTCAGCGCCTCGGGTTCAGGGTGGAAAGCATACTTGGCGCTTGCCTCAATCAGCCGCAGGAGATTCTTGACAATCGTCGCTGCCGTTTGATATCGCTCAAAATTGACCAAAGGTTCCTGTCCAGCAGTGGGAGAATTGATCCTGGGTGACTTGAGAGCGTTGAACAGCAAGTCGTGGGTGTATAGCCCAATAAATGGGATGATGCCGTTCCCAGGCATTGCCGTTTCCATTTCTGCTCGCAGGTTGTGGAAATTCCGGATCGGTCGACAGAGGGTTTCCATCTGTTCCAGCATCTGTCGCTCCCGGCCTGCGACTAGTGACCATGTCTCCTGCAGGCGTGCGAGGTCCGTTGATAGAAGTGCGAGGACAATCTGGTACATTGAAGCGTAGTTGTGCAGGCGGCGGCAATGCGCTGCGATGTGAATGTACTTCGTGATTGCTCTTGCCCGCTCGCTCGGCACCTCGGTGAGAACAATCTCGGACATGACCCACTTCACCGAAAGATTGAAGCGTGCAACCACTATGTCAATGCCGTTTGCATGCTCCTTGTTGAGGTATTCGACCCAGTTGCGAACATCGGGTGGTGATTGTTGCCAATTCAAACTGATCAAGTCCTTCCAGTCGACCTCATCCAGCGCATCCTTCTCGATGATAGTTAATTGCTCAGCGATGGTTTCGGACTCGAAAGCCAGCACGAACGGCAGGTGAGCTGGAAATGTCTGGGCAATCGCCTGCACTGTACCCTGCCGTGGAGCGTTGAAGCGCCTTCTTGGGTAAGGCTGGTTGACAGGCTGAGGTACGAGCCGAGGAGCACTGATGGTTTGCTTAAGGGTATGACCTGGATCCCGGGTGCCTCGGGGAAGAAGTCGTCGGCGGTCGGGAGATTGCTGTACATCCGTGGCCCCTGTCGACGGAGGAGTTGGGGCGACGAAAGGCTGGCGAGGTCTCATGGGCACTGGTGCACCCTCCTCAGTGTCATCGAAGTAAAAGCTTCGTACGCCGTCTTCGTGAAAGCTTGCAATGTCTGTGGAAATGTCACTCAAAGACTGGTTGTCGTCCAAAACAAACGAGCCATGAGTACCTCCTTCGCCTGTCACTGGCCGGTAGCTGGGATATCTACCATTGGAGACGCTGTCTGGGATACTCTCCGGTTTGCGTTCGTACGGAAACGAGCCAGACGAATCGTCCCCGCCATTCCGATTGTATGGATCCGGTATTGGGAAGCGAGTGAACTTAGCCGTCGGAGAAACGATGGAATTCGATGAGCCAGAATCCATTGACACGGGCCGTAGATGCCGAGGAAAGGGCTGTAGCGGATATTCCGTATTGGAACTCATGGACTGCACGCCGAATTCCGACAACTGGTATATGCTTGCTCCCTGGGTTTCTGTGACGCCGCTTTCCTGCCCAGGTGAGCTTCCGAAACCTGGTGACGGACTGAACGGCAGGGATCGGTGAGACATCTGCGATTCACCACCTGGCACTTCCTTCATCACGGGCGGTGATTCCAAAGGTGGAGAGGGCGATTCGCCCTCGCCACTTCGATCAGCTTCATCACCAGAATCTTGGCCAGATCCATGGGCTGAAGCCGTGTCTGACCCAGCAGATGAGCCTTTGCTTTGCGCTGGACTCGAAATCTTTCCTTCCAGCTTGGCCAGAGCGTCTTCAACTCCACCGCCCGACTCAAGATCGGGCAAGGCCTTGAGTTTATCGGCTTCTCCCACAAATGAAGGTCGCAATACCGGTTGAGAAGAATGCATTTGGATGAGGGAGACTGATTTCCTTCTTCCAGGATCGCTGTGTGGCTTTACTGATTCATGCGCCGACGCCAGAGAAGTTGCATATGACCATACCGCCGTCGATAATGTTCCTTCAGAAACGGATCTGTGCGGCGGCTTAGGCCTCGCCGATACTCGTTCAGGGTAAAGCTCATGGACATGCTCGTTCGCCTTCAGATCGCCACCTGGCCTTCGACGAAGTTGAGGATGTATTGGTGGCATTTCGAAAGTAGTAGACCTAAGGCCGAAAGACGAAAGCCCGTGAAGCTTCGATAATGACTTCTGAGATTTAGCGAGGCTATCAGCTCGCTGTCCTTTGTAGGGGATTTCCCACGCTTGTGATTGCGTCAACAGATCGTGCATGCGCTCGTCGGAAGATCGCATATCCTGGTGAGGATCGCCTTGCGATGGTAGCCGCGGGTTCCCTTCGTAATCTTTTGGAATTGGAGGGACTGGCGGATGTTCGTTTCTATCGCGGAGCAGCGGTAACGGCATCATCTCGCTCGACATGGAGCTGAATGAAGGCATTGCGCGAGACATGGCAGGTATTTCTGGAGCACCTGTTGCATCAACAATAACAATCGATCGGCTTCCTGTCGTGACGTGACTGTTCATACGTCCAAAATCCATAACGTCGACCGACTCGTGCTCACTGGGAGCTTGTCTTTGGTCTGTCGTCGGTCTAGGTGTCTCTCCACGGGGTATATCTTTCTCTTCCTCGAGTTCACCCTCTTCGGGCACCGTCTCGGGCTGTGTCTCTTCTGTAGCGCCTTCGCGGGCCTGGCCCCCATCCTGCGGCGGTCTCGGCCGTTCAGGCACCACAGAATCTGGTCTTGCTTTTTTGGTCTGGTCAACGGCATCCTGGTATGCATTCTCGATCCTGAGGCTGAGAATATCAAGTCTAGAAGGTCCAGGCAGCTGCTGCCAGTCCGGCTGAGGCCTTCTTGGAGCGCGCTGACCCTTCCTCGAACCTATTGATTCTCCGTCGCTGCAAGATCCAGCACTTCGCGAAGGAGACGTACTGCCCTTCCGACTACCAAGAGCTTTTCTGACTTCGCCAACAAACTTCTTGACACCGATGTGATGAGCATTATTGGCAAAGTATCCGTCATTTGCAGCCAGACGAGCTTCGGTGAGTTCAGGGCCTGGTGGACCTGGAGTCACGGGAACATGACTGTCCACTTTAGGCTCAGATGGCTGCAGCAAGATACCTCGGACCAGACCTCCCGTGATAGAGAAAGACGGCAGGTCTTTTAGCTCTATGTTGTCCGCGTTTGGAGATGCCAGCGGCGCTCGCTCGTCACGTAGAGCATCTTGAAAGCTCTCACTTCGCTTGTGAGCGTTTGTTGGTCTTTTGGGCTTCTCGGCTCTTCCCAGCATCTCTGGCGTCTCGACAGTACGTGGAGCCTCCGGATGATGCTTCTGCAGCTTCCCTCTTGAGCGTGCGCTAGGACGAAGGTGTCGAAGGAATGGCAAGGAGCAAGAGAGCACTTCAAGACTCTGCTCGCTCATAGGGGAAGCAGGAATGCTCGTAGTGCGAGTACTTAGGACTGGCGAGCGATGACTAACCCCGTCCGTCTGCGGCTGAATTGGATTCAATGCGCCAGCCTGTTTCGGTCTTTCGGGAAGTTGAATTTGGGTCATTTCGAATATGGAGTGACTTCTCGTCGTTGGTCGGATCGTCAAGGGCAGACCGAAAGCCGAAGATTCCGGAAGTGAATGATCCTCGTCTCCTCCAGGAAAGATGTCTGCGTCAGGGGAGGTCTCGTAGACATCGGAGATCGGGTAATAGAGTGCACAAGTTCGCCGCCAACACTTTTTCACCTCCCCGATGATGTTGATGTCGCCTCCGCCCCCATCCGCTCGCTGTCGCAAAGAAGCTGCCATCTCATTGACCAGGTTACAAAAGCTCTGTCGGAAGAATGAATCGGCCATGAAATCGTCCGCGAAATAGTTCAGTATCCAGTGGCGCAGAGCGACGAAAGTTCGCACTCTGGCGATACGACCAGCATCATTGCCGCCTTTCATAGCCCAGCGCATGCGCGCGAAGAGGAAGTCCAGAACGTCGAGACACGGCATAAAGCAGCGGTAGGTGAGGAAGAAGTCTGCTAGCAGCTCGTAGTCTAGACATTGAGGGGAGGTAATCTGCGCAATCAATCGAGCGGGAGTTGCTGCCACAATTCGGCCGGTCGCGGGGTGATAATGCACCACGGTCTGGTCGTCGAGATTCGCCTCGAGCTTGTCGAAAAGAGCTGGAGTGATGAGTACGATCTCCTCGGTTGTCGGTCGGGATGGAGGTTTTGATGCCACCGGCGTGCGGGCTGGGGTCAGGCTGTACGCGCTGGATGGATGTAGATAGGGTGCTGTGGTGGACATGTGGGAGTAGAAGCTGCTCACGCCTCGACCTGGAGGCACGGGGAAGATCTTGTCGAGGTCGGCGCGAGACAGCACGGAGGAGGGCACGCCGCCGGTCGAGTTGGTGTACATGGAGTAGTGAAGGTACGCGGTCCCGCGATCGCTGAAACGAGGCGTGCCCAAGCGGTAATGGGGAATACACACGTCCGAGAGGCCTCCCACGGGCAAGTCGGCAGAGCTCCTGCGCCGGGGCTGTGATGACATGCTCTCGTCGGGGTGAAGGTGGAACTCGTCGGCATCGTACTGCGTTGCCCGGAGGCGGTCGCTCACGGTGGAGGTGGAGTGGGAACGTGTTCTCCGACGATTGTGGGCATTTGCCAGACTCAGTGGCGGCACCGAGACTCCAGCCATGGCAGAGTCGGAGCTTCGCGCTCGCTTGGGCTGTGGGCGCAGAGTCCAGGTGCCCGACAGGTCGCTCTCGCGCAGCAAAGGTCTACTAGACCTGACGGAGGAGCCGTCGGATGTAGCTGAGGGGGTTGCGGGCGCATAGCTCAGATTGGGCACGGGCATGCGCGTGGGCTTGAGGTATAGGGTACCGCCTGCGCCGACATTGGTGACGGTGAAGTGCCGGGCGGTGGGACTGTCGTCGACGCTGAGTTTGGCCAGCGTGGGCAGGGTGGTGGGCGCCGTGTCTGCGCGCTTGTGCCCAAGCGCGGTCCTGTCATTATCATTATTACCCGGGCTATATTTCGCCCTGCGAACCTTATCCGATTGAGGCGAGAGCTGGGTGTGTTTGGCATCATCGGTGCGGAGGTGAGAGGGCGGAGGGCGGAGCTGGCGCATGGGGGGAGGTGGTGGTTTCTTGGGGGGCGGGTGCGGCGGGTGCGGCTGTTGCTGCTGCTGCCTCTGGGGAGCGTCGCCGTCGCGGTCGCGGTCGCGGTCGCTCTTATCGCGACGATGGCGACGGAAGGAGGAGGAGCGTTCCATGTTGATGGAGAGCCATCGACGCATCAATCCCCGGGGGCCCAGCGACGACGCCGAGCCCCTTGTGTACTGACACGATTTGCTTCGGTCTGCTGCTACAGCCCCTTTGCGTCACCTCGCGATTGCCCACCGCCGCCTGCGATCATCACCACCGACTCTGAGTCTGGCTGCGGGAGCGGGCGTTGGAGTTGGTGTATGTCGAGTCAGGCATTGGGTTTGATTGCCGCTCTCATCTGCGCCTGCCCGCCGGAAGAAGAGCAGCAGCAGCAGCAGCAGCAACAGCAACAGCAAGCAGACTCGCACGCGATGATGAGGATGATGATGCTGGTGATGAGGTAGTGACTACTTTCGTCGCCGATTCCTGGTCAGTGTGGAGGGAGGGCAGCGGTTGTCTTGTGCGGTCCTGTATGAGACGGTCGTCGTCCTGGCAGGCATCATCCCTCGTGCGCCCGCGAGGCAGGAACAGGAGAGAGCGCGTCGACGTGCCCGCTGCCGCCGCGCGGCGCGTGTCCTCTGTCCTCTTCCTCGAGCGCGTGCATCCGCCATTCGCCGCTCGCATCTCACTCACACAGCGGGTGCATGATGTGGCCGGCGCACAGAGACGTCGAACCGCATCGGCGCATCGGCGCATCCCTTCGGCTGCCGAACTAGCACATGCAACCTAGTGTGCTAGTGTGCTAGGATTCCCGGCCCTGAACTTCAAACTCAACGGCCTGGCCATGATCGCCGACCCGCCCCGCTCCTCTGACGTACCACTCCTGCCACCTCCCATCGCCTATCAATTCGAACTTATCCGTCAATATTTGACGCCGCTATCGTTCACTACCTTACCACCACCTGTCGTTTGTGACAAATTACTAACCTGAGCCCCATAGCATGTACATATGTATGCTTCCCCGGCTCCGCTCATACTGTACGTAGCAGCGAGTCTTGACGGATACATCTGTGCATCCGCCCTAGATTTCAGACTTCCCCACTGTCCTAACTCAATAATGCACGCTCGCTGCAAGACAGCAGACTCCTCCACTGCCAAATTTTGCAGCCTCTGGAGTGGCGGCCGGAGGTATCGTTGTGTAAGTTGATGCCTGGTGCCTGATCTCCGCCCGGCTTGGGGCCGAAACACGCGAATACGAGCGATCAAATGGTCGAGATTGCTACCAACAACATGGCGTAGCTAAGAACGCAGTGTGAGATCGGACAGGGCTTGTGCTCACCGAATCCGATGGCGCGTTGTTGTCTCGGCTGCATCAACGGTCCCGAATGTCGCCGTGTGGCCGCAACATGGAACGGTAGCGAGCCGAGCCACACAATCATTACAATAATCACAAGATACAGCGAGAGCCAATCACGAATGATTTCTGGGACATAGAACACAAGGAATCATCACATGCCACTGGACAGGCTGCACAATCTGCAGCCCATATATCACAGGCTATGTGAGCATCCAAAGTACAAGCAATATCCAAGATACAAAAAAGCTTCGTTCTCTCTCAACGTACTTTTGCCTCATCGGGTAGACACATGACTTCCGAACTCGCGGATGGAAGATCTTGCTATCGCTGTGCCACCAGTACAATCATCCGCGGCTTCCCCTCCCCTCATACCTCCACACTCTGGCGCTGCACATCAGAAAGAAGCCGCGCGCGGATATAGCGCACGCCATCGATCATGATGATGATGATGATGGACTCATCACAAGCAGAGGGTTTGGTGGTTCGCACTGCTTGACTCGCGATTGACATTCAGCTGCGCGCGTCATGCAGAGCCTCGGCTTCATGTTGCCAGCAGCTCCTTCATCAGAATGTGGAATTTCGCTCTTGCTGACTTGTCAGCAAATGCCAGTCAAGTGATCGGATCAGCGAATGTTTGCTCGCTCATCAGATGCCTCAGGTTGAAAAAATGGTGCACATTGCCATCCAATCACAAGATTCGGGTAAATGAATGAATGTTCGTTCGGTCCTCCACGAGTGCCCTTCCCTCATCATCAGCCCCTCTCCACAAAAGCCGACAATTTATTCATCATCAACAATCCAAAACATTAACGTTAACAGCCAAAGAAAAAAAATAATCTCACACTGGTAATAATAATAGATACATCTGTACAACAAATCTGGCGAACATAGACAGGTTAATAAAGCTTCTTTCATCATCATCAATATCACCACCACCACCACCCCCTTTCGACCTCCCTCCCACATCTACCTTACCTACAACTTCGCCTTCAACCTCGCCCCCTCTCCCCGGGTGAAATACTCCCTCGCCGCCTCCTGGGCCTTCTGCACCACCCCGGGGTCCTCAATCGTAGCGGGAAACACAACTTCCTTGTCAAACTCCCCCGCCACAGCATGTTCCACCACCTCTTTCAGACACCTCCTCAGTGTCTTGCCACTCCGCGTCTTCGGAATGACGCCGGGAGCGGCGATAAACCCGCTCAGACTCGCAATGGGCCCGATGTGATGTCGCAACCGGCGATTCAGATCTTGCAGGAGATCGGGAGGCGGGTTCTGGATGGAGATGAAGGCGAACGGGGCGTGGCCTTTCAGGGGATCCGGGATGCCGACGACGGCCGCTTCGGCGATGGACGGGTGGGAAGTGATGGCCTGTTCGATGGCGCCGGTGGAGAGGCGGTGGGCGGCGACGTTGATGATGTCGTCTGCGCGGCTCATGATGTGCACGTAGCCCTGCGCGTCGATCATGCCCGCGTCGCCCGTGTCGACCCATCGGCCGTTGAAACGCTGCAGGTAGCCTCGGTAGAAGCGCTCCTCGTCTTGCCAGAGGGTCGTGAGGCCCGTGGGGGAGAGGGGAATCCCGAGGACGATGTTGCCCATGTTCTCACGGGGTAGGGGGTTGCCTTCGTCGTCTACTACGCGGACGTCGAAGCCGGGGACGGGCTTTCCGGCGGAGCCGGGCTTGATGGGGAGGGGTTTGTAGTATTGCCGATCTTGGAAGTCCAGCGCTGTTCCGGGCAGGAGCGAGAGCGAAGTCATGGGAGATCCGGATTCCGATGACCACCAATTGTCAATGACTGTGGCGTTGGGGCCACAATACTTCCTGACGAGCTCGTCGTACATGTGCACAATCGTGGGCTCACTGCGTTCCCCAGCCAGAAAGAGCGCGCGCAGATTCTTGAGGCCTCCACTCTCTCCTCGCTGCTTGAAGTACTTGTTGTCTGGATCCTGATTCTTGATCGCACGCAGCGCAGTCGGCGCAGTAAACATCGTATTCACTTTGTGTTCTTCCAAAATCCGCCAGAACGTGTCAGGGCTCGGCGTGCCGACCGGTTTGCCCTCGAACAAGACCGTCGTCGCTCCGGCGAGAAGGGGTCCGTACACGATATAACAATGCCCGACCACCCAGCCAATATCACTCGCCGTGAAGAGCGTATCGCCCGGTCCACGGATTCCGAAGACATATCTCACGGTGAAATTCAATCCAACAGCATGGCCTCCAGCTTCACGAACGACCCCCTTTGGCAACCCCGTCGTTCCACTTGTGTAGATGATATAGAGTGGATCATTGCTCTTGACAGCCACATTCTCCGCCCGCACGCCCCTATCCCTCGCGCCCTTGACCACCCTCTGCCACGTCCTCTCCCCCGCCAATCGATCCGTATCATTCCACCGATGCTCGTCTCTTTGCCAGATCAAGACCTTCCACGGCTTATGCTTCGCCTGCTCAATCGCTCCTCGCACCATCGGTTTGTAAGGCAGAGGTCCCTTCGCGCCTTCAATGCCACAGCTAGCGGTGAGAATGGCTTTCGGGGTACTCGAATCGATCCGTTGGGCCAGCGACGAAGCCGAAAAGCCACCGAACACCACCGCATGTACAGCTCCCAGGCGAGCGACCGCCAGCATCCCTATGAGAGCGGCAGGTATCATGGGCATGTAGATAATAACCACATCACCCTTCCTCACTCCTTCTTCCCTCAGCGCTCCCGCCAAGATTGCGACGTCCTCTTCTAGCTGCTTGTACGTGATGTTCTGTTTGTTCCCTGTAACCGGACTATCCCACTTGATCGCAACATTGTCCCCAAAACCCGCCTCGACATGTCTCGTGACCGCATTGTACGAAGTACTCAGCTCTCCATCTGGATACCATTGCCAACTATCGTGCGAAACGCCCGAGGGCAGCTTCTTCGTATATTTCCTATACGTCGTCTGCGGAGCTTTCGTCCAAGCTATCTGCTCGGCCTGGTGTTTCCAGAACTCCTCGGGGTCCCGCTGGTGAGCCTCCCAGGCTTCGTCCTGTCTGTGAGGTGCCATGATGCTGGATTCAAACAAGAAAAATTGACTGTCGAAGGAAACCCGTGCTGTGCGACTTACGGATTCTGTACCTTGAGAGAGCAATGGAAGTCTCCCTGAGAAGGGCTGGGCTTGTTCGGTCGGCCGGATGCTCTGGTCGACGTTGAGCTGGAGTTGGGTGCCCGAGATAACCCCACAACCCCACAGAAGCCTAATCCAACAGGGGTTAGAGCGCAAGAGCGAAGTGGTCTGAGCATTACCTTACCTACTGTACCAGCGGGGAAGCAGTCCGAGAATTGAGCGATGGGTGAGTGACCATGAGCTTGAACACTTCACGCGAAAGGTGAGTGCCAATTCCAGACCATGAGCGGCTGCATCGAATTCCATCTGCCGCCACAATGCTCGAAACCAGTTCAGATTCTGCTCCTGCGCGGAGCAACTTCGCGCAAGTACCACAATGGCCCGAGGATGGTGGAGAGCCTGTAGGATTGGATAGTATATTGGTGGAGACTATGGGTCTTAGGAAGTGGCTTTCTTCTGCCCAGAAACGTCACTTGCATAAAGATATTCCAGAGGAAATAGCATGTCGTTTTTCAAGGACTACGAAGGCCGTTAGACCCTAACTGTTGCGGCTCATCTACGCTGCCCCATGAAAGCATCTTGCTACGGTGCCTACCTTGTCGATGAGAATCCTGCCCAGGCAAGCTATGCATAGGTGGATTCACTCGTCGAAAGAAGACGACCGGGCATCTGCAGTTGAGACAATCCGAATCGCTCCAGCGTCGCGTTGAGGATCTTGTACAAAGCTACCTCATTTTACACTTCACACGGCTGTCATAGTGTACGCGTGGGGGCAAGAAACACCATGCGCATGATCCAATAAGACCGATAGATTGGATTGTTTTCGCAGATAGATGAGGTCTATTCATGCACAGTGGTTGCAAAGCCAGCTGCGGCCTCTCTCGGCAGACCTAATTTGAGCTCCTCCTGGCCACGATCGAGATGGTCATACCGAGTGCGCCTGGCAAATTGGGTGCGCTGGCATTCGAGTTATGCAATTCCTGGTTCTCAAGCTGCTCAGCTCTGCGGTCAGCTGCACCCTGGATTGCTGCTGTTCGGAGAGGCTCGGACGTATCAAGAGTCTGGTCGTGAAGGCTCCAGTCGCATTGAAAGGCCACATTTCTGGTGATCCAGAGTCGGAAGGGCGATTCGGACAGCTTTCGGAGTTTGCGTAGGCGCTCAGGAGAGCTGCGTACCACCCGATGTCCAGCTGCCTTGCTTCAGGCGGCGCACACGCGAGCTCGCTTCCAACTCTTGAGTGACTTGTTTAGCATGAGGACGCGTGGGTCGCGATAGAAGGTAGAAGAGCAAGCTTAGATCGTCTGCCCAATTTCGCCCAGTGTGGACCTCTGGAGCAATGCCACGGCCAGTCAGCTATGGGGTCAGTGAGGATTACATGCAGATTGAATCTGTGTCGAGGTGTAGTCTGGGCAGAACAAGAGATACGGGAAGAGAATGATTTCTGTCGATCAGGTGTATGCGGAAAGTGACTGGGTTCAAGAAGCCTAGACATTGGGAGCGATTGGGGATACTTGTACGTCGCTGACGGGCAGTCGGTTGTCAGCGCACAAGTGCGGTGCGTAGAAGCTGGTTCGGGTCATGACGCACGACCTGTGCCTCGTAGCGAGTTCTAAGAAAACAGCACATGGCGTGGAATTTTCTTCAGGCATCAGACCGGGGCGTCAGGGATTTCGAGAAGCGTGGCACCTGGTAGTGCGCTCCCATTCTCGTGGTAGACAACGGGCCACGTCGTTCGCGCGATGTATCGATGCCCAATTGTCCACTGGTGGGAGGTGTCACTCCAGCTGTACGGGAGCTACGAGGCAATAAGTCGCAGTCGGCAGGCGAGGCTCCAGCAGGCGGTGCGGAGAGGGGAATAGGGCTTCCCGGTGCGGGGAGGGGGCGGAGCATGGAAGAGCGAGGCATTGAAGAGTCGGTGTGTCTGATAGTCGTAGAGTTGAGGAAGCTTCTTGTTTGTCGAGGACGGCAATGCAAAGGGGAGGCTCGGGAGAAGGAGCCGTCGGCAGGGCCACGACTTCTGGCGTCGATGGTGGGCGTGCGCGAGGCAGGCGGGACCTCACCTCTCGATCTGAGTGCACGACGAGGCTCCCGACGAGCGCGGCACAGCGCTGACCGTCAGTCCGTAGCGCTGCATGTGTGTGAAGGTGTTTGACAGCTCGTCGCGTGCCATGCGTGCTGCTGTGCTGCGCGGAGGGCTGCGTCGGCGGGCTCGCGGGTGCCGTCGCTCCTTCCTGGGCATATGGCCGGGGGCCCTTCCTGCCGTCTGTAAAGCAGCGTGCGTTCTTGCCTCCTACCTACCGCCAACGCATTCCAACCTAACCTAACCTAACCTAACCTAACCTAAGGTAACCGCACCCGTCCCCGTACCACCCGCTGGACTGGAGCGAGCCATTGGACATGGATTGCTGGCTGGCGGGCTCTCCCCCTTCTGCGCGCGCGGACTGTGGACCACGCCTTCCGCCTTCCTCTGCCCTGCCCTGCCTGCGGTATGCCTGCCACCCGCCTGCAAAGGACTCGGAGCCTTCCGCCTTCCCTTCCTTCAATGCTGCAGCGCCTGCCACCACTGCACTGCACTGCACTGCACTGCATCGACCTCCTCCCCTCCCCTCCCCTCCCCTCCAGCGCACTTGGACCCGAGCCCGAATGCTCCTGCCCTCCCCGACCCACCACACGGGGGCCGCTCCCGCTTCACCGCAGAGCACCGCACTCACTTGACAACTCAAGCCTGCAGCTAGCAATTAGCTTGCTCCCGAGGCCAATGGCGTTCTCTGTCTAGAGTCTGCCATGCTCGGGGGAATCGGCGATATTTGCCTTTCCCCCATTGCTCCCCATGCCATCCTCCCCTGCTCGCCCTCCAGCGCTATCGCCCATCACATGCTGCTCACCCAGCTCGCGTCCGCACATTGCCGCCCTTCGTGCATCGCGCGTGGTGTGCTCCCCCGTCGAATGACACCGGTCGTGTCGTCGTAGCAGGTACCGCATCACTATAAAAGGGTGACACGAGTGCTGCCACCTCCTGCTTTCCTTCCTCTACCTCTCATCCACCTGCCAATTGCTCCTCTTCATCTCTCAAGCACTTTGACTTAGTCCATCCTACCTCGACTCCTATCGCTCACCATGTCTACCTCCTACTACTCATACCAGCCGACAGGCACCCTGCCGGTAAGCGTGCCCGGCAAGTCACCGCAGCAACCCTATGCCAGTCGCCATACCCGCAATTCCTCGGGATACAGCCAACTCTCCGCGTCGCCTCCGGAGCGACCCGAGAGCGTTTCCTCCTCGGGTGCGGGCTTGTACTCATCGGCATCGAGCCAGTGCGGCGGTAGCGAGTATGATTCGTCCAGCGGTGCAACCAGCGTCGATTTGCTAGACTACATGAACGACCGCCTTTCGCAAGCATACAATCCAATCCCTCTTGACAAGAATCTCGCCAAGCAAGCGCAAATGTAAGCACCAGCAGGCTCCTTACAAACGAACAAGATCACTGATCGATTGCGCAGGTCAGGAGAATTGAACGCAAAGAATCGCGAATTGCTGGCTCTGCAAGCGCAAGCGAGAGCACGACTTGCCAAGACCCGAGCCAACTTCGCCGAGGGCATGAAAGCCGCAAAGGACGTCCAGCGAGACTTGGAATGGACACAGAAGAAAGTCCAGTACGTCACCCAGATCTCATCTTGACCGCATTCGCTGACACTGCATAGTGCGTTGAACGCGAGAGCAGCACAAAAATACCCAGATCAATACCGAGCTGCGAGTCAACGTTACCCAGCGCCTGTGGATTACTAAAGACAAAAGGGACCCAACGACTTGACACTTGACGACGGCGTTTTCCCGGAAATGTAAATGTGACTGGATTCGAGCATGTCGACGACCATCGCTTTGGGGGCAACGACATGGAATGTTTTCATATGGGCGGGACGGAGGGAGTCCCTGGGAAGGAGACGACGTTCGAACAAGCTTCGTTCGCCCGTGGCCCATGCTTCAAGTACCTTGCATACGCGCTGGACCCTAAGTGTGGCTTCCGCGTACCATGTTGCAGTAGTAGGTCGATTCCCAGAGGTGCCGGCAGATCAGCCTACGGCATGCGGGGTTCGGGCAGAAACGCGTGTGGTAGCGACCAGGCTAGGCTAGCTGTTGCTCAGCGGGAACGGCTGGCTCATGCGAACGGCTGGGTGGTGGAGCGGTTCCACGACTGGGCTATTCCACGAAAGGAGGGCACGTCAGGGGGGTGCGAGTGGGGACTGTAGCTTCTTCAATCTCACGAATTGCTGTAGAGGATGTAGTCTGTTCCATTGCCCTCCTATCCCACCATTGGTTTCCCCTTGCCCCGGTTAGTTCGTCAGCAGCAAGCATGACGGGAACGATAGGAGGACGTGAGAGAGACAACAACAGATCGATCTGAAGGGTTCCGGTGCCACCGTTGCACGATCTGCTCCTGCTTCCCATCATCGTGAGATGCGTCGGACCAATCGCTCCAAGCCATTGGCGAGCGGGACGCCGTTTTCGGAACGACCTGCATGTCCTGTCTCTCGTGGAGTGTGCCACTACTGCATGGAAGGGAAGGAGTTGGTGTCCGGTCCGATCGATCTCGGCGGTAAGGCCAGGTCTCTCTCTACTCGTGTTGTCGGACCCTTCGATTGATTGATCACGATTGAAATCTCGTCATTGTTGTCTCCCTCGTAAAACGGTGTACCATCAGTCTTCCCCCCATGGACCTTTCGTGAACGTCAGAGGCGCCGTCTTAGTGTCGTGTAAGATATATCATTATCGGGCCCGCCTTGATGCTCCGATGCGGAACCTCACATGCTCTCCAGGGCTCTGGTGGAACCCTGGGAACGATCGATCAAGCTCCTCGAGAGATGGACTTTTACGAATGAGGTGGCCTGCTCAAAAAAGACTGCCAGTCAGTCTCTTCGGCCTTGGTTTTTATCGATCGACCAAGTCCCATATACAGATCAAAACAAGTGAGATGAGCCAACTGACTGTCCAACGAAGCGACGTAATTGCAACCCGCCAGCGCACATCTCATGCAACTAACTAATCTATCCATCGATTAGACACTGGATTGATTTTGAGCTCTGCTCGTTTTGGGGGTTGCATGGATTTGATGTGCGGATTTGCATTCGTACATAAATAGATCTCTCGACATATATGGCTGTAATGTAATAAGCATGCTACAAATTTGACACATCGTTCGCCGTAAAACCCCAAGCTATATATATATCAGTACTTGTTTGCATTTCTGTCATCGATGAAGTCTAAGCCAGTATGAATCACTACATACATTACTCAAAAAGCCTTCCCCAAGTATGGCTCAAAAGATTACCTCGAGACAATAATAATAAATCACGATCGTGGACGAAATGCGTGATTGATTGATCTTATTTCTGAGCGTTTGATACATCTCGGGGCAGAATCACAAAGAAGCCGCCCGTTCAAGCTCCGAAGACAAGAAAGGTCCAGGACTCGATCCTGAATTCGATTGATCTATCTATACTGGTACCTACCACGTGGCGAAATGGGGGCATATTTTACGATAGGTTCGATGGATCAGAGTACCTTGACCCCGAGAGGCGAGAAGGACCTTTTAAGACGGGAAACACGTTTCAATCATACACCTTGGCGTTCGATATAGCATCCCTGAGTCGTCCATCTGGGAGATTTCCAGACTTGCAGGTGGAAGGGACTTGTGAATATAAATTGACGTTGCTGCCAAGCGGATGAGGATGAAAACGCAGTCGCGAGAAAATATGTAGAGGGTCGAAGGACTTGAAAAGCCCGTAGAAAAGGGGTTTTCGTGGCATTTTGAAGCAGCGTAGAGTACAGCGTCCTGCAAATTCCGAAAGCACATTCGCTTCACGTGCATCCTAGTCAAGACCGAGCTTGGCTCGAAGTCGAACAGCACAAATCCATGATGCGTCCAGGTATCATTTCGCTTCGTGCATCCTCATAAGCCGCATGCAGGCATGATAGATGGGACGAGGTGAGATCACGTGACCCGAGGGTTCGCGGCTAATAGTTTTTCCGAAAGAAGCTGCCAGAAACTTGTGGGACTTTCGCCCCATGTGAAAGCCAAGCTTCGAGAAGATGCTGGACTCCACTCCCTCGAGATGACGAGAGGCATCACGAGAGTAACAGATCATGCCAGCATATTCTGTCACTCATCTTCGAACATTCGAAGATGCCTCGCCGAAGGTATAAAGGTCTGTCTCTGGTCAGCCTTTGTCCGATCATCACAGAACAACAAACATCAACGATTACATGCAAGCCACTCGCATCAACAACCGACTTCCTCAAGTTTTCAAAACCATTCGATTTTCTCCACGACCAACGACCTACACCACCACTCGCAAAATGTCTCTCATCCCACGTTACATCGAGCAGGAGTTCGCTCCAGCACGGGACCTTTTCCGGCTGTTCGACGACTATGCCTCTCACGTCCAAAGCAGAGGCGGCAACGGACTCGTTCCAGCCGGTGCTTTCAAGCAGCTTCGCACCTTCACACCCAAGTTTGACGTGAAGGAGACCAAGGACAGCTATGAGCTGCACGGCGAACTCCCAGGCATCGAACAGAAAAACATCCACATCGAATTCACCGATGCCCAGACTCTCACCATCAAGGGTCGCACCGAGCACACCCGCGAGGAGGGAACTCGTCCATCTGGTCGGATCGAAGGTGGAAAGCAAGGCCAGATCACCGAAGGCGACTCCAACGGTAACTACCACAAGCCATCCGTCGAGGACGAGCAAGCCCAAATGTCCGGTGGCAACCCAGGCGCACAGAAGGAGGGCCAGACACAGGTCCAGAAATCCGAGGAGCAGAAGAAGGACGAGGGCCGCTACTGGGTCTCTGAGCGCTCAGTCGGCGAGTTCGTCCGTACCTTCTCTTTCCCCACCCGAGTCGACCAGGAGAAGGTCAAGGCCAGCCTGAAGGACGGCATCCTCTCCATCGTCGTCCCTAAGGCCCAAGCGCCAACCAGCAAGCGCATCAACATTGAGTAAATCCATCACAATCAGTCCGACATCCACACAGCACCTTCCATATAACGATTCCTTGATGCAACAGCGAAGCATGGCGAAGGGGGTTTGAAAGGGTTTCTTCTGACGAGAGTATGAGGCGATGATTCTGTAAATTAGTACGACTTGTAAAATGAAATTGTTCGAGCAAACCTGGTCTTCCGTTTTCGTTTCCCCCAGCAGACTGGTCTTCCGTTCTCGTTTCCCCCAAGCAGACTCAGTAGTACCACAGCTTTCCCCGCCACACATAGATGCCTTATTCTGGGATCCCAGTCTGAGGTCCATGCATCATCGTAGATCGGGCGCTCCACGCGTGAACAGCGCATCGTCCAGCGAGCAGCGTGGTGTTCACTGGAGTGGGATGCCATCAAGTGCAGATGCCTGGCGCGTTGATCAAGCAATGTTTCTTTCTTCAGAAGAGGTGTGGTTGGCGTTTGATGTAGATGCACACGTAATGCAAAAGCAGACCTGACATCTGCAAGCAAAAAGCTTGTCTGTTGCCCAGTGATGCACCGATGCGCGTTTCGAGCTGCGGCCTGCAGCCTGCAGCCGAAGAAGCCGAGCTTCCCAATCCTCCCAATCCTCTCAGGCGCGCTTGCCCGGCTTCAACTTCTCCTACTACATCATCCCGTCGAACTACCGACGACGACCCTACCTTACTTGCAGCGCAGAGAAAACCCAGATACCATTAATCGTAAAACATCTGCTTCGTTTTGTTTAGTCCTGTGTAGCATCTGGGGTGGACGCGATGGCGAACCAAGACAGAATGGAGAGAGCCGAGTATCCGGCCATGCTGGTGAGCTACACTGGCAGACAGAGCAGTCGGGGAGGACACGAAGCTGATATGCATCGATACAGCCCAAGCTGGCGCCTGCTCAGGCAGCTGACGTCCTCAATGACCGCGTACGGCAGGTCGGAAAGCTCAACACTGCCATTGCCGACTGGCTTCAAGTGAGGACGACCGCAGACTGGTCGCGCAGAGGGCGCGCTCCCGAATTCGAATCGGCTGACCACGAGGGCGTAGGAACGAAGTCGCTTGGAAGAACAGTATGCAGCTGGCCTGCGAAAGCTGGCCCGGAAGCCAATGGAAGATGTAGACTTGGGGTATGAAGAGCTAGGGGTGCAGGGAAAAGCAAACAAGAACTGTACTGACCGAAGCGCAGTATCTTTTCTGTACCTTGGAGCACCATGACGAATTCTATGGACACCCTCGCTGAATCGCATGCATCACTCGCTTCGAAGATTCAGGTGGACGTGGAAGCACCTATACGCGACTTTGCCGTTTCCAATCGCGAGATGCAGGCAATGAGTACGATACAGGGAAACTTGGGATCCATGGCGAGAGATATCGAAAGAGCGCAACAGAGGACTGAGAAACTACAGGGCAAGGGAGAGAAAGCAGAAGCCAGCAAAGTTGCGAATGCGACCTCTGATCTGGATACGGCCAAGGCAGCTTGGGATTCGCAGGCGCCGTATGTTTTCGAGACACTTCAGTCGCTGGACGAGACGCGCGTGAACACCCTGCGCGATCTTTTGACACAGCTACAGACTCTGGAGGTGGATCAGGTGGAGAAGAATCGCGTGGCAGCGGAGCAATGCCTGAACGTGCTGTTGAATGTGGAAACTCAGGATGAGATCAAGACTTTCGCACTGAAGACCTTGTCCGGCGCTTCAGGTCGACCGAGCGCGAACCGGCCATCGAGGGCAAGTTTCATTCCTAGCATGCCGAGTATGCCGGGTTCTTCTTCCTCGACGCCTCAGAGAGCGAGAGAAGGCTCTGCATCGAATTCCAACGCTCTTACAACGATCCCGTCGAATGCCGAAGATGATGCCAGCCAGATATCTGGTACTCCGGAGCCGACGAAGAAAGGAGGGTTCAAGGGCTTGAAGAGACTCGGTACTGTCGTGTCTAGGCGCCGCGAAAGTAAGCAGACGTCTTCTCTGCCTGCCACGTCGGAATCGCCTGAGCGCAAGGCAAAGGGAAGAACGTTTGGTCTTGGACGTCTGGGTCGGAACAAGGGCTCGTACGGATTGGAGCCGCCACAGGAAGAGCCCTCGGGCTCGCTACGGCCGCGCTCGCCATTCAGAATGGGAAGCGAGGTAATGGAGTCGACAGAAGTCCGAGAGCAGCCGAGCAGTCCTTCGAATGACAGGCCGCCACAACTAGATCTTCCACACATGAATGGCTCCTCGAGTGCATTGTCGCCCACCTTAAATGTTCCGAACGGAAGTCACCAGGGAGATCTTGCCGACTTGGATCCTCCGAAGCCAACTGAACCGGAGCCATCAAGAGTGCCCACCTTTGCGGAGCCACAGAGGGACAGTGAAGGATATTCTGTACCTCCACAGCAGCTTGATCCTATTTCACAAGCGGAGGCCGACCTGACGGCAGCGGAACGGCCAGAACCTCAGTTCAACGTAAACATCCGCAATGCGCCTATTCGTGAAGAAGGAGGGGAAGCCGCACTTGCAAGCGTGGCAAACAAGCTGGTGAGTATTGTAGACCCGATCACTGCAAATATGGTTGTTGACAGTCGTCGTTAGGCCCCACCACCAACGCAACGGAGAGCTGGAACCGTACGAGGCCGTCGTGATGCTCGCAATAGCGCTGTGATCAGCACTTACAGCTCCTCTGATCAAGCTACTCCCGAGGCCAGCAGTGCGGCCGTTCCTTCGACAACGCAACGCGCTTTCGAGCCAACATCCGCTCTTGCACCGGTCGCTGATCCAGTCGTTGCTCCAGCAGTTCAGCCTCCGTCAGCTCCATCCACGTCCCCGGGGACACAATCGCCTCTTGGCGGTTTCAGTCCTGTGGGTGCTGGGAATGTGAATGCTTTCTCACCATTCAGCGGCGGCGCCGAGCCACACTCTCCCATACGCCCTTCGTCTCGAGCCGCTGTGGGCGCCGACCACGCTGGTGACAACCAGTCAATCAGATCCGGACGCAGCACTGCCAGCCAAGGCATGAGACATCCAGAACTTATCCAGCCTGGTCTCAGCTCCTCCATCATTGAAACAATATCCGTCCGATTCGACAGCAAGCAGGTCTCCAATGCTTCTCTCATCGGCGAGGTTGCGCTTGCGTACAATGCCACCGACTTCAATGCCAGCCATGGCCATGAGACTATCCGCCTAGAGCACTTCTCCTCTTTGGACAAGGTTGCCCCTAACCCGGCTTTCATCCACCAGGTCGCGGACAAGGAAGGCGAATACTCTATTAACCTCGCGCAGATCGCCAAGACCCAGATCGCCTTCAAGTACCAGCTACGACACGATGAAGCAGAACAACACATTCCGTTGCTCCTCACACCAGCGTACAAGACTGGACCTACCCAAACAGACGTGATTGTCAATTATTCGCTCTACCCAGGCTTCACTCTCCAAGGACGCGAGAATCTGGCACTGTCGAATGTGACGATCGGTCTTATCCTGGAGGGTGCCAAGGCCACCAACTGCATGACGAAGCCCACGGGGACATTTAACCGAGAGAAGAATTTGGTTTTCTGGCAGTTGGGCGACATTACTCTCACACCTGGCGCTGCTCCCGAGAAACTTCTGGCGCGTTTTGTTACTGAGAGCGAGGCGAAGGGTGGTAGCATTGATGCGAAATGGGAGATCCATGGTGATGGAACGCCTGGGATTGGAAGTCCGATTGCTGTGAGCATGTCGGGACAAGGGGTTGGTGAAGGAGCGGATCCTTTCGCCGATGAGGGTGCGCCTGCCGGTGGCAGCTGGAAGGGTGTTCCCGTGGTGAGGAAGCTCACGAGTGGGAGTTACGTGGCGAAGTCGTAGTAGGGCAAGAAGGGGGAAAAGGAAAGGAAAGGAAAGGAGTGCTTTCGATTCGTTTGTACAGGTGTAATAATGATACCCGGTCGTTTGTTATTTGAGACGTGAAGATTGTATAGTGGACTAGTAGAACAGCGACAGATGGAAAAATTGGACAAACATGCATGCATTGCTAGAATGAATTGTATACACTCTTTGTGAAGGCATAAATTTTTCGAAATTCGAACCACCCCGAGCGATTATTGATGCATTCCCAAGATCTGTGCGCCGCATATGAGACGCTGGCCGCTTCGTCGCTCTTCTCGACAAAGTACTCGGTTTCCGGTCGATCTGGCTGCACTTGATTGTGCACATCGTCACGTGAGCAAAATCAGTAGGGTTCCCTATTTGCGGCGAGCGAGACGAGCGGCTGCGTCCACGCCACGTTTGGACGACTCTAAGGCCTCGGTGAAATCGTTGCATGCCGTTTCGTGCCGCAACGCCTCGTGAGGAAGCCTTGCAGGCAATCTTCGCTGACGCAGGGCGGACTCACACCCGAAGAGGACCTCATATCCGACTGACCACACCGGGAAGCCGGCATCAAGCACCAACCGTTTGCTTATGATTCATCACCATGTTCAACTTCACCGTCGGCACTTTGGGCTCCGGCGGTGGTCGCAGTGCTCTCGCGGCTCCCTCGCGATACGGCCTCAGTTTCGGGTTACGCGCGATGATGTCCTGCGTCGCCCTTCCGGTGAACTGAGCGAGCTTCATCAAAGAATCGACGATGATGTTGTGAATCTCCGCAGCTCCAGCGCCGCGCTTGCCCGCCTTCTCCAGCTGGGTGTACGTCTCGGCCACCACCTGGTCCACTTCGCGACCCCTCTGCTTCCGCACCACATCTACTTCGCGGAACATTCTCTCCACAAAAGGTGCGCCTCCCGGTATCGCACTCGCATAGGCCAGGGTGGTGCGTCGCAGCATGTCGAGGGCTTCCGGAGCACTGTATGTTCCCGCTTTGAGGCTGGTGATGACATCCTCACAGAGATTGTCCATGCACAGTTTGGCCGTCCTCGCGGCCAGGATGGCGGACTCCACGCCACCGAAATCTTTCCAGAGGCCGGCGCTGAGAAGCATGACGGCACCGGCTGCACATCCGACTAGACCTCCTGTCATGAACGCAGGTGTTGCCAGAGCTAGTGGGCCCGTCCAACCACTGCTACCTTCCATCTTCTCTTTGGAAGCATTGGCTTGAGCGCTGGAGGCCTTTGAAGCCATTCTGGGCTTCACCGAGGTCGACGTTTGCTTCACATCACCCTTGGCGTCTTTATTTCGAACATCAGGCTTGTTTTGAACTTGGCACTGCGAGGGCCTTGGGGCCGGTGCTGCCCTCTTGGCCTGATGATGCTCAACCGATTTACTGCTCACGGCACTGGCACGCGCATACCCCGTGGTAGCCTCGGACGATACATTTCGCGTCTCCAGTCTCGCCTTGGCAGTCCTTCTCCGAGCTGGATTGGGTCTCGTCTTCTTCGTCTGGCACACGGGAACCGGACCAGCCGTTTCAGCAGCTGTAGAAGCCATGGAGAATGCTTGCACGTGAGGCCAGCTCACGAGATGGAAACGCCTTCCCCAGATGCCGACTTTCTGGTTGTTTTTTTCGATCAAGATGTAGCGCACGAAAAGCTATCTCAACGTCGCATCCACGCAAGACGCAAGGTGAAGTCGAGCCTCCTGGCGTGAAAGCTGGCAGCTAGTGCAGCTTCGCGCCTGATCCTTGTCGAGGTCGATCACTCCTCGGCTCAGTGAACACCTGCAATTCACTCTCGATGAAAAAGAGAAAGTCCAGTCGCTCTCAACGTTGCGAGTGAACGCTCGCATCCCGTCGACTTTGACCCGAAGCGTGGAAGTGCACTGCAGTGAGTGAAGGGCGGAGAAGTGCCACCGAGATCGATCCGGCGGCTCGCACGTGCCCCGGATCTCGGCAGGTCTCAAAGAGCAGCGAGGCTTTCGGCGTTGGCTGAGCCGCTAAGAACGAATTTGGATTTCTTCTGGCCCAAATCGAGCCTCTGTTTCCCTCTCCCACTCCCTCAAGCGCTCCCAAGTCGAAACACTATTCCCATCAGTCCGCGGGTTGGAACAAGATGGTCAGCATTCAAAATGCCCGCCGTGGCATCCGTCGTTAAGTTTCCTTCGACTCTCGTAGGTCCGATTCCTTGTTGCTCTCTGTCCTTATTGCTCCTCCTCCTGTCTTGCTCGACTACGCGTGGGTTTCATCTACGGTCGTTCGCTCGGATTCTGCACCGTAACAGGTTTCCAGTAAAAAGAGGCGGGACACTATTTCCTCTCTCGCGACCCAGCATTCTACACAGCATATAGATAGGGGCAGGTCGATCCTTGGGGGGAGAGCCGATAGGTAGCACAACTTGCACGATGCGACGACCATCACCACCCTTCTCCACCGCGCTGCTCACCCTCCTTCTTCCGCTCGTCCTCGCCCAAGACGGCGGCGCCGCCACGCTCACCTCCCCCAAACGCGGCCTCATCTACGTGCAGACGGAGAATGTCAAAGACGATCACTTCTGGACGAGCAACACCACCGACCTCACGTGGTACTACAACTACCAAGCCACACCCACGAGCGACATGGACCATTCCCGGTTGCAATTCGTGCCGATGCTCTGGGGTTCCGCCGACAGCGACACGTTCTACAGCACCGTCAAGGGCCTCCACGACGGGGGCATGAACATCTCGGCCGTGCTCGCTTTCAACGAGCCGGATGGCTGTACCGATGGAGGTTCCTGTGTGGATGCGCAGACGGCTGCACAGTTGTGGAAGAGCCAAATCGAACCTCTGCAGAAACTGGGAATCGCTTTGGGAGCGCCTGCTGTCACGGGATCACCGAATGGATTCGTCTGGTTACAGAGTTTCTTCACGGCATGCGCGGGGGGTTGTTCGGTGGATTTCATCCCGACGCATTTCTACGGGAGTTTTGAGGGTCTGGCGAGTCATGTGGGACAGGTGAATGCTACTTATTCGGTGAGAATCCCCTCCCTCCATCCATCTTATCATCTCACCCCCATCGCGTCCTAACCGAAAGCGTTTGTAGAACATCTCCTCCATCTGGGTCACGGAGTACGGATACCCCGGCCAGTCGCTCCAAAACGTGCAGTCGTACTACAACCAGACGAGCGCTTTCCTTAACCGCGTGTCCTGGATCGATCGGTATAGTTATTTTGGATCTTTCCGGTCCGACGTGTCGAATGTGGGGCCCAATGCTGCCATGTTGACGCAGAAGGGGGAACTGACGGATATTGGGGCTTGGTATCTTGGGGAGAGTGCGACGGGGAACGTGCCCAAGGGTGATGCTTCGACGATTGCCAAGGGGGCTGTCTGGGCCATCGCGTTGGTTGCTTTGAGTGCGTTTTGGCTTGCTTAGCTTTGAGGGTTGTACAATTGATGGTCGTTGAGATCGATGTTTATGGTTGCGATGCGTAGCGTGGAGTTGGGGGGAGTTTAGTTAGTAGATGGTGAATAGAGATATGGCGACCAGAGCAAGAGTGTCAATCAGGTAGGATGAGGTTCGTCCCTTGGGCGTCGGCTTGTTGCCTCCTCATCCCTACAGAGAATCACAGGTCTCGACCACGTACCTACCATCGCTGGCATCGCCATCGCCATCGCATCCTACCATAACATTGAGGTATGGCGCATTGCAAGGCCAGCAAGTCGCTCGCCCGTGGCACCAACCAAGACTCATTTGCCACGTTCCGACGAGTCTTTTGCTATCCGATAGCACTCAGACTCTTCTCATGACGCTGACTGCCAGCAACGTCCTACGTGGTCTACCTCGTCATGCTCCGGTCTCTTGCCACCAACGGTCTATTCATCACCTCCTGAAACCTCTCGAGACAGCTCTTACTGATGTCCCATACGTGGGGGCCAGCCCACGCCCAGCCACGTCGACCGAGGGAGCGCGGTCGCCGACGTTTGTGCGGGAGGGCCGCCGAGTATCGGAGATCTCTGTTGCTGTGCTGTGCCTCGAAAATCCTTTGACCCCACAGATCATGTCAACAGATCTGATGAGTGGACTGCAGATAAGTTCGCAGGTCGTGGCGTGGTCGAAGGATGCCCATCCCGATCGGGAGCAAAGCAGTGGCGTTTTTTTTTATCGATCGCTTGGCAATCGGTCATGTAAGGGGAGATTCGCAACTGGTCAACTGGTGTCGCGTGTGGTGATGGTGTGGACGAGCGAATGGGAAAGACGGCAACAGCTCGAGCCAAGAGAAGGGGCGGATTATGAATTATTTCCCTTCCTGCCCGTGTCGTTGGTCGCGGTTGTCTTCTTCTTCGTTATCTGGGGAGACGGAATAGGTAAGGTCGGGATAGCCTTATCACGGGCCTATGAGAAGCTGGGAAGGGTGCGACCCTGGATGTCCGATACGGGCGGTGATTGGCGGCGGGCCAACGGTTGTGGCGTCGCTGTCTGCCGGGCTGCAACTCTAATGGGACCTTGAAGACGGGCTTCCACATTCCGTCATCTGGAGAAGATAAGGACGGCAAAGACTAGCGAGCCAGGCGCGGATCAATGTTTCGGTGTTGACGGTTGACGGTGGGAGGGTGCAGTGCGGCCACGTTGGAAGGGCGAGCCCACGAGTGTGTTTGGTCCCCCGGTTTCGAGGTAACGATTTAGGGCAAGGTGAAGGGGGAGGAAACCTGGAAGTTCTGCTGCTGTGCTGTTCGGCAGACGACCCGCACGGGGAGAAGTTGGAGCCATATGAGCCCGGGCTCAAGATGCTAGAGGATCTCCACGGGCCCGATCTAGCTGCGAGTGCCACGAGCCCTGGCCTGGCAGTCGGCGCTTCCCATGATGATGTTGAATAGCCAAATGGGCAGATGAGCGCGCTGGTTGCTTGGCAGGTCGGAGATCTTGGCGACGCCTCGTCTCCGTGGTCGTGTTGTGTCGTGTCGTGTCGTGTGACGAGTAGTATCGATGAGGACGGACTAACGATAAGAAGAAGAAGAAGAAGTGTGAGAAGGTGATGATGCGCGGATGCTGGGCGCGGAACGAAGTGTGGAAGGTTTGGCTGGCTGTGGGCAGATCGCCTCGTCCTTCTACGTCGATACGCCGCCTTCTCTAGTCCTTCTGCTCTGCCTGCCCTCTGCTCGCTCGTCCGTCCCTTTATCAACTCAAGATCCCGATGGTCTCCGCCGCGTCGGCTGCTCCAGCTCTAGACCTGGTTTGCTTTTAGCCTCACCACCGCCTCTACCGCATCCATACCCTTCCTACTTCTTCCTCTCAACCACACCCTCTGCCGCCCCAGCTACCTGCTCGTCTCCTCCCCGCGCATCGGTTTCTTTTGGCGTGCAGTTGTTGGAATTCCGCAGGCCGGCCACTCGACCAATATTATCAATACTAATCCTTACTGGCCTGCCAGCAATCGCAGTCGCTTTCCTCGGCAAGCTGCAAGCATCGAGGATTCGACGTCCGCCCGACTCCGGCCTGGATTAGGCACTCACGGACTCTAAAGATCGCATTATTCGACCTCGGTACGCGAACAGAATTCCACAGACATGTCGTACGCCTGGGTCGGCCCTCCGGCCGTATTCAATGGCACGAATCCAGACATTGGCGGCGATTCGAGTGAGTAGTACCACGTGCTGCATTGCTGCAATTGCTTTTCCCCGCAAAACCTGGTGTGACATCAACAACGCACTGACAATATCATCTTCTTCTCACAGAAACCACGAATCTCAACCAATGGTTCGCCGCAGGAGATCAGGCCTACATCATCGTGGCCTCGGCCATGGTGCTGATCATGGTACCTGGTCTGGGCTTCCTCTACTCGGGTCTTGCGCGAAGAAAGTCGGCTCTGAGCATGATCTTTGCCTGCATGGGGTCTTGCTCCATCATCACTTTCCAATGGTACTTCTGGGGATACTCCTTGGCTTTCAGCCAGTACGCGACCAACGGCTTCATTGGTGATTTGAAGAAGTTTGGACTGATGAATACGCTTGCCATGCCGAGTCCCGGCAGCCCGTTGATTCCGGATCTGCTGTATGCTTTCTATCAGGTATGTCGAGGAACGAGAGGAGCAACAAGTTTGGTGCGATTCGCAGGAGCTGACTCGTGGACAGATGCAATTCTGCGCCGTCACCGCTGCCATTGTTGTGGGCGCTGTCGCCGAGCGAGGACGTCTCATCCCCGCCATGGTCTTCATCTTCTTCTGGGCCACGCTCGTGTACTGCCCGATCGCGTGCTGGGCATGGAATGTCAACGGATGGTTCTACAAGTGGGGTGGCTACGACTATGCCGGTGGCGGGCCTGTCGAGATTGGATCTGGCATGTCAGCTCTCGCCTACTCCATGGTCCTCGGCCGCCGTCAAGAGAAGATGATGTTGAACTTCCGACCACACAACGTCTCCCTCATCACGCTCGGCACCATTTTACTGTGGTTCGGATGGTTGGGTTTCAACGGTGGCTCATCTTTCGGCGCCAACCTGCGCGCCGTCATGGCTTGCTGGAACTCCAACATCACGGCCATGTTCGGTGCCATTGCGTGGGTTCTGCTCGACTACAGGCTTGCTCGCAAGTGGTCGATGGTCGGTTGGTGCTCTGGTGCCATTTCCGGACTCGTTGCCGCCACCCCTGCTTCTGGCTACATCACGCCCTGGGCCTCGGTCGTTCTCGGTCTCGCGACGGGTGTTGTCTGCAATTTCGCCACCAAGATCAAGTACTGGATCCGCATCGATGACTCGATGGATGTGTTCGCCGAGCACGGTGTCGCCGGCATGGTCGGTCTCTTCTTCAACGGCATCTTCGCTGCCTCCTACATCATCGGTCTCGACGGCGTCAACACGGGTGCCTACCCGGGTGCTTGGCTCGAGCACAACTGGAAGCAGCTGTACAAGCAGATTGCCTACATCGCCGCCTGCACCGCCTACGCTTTCGTCGTCAGCGCCATCATTGCCTACATCATCAATTTCATCCCGGGGCTCAAGCTACGCGCTTCCGAGGAGGCCGAGTTGCTCGGCATGGACGACGACCAACTCGGCGAGTTCGCGTACGACTACGTCGAGGTCCGCCGTGATTACCTGGCCTGGACACCCGCCAAGGGCGACCCGATGGCCGAGGAGCACCACATCCCTCAGGGCGAGCGCCACGGCATCCAGCAGCACAGCGAAATGCTCGAGGGCAAGGACCCGTCGGCGAGCGAGGGCTCGGGCAGTGGCAACGGGCACATTGGCATCGGGGGCGACCGACACGGCGTGGCCTACGAAGAGATGGAGAAGAGCAAACGAGAGCAAGGCGCCGGCGGACACTGATATGATGAACATGACGGAAGGAATTTTTGTTTTTCATTTCCGCCATTTTCAAAACATTTCTTGTTTCGTTTCAGAGAGAGATTTGTTTTGATGCGCATGTGTGTGTGTGTGTGTGTGTGTGTGTGTGTGTTTTTGAGAAGATACCAATCAACAGTAGTAGTTATTTAGACAGCACGAATTTGTATTTCTCCCTCCGATTTCATGAAGGCGGAGAAGATCCACCGGAGGCGATGTTTGAGAGCGAGAGAGCCATGTTCAAGAAGACACTGACGCTGGGTGGGTGTATATTACTACGTGCAACGACAAGGAGAACCAAAAAGCCCTGTTGCTTCTCCTCTCATCTCATCGCCAGTGGGAACGTGGGGATGTTCGTCTCTGACGCATCATCATAACACCACCACTAATAGAGGTTCAACGGGTGCAGGACTCCCGGACTTCGCGTCTTACGCGGACGACGGTGACGTGTGTCGACTTTTGTTGTCGTCGTGGTGATGATATAACGGAAGTGATGGGCTGGAAGGAGCGGTTGGCGACCCAAGTTGTTGTGCCTTCTTGCTTCAACGGTGGACGGCCGCATTTGGCAGGCACGACAACTGTCCCAGGCAGGAACGCGGGTTCGAGCTGCCAATAATGGCCGAGCGGAGATGAGAGAAGGACACTGCATGGAGGATGGAGGGTGCAGTGTGCAGTGTGCAGTCTTGTGCGCCCTGGTGAGACGCCTCCTGCGCAAGCACTCTCTGCACTCGGTGTTGAGATCATCATCGCTTGGTGTCCGCGTTTCACCTAAAACCGTATAAAACACTTCCTGCACACTGCGCTTCACACACTTCGCGGAACTGACTCACGGGAAGGTCACGGTGTCAAAGGTGTGTGTGTGTGGTGTTTGATGAGACCCAGCCGGGCGGCGCTTGTTCATGTGATGGGTGGAACCGTGGGAAGCAGCTACTTTTCTTGTGCTTCCCGTGGGAGAGAGGTGTTGATTCAGGCAGTGATAGGCAGGTATCACAGTACGGTCACAGTGGTCAGAGATTCCAAGGCTCCACAAATTAGCCGACCTGGAGTGCGTTCGTATAGACTGATTCAGGGCCCCTTTCTTACACTGGGGACTGGTCTGTCGCAATACCACTCCTCACATCTGGTGTGTGAATCTCGTCGCGTGCCTCCGCAACATACACGGCAGCGCCGTCAGACTTCCACGTCGCCTCCCCATGAGCTTCCGGCGTGAGAAGCAGCAGCACCTCCCTCCCCTCGCGCGGCGTCGTCAAGCGGCCCGCTCAGCAACACCCGCGACGCTGCAACCAACCGCAACATGCTCGATGCCGCTCGCCCGCACGCCCAGCAGTCGACAGGCTCGCTGCGAGCCGTTCGCTATGAAGATGCCGTAGACGGCCTGCCTCCGCGAAGAGTCACCTCCGTGCAAGACAAGGACCATGCCAACGCCAACGGCGCCCACGCGACCCCGCTGCGTACCAGTGCCTCCCAAGTCAGTGCCAGATCGGACCACTCCTCTGCGCGCCCCGGCCGACAGTCGACCAGACAGCAGCAGCAGCAGCAGCAGCAGCAGCAGCAGCAGCAGCAGCAGCAGCAGCAGCAGCAGCAGCAGCAGCAGCAGCAGCAGCAGCAGCAGCAGCAGCAGCAGCCTCAGCGACCTCGAACCTCGCCAAGTCCGCGTCCACGCGCAGTAGACGCTTCTTCCCTGCTCTCCGAAGAGCTCAAGCGCGATTCGGGAATCGCACCTTCCGTTTCGACCACACACAGTGCGTCTTCTCTCCTCTCGGTACCCAGCGCTGCAGGAGGCGCAGCGAGAGAGCCGAGCCTGCCCACCATCGTCGTCCAGGATGAGGAGTCGCCCGGCGCAATCGACCGCAGCAGATCACCGCTTGGCAGGGAGAACACGAAAGAGAAGGCACCACGGCAGGCGAAATCGCGGTCTCCGCCCCAAGTACAGCGCATGCGCAGCTTCAAGGGTATACAAACGGCAACCCCTACCGTCAGCGCAGACGATATTGCCCTGGATGACCTGGCCTCGGACAAGATCACCTTTTCGGAGAGAGGAAGTCTCCTGTTTGGTGGGAAGAAAATGCAAGACTTGATCGCGGCGGAGGGCAGAGGCGAGGAAAGAGCGGGCGCTGCTGGTGTGCGGCATAGCCCTGTGCCAGCCAAGAGCGTGGAGCCACAGTCGCGAAGCACTGGGGAATCGGGGCCGCGGCCTACAGCTGCTGAAGAATCACGGGCGAAAGAGGAGCCGATGCAGGAAGGTCAGAATGGAACTCAGACTCGGCAAGGGGGTTTGAAATCCGGGCGAAGGCAGCCGAGCGTGCAGATGCTCCAAGCCGCCATTGACCGTGGTCGTGTCCTGTCCGCCGAGGAGATTACGTTTTCCATGAAAGTACGAAGCATGTACGAGCACGGAGACGAGCGGGCGGCCGACTGGGTAGGGTCCCTAGATGGTGCCCTATCTACCTCAAGAGACGCATCAACTCCGGACCTGAGCGGGAGAGAAAGCAATACACCTGAGACGAACAACGGCAGTATACAAGTCAACAAGACGAGAACGGCGAGTTCTGAGGGTAATCTACCGCGGAACAGGACGAGCTCCTACTCGAAGACCCCGAACGAGCTAGCTGGAGGCATTGAGGACTGGGATGATGTCGACATTCGGCATGTAGATCGGTATGGGTTCATCCATCAAGATCAGGCACTCTCTCGCGGTGGGGCGTCTGTGAGGCACGAAGGCGTGGGCATGCAGCGCGTTGCAACATCTCTCCGCGTCGAGGTAGAGCAAAGAAGGGATCGAAAGCTGGCTCGAGGATCGTCTAGTGCGCGCTCTTCGAGGTCTGTCCCACCTCGCCCGAGCAACGACTGGACGGCTAAGAAGGGTCCAGCATCCGTGCATAGCACGCACTCGCACGCGTCGACGACTCACCGGACCAATCCGTTCCGATCACGAACCAAGCGGACCTTGGCAGAGGCAGCAGACATGCTCTCGCCACCTCCTGTTCTAGCTGACATTGACGAGAACGATGATGCGGGGAAGACGGCTTCGGTGCTCAAGCAGCGGGAATGGACGCGTGAGGAGAAATGGCAGAAGATGGCGCGTCCCGTCAAGATTGCCGATGTCAAGGGAGGAGGCATGAAGTTCGCGTTCGACACGAGCTCCCCCAAAGTCATCGAGCGGACCTGGAAAGGCATACCGGATCGTTGGCGGGCGACGGCATGGCATAGCTTCCTTTCGGCCAGCGCGGAGAAGCGACGCAGTCCGAAGACGGATGGGGAGTTGATCGAACAGTTCCACAAGATGCAGGAGGAGAGCGGTGCGGACGACGTCCAGATTGATGTCGACGTGCCTCGCACTGTGAGCATGCACATCATGTTCCGGAGACGTTACCGGGGCGGTCAGCGGCTGCTGTTTCGGGTGTTGCATGCGGTCAGCCTGTATTTCCCGGACACGGGATATGTGCAGGGCATGGCTAGTCTGGCCGCAACTCTGCTGTGTTACTATGATGAGGAGAATGCCTTTGTCATGATGGTCCGGCTTTGGCAGCTGAGGGGACTGGAACAGCTTTTTAGGGATGGCTTCGCGGGACTGCTGACTTGTCTGGGCGAGTTTGAACAACACTGGCTGCGGGACGGGGATGTCGCGACCCATCTATCGGATCTCGGCATCACTTCGACGGCGTACGGCACCCGTTGGTACCTAACGCTCTTCAACATGAGCCTTCCCTTCCCCGCTCAGCTCCGCATCTGGGACGTCTTCATGCTGCTCGGCGACGAAGCCAACAACGACACGGGGGCTTTTGGCGGCGCGGATCTGGATGTCCTGCACGCGGCGAGTGCGGCCTTGATCGATGCCACGCGCGACGTCCTGCTGGTCAGCGACTTTGAGAACGCTATGAAGGTTCTGACTTCGTTCGTGCCCATCCAGGACGAGGATGTCCTGATGCGAGTGGCGAAGACGGAATGGAAGATGAAGAAGAAGAGGGGCGGAGCGAAGGTGTAGTAGGGGGGGCGCTTTTCAACGGCTGAAACGACCTGTTTCCTCCTTTCTTGTCGCCCTTGGGACTGGGCGAGAAAGGTTCTTCCTTTGATGTGCGAATGACTGGGTGGGAATAGATTGAACGCGGGTCGATTTTGGGCATGGAGCATGGACGGAGCATGGTTAGTTTTTCTGTGGGAGAGGAACGACATCGACGGGACCCTTTTTTTTTTGTGCTTCCCTCTAGCGGGCTTGTTCTTAATTCTTTCTCTTGACGATGATGGAGGAGCATGGGAGCTGTTTGTGTTGTTGTTGTTGTTGTTGTTGTTGTGTTGTTGATGCGAGATACCCTGAGAAATCGGATCCACGGATGTACCTTAAGTCTGTATTAGAGATTAGAAGATGATGGTGGTAATAAAATGTAATGTAATGTGAAATGTATAGAAGAAAAGTTGTCTCCGACTGGCACGGTGGTGGTGAGGTGAGGTGAGGTGAGGTGAGGTGAGGTGGTGAAGTGAGCGCATGAGAGCCTTCTTTCTTTCTTTCTTTCTTTCTTTCTTTCTTTCTGTGTGTTTTGTGTGTAGATACCTCCCTCCTAAACTAAACTTGTGGTCTTTCTCAATCCCTTTCGCCGCTATGCCATGCCATGCTATGCTATGCTATTCTGTGCTATATACTATTGCGGTTCTGTCATGCATGGACGTCAGTCATATCATACGTCTTAAGGTACGCAGCAAGCAAGCAAGCAAGCAAGCTCCAGTCGCCTTGATGATTGATTGATTGATTGATTGATACACACACACAGAGTGAGTTAGTTTGCATTGCATTGCATTTGCATTTTTTGTCCCAAGAATAATAACAGTAATGTAATGTAATGTAATGTAATGTAATGTAATGTAATGTTTTGAGCGAGCGAGCGAGAGAGTAGTGCTGTTTTCTGTTTCTTGATTCTTGATTCTGATTCTGATTCTGATGAATCGCTATTCTTTAGAAGGGGAATGTGGCATGTGGAAATGATATGGAATGGTATGATTGACTATTCCTGCTGGAGAAGAGTAGGACGTCCGATGGAGGAGAAGGGAGTGTTCTTGAATGTTGACGAGTAGATTAGTAGATGAGGAGGTGAGTGTGATGATGGTTGGGGTGGGTGTGGTCTGGAGAGAGAGAGAGAGTTTGGTCAGGTGCGTACGGGTAGATGAATGGAAAGTGCCTTTCCCGAATGAGAAAGAGAGATTCACGTGGGGTATCTAGCCGCAGGGAGGAAAGGGAAAAACAAAAAGTCTGCAAGTTCGGCGCAGAAGCAGAAAGAGTTAAGCTTTCCTTTCTTTCGCTACTGAATAAATTAAAATGGCATGTCGTATCGAGCGTTCTGCAAGCGTGTGGAGGATCACTTCAATCACTATTGCTGATCTTGCAGTAGTGCATCAGGATTCAGGAAGTAGGTAGGCTTGGCGTACACGCAGCCTTGCTTGCCACCCTTTTTCTGGCGCTCGTTCGTCTTGGGTTTGGTTTCACAGTTGATCACGCTCGCGTGTGCTTGATGTGGACTAGTGGGCTTCGTGGTTTGTTGGTTGCGAGGCGGTCGGTGACGGTATGGCTTGAGGAGGAGGAGGAGGAGGAGAGTCGCGGCCTTCTGCCCGACGACCTCGAGGGTCACACAGCACACAGCACACAGCACACAGCGTGAAGTGTGGATGTCGTTTTCCAACGGAGGATTATTGCGGCTGGCTGTGCTGGGCTGTCTCGAAATCTAACGGCTGTGCTGTCTCGACATCTAACGGCCGCAATCAACAACGGTCGAACAGAACGGCTGCATCAGCAACGGATGAACAGATCAGCTGCTGGGCGTTTCGGCTGATGCTCTCCAAACCTCTCTGCACTGCGAAAAGCGGTGCAAGAAGGAAGGAGTTTTGTTTTTCGGTTTTCGAAAAGCTCCGCAGGTCTGGGTGATGGAAGAGAAGGTTTTCGCGAGACACGCGTCGATTTGACGTTGCTCGGCGGACGATCAGGCAGATCGGGGTCGAAAGAGGGCACGATTGTCCTCGCGAACGATCCATTTCCCACGAGCACCTCACGTGCCGAGCTGGGTTTACAAGCACACAAGCAAGCTCACACGTGCACCTCGCGCACTTTGCACTTTGCGACGGCTGCTTCCGTGGGCCCATCTGATTCTGGACATGAGAGCGAATGGAGGCCGCAAGGCAAGGATGCGTTGCGCGGAGGCCGACGATTGCGGATGGGGGAGTCTCCATTGGGCGCGGAGGGCGCGACTAGAAGGCTGCACAGCTGCAACGCGTCTTCGGCATGTGTTGGAGGGGGTGATGATTGGTAGGCCGACTAATGTCACAACATGTCGTCGGCGAGCCACATCCTACGGCTCCTCCGGCCACCAGCGCAAGCGCAAGTTGTGAAGGGGCGCGCGGGTGTCGTGTCGTGTCGTGTCGTGTCGTGTCGTGTCGTGTCGCAATCCGAGCGCGGACTGGAGCAGCTGGGAAGGCGGTCTGGCGGTGTAGTGCCTCGTTCGGTGCAGTGGTCATGTCGTCGTCGGAGGGGGCGGTTTGCAACGCTTGACCGGCTCTGTCGTGTATCGGTGCCTACCCGGCGAGACGGTTGTACGGAGGGGAGCGGTGCAGGAGTGCACCCGACGAGACGAGACGAGACGAGAGGAGAAGCTCTTGCCGGCGCCGGAGGCCCTGCAAAGGGTTGCGGAAAGAAAGAAATTGAGTAGTAGTGAATTGATGAGAGGGGCGCGGATGGGTCTGCTCGCAATACCGCCCAGGGTCGGCGCTGCGTTTCAGCGTGTTTCAAAGAGAGCGAGTGTTTTCTGGGCGCAGCGGCGAATGCCTGCGCGAAACGCTCCATTTCACACGAGACGGCAGATGCAGAGCACGGCAGCTGGAGAGCAGCGCGGGCGTGTGCGAGCGGCCTCGTGGTCGGCACGCCGGTAGCGGCAGGTGGAGGGGTGGAGGGGTAGAGGGGTGGAGGGGTGTCCGGAAAGGCTGACTCCTGTCCTCGTCGGGCAAGCGACCAGCGCAATGGGAAACTCTCAAACAGCCTCGCACAGCTCACACAGCTCACACAGCTCACACAGCTCACACAGCTCACACACACGGCTAATAACACCGCCAACACAGCTAGCACATTGTGTGTGTGTGTGTGTGTGTGTGTGTGTGTGCGTGTGTGTGTGTGTGTGTGTGTGTGCGTGTGTGTGTGTGTGTGTGTGTGTGTGTGTGTGTGTGTAGGCTTGCAGCGTTTCAGCGCGCTTCACGACGACCACAAGCGATTGCAGAGGGTGTGCGCGGATGCCCTTTCGGGATGCCAGCCATGATACCCCTACAACTGAACGGTCCTCACTCCGCCTCTCCACCTCTCACACACTCCACAACGCAGCACAGCACAGCACCGCACAGCACCGCACCGCACCGCACCGCACAGCACAGCGCCGCACACTGCACTGCACGGCACAGCACAGTACAGCACTACACTACCAGCAGATATCTCCATCCTCTCCCTCTCCCTCTCTCTTCCTCTTTCAGAACGGAACAGCGCATCCTCCTCGCCATGATGATGGCGTGTCTGCCCTTCCGCATTCGCAGCCACCGCCACAGCTCCAGCTACCTCTGCCTCCTCCTCCTCCAACTGCCCGCCGTCTGAACTTTTTAGTTTTTGCGTGCTGTGATCTCCATCGCCTGAGGTGCCCAACGTCATTCCCTGCCACACTTATCTTCGTCCGCCTCGCGCTGGCTGCAGTGCAGTGCAGTGCAGTGCTGCGCGTGCTCGTGCTGCTGTCGCGTTGCCCTGCCCTGCCCGCTTCGACTTCCACGAGGTACTCTGGCAACTCACGCACCCACCACTCACCACTCATCACTCACCTCTCACCACTCCACCCGCTCCCTCGCTCCCTCGCTCGCCCTCTCATCAGCTGATCGGATCGGATCGGATCTCGGACGGACTATCCTGGGGAATTCACCACTCTCCTGCGCTGCCTGTCCGCGACGGCTCATCGTCACCAGGAGCGCGTGGCCCGTCCCGACGACCTCCCTCCTTCATTTACCACTTGGACTGCCAACTGACTAGCCGCACTCGTCGCCCGCTTTCCGCCATACGGCTCGAGATCGACAGGCAAATACCTTTCTCTGCCTGCGGTCTAGGCTTTCTGGCCCTCACGCTCTGCGATTTGCCAATCCTGCCCACTCACTGGATCGCCCGAATCGCCTCGATAATATCCCATCGAATTTCCGCGTCACCTCTCTGCAGCTAGCCTGTGCTCCGCAGACGTTCCATGCTCGAACGCTCGAACGAATCACCGTTGGCCACCGCCGAACTCGACACTTCTCCAGGGTCTTCTTGCTGTACCTTAGCTTCATCCGCCCTCCCCCAACAAGGCCGCTCCGCCCATTCGGTCGACTACTTGGGAAACGTCACGCGTTCTCGGAGTATGTAACTACATCTTGTTCCTTCCTCGTCCTCCACCTCCTCCCTGCCCCTCCCCTCTCCCACCAAACCCGTCCTCACCATCCCCGGTGGAGCACATGCTCGACCACCGATCAATGTCCATGTCGCTCACCATCTCTCAGCCGTCGAGGACCGCATTCGGCCACAGATCCACCCATGAGTTCAACCCGAGGATACCGCTTGCCAAGTCGCGCTTCTCTCCCAAACCTACCCTTGACACTCCCTCTCCGGTGAGCTCGCTGCGGGTCGGCACCACTCCATCGGACGACAAGGACGACAACATGTCCGGCCCTCATCCTCACAGAGGCTTGCCTCCTCCGTCTGCCATGGCTCTGCCGGATCCTCGACGAGAAGCTGGGCCTCCTTCGTTCGGACAGGCCATGGGCCCGATGCCCGCTCCACCAGGTCAATGGCAGGGCCACGAGGAATCCATGCGCAACTGGCTTGTGGCAAAGGCCGAGGAAGACAAACGGAAGCAGGAGGAACAGCGGACGCAGCAGGAGACTTTGCGACTGGAGCAACGCAAGATCGAACAGTCCATGCTGCGCGAGTCTCTCCAGGGCGGCGTGCCACCCTCCATGGTCCCCATGATCTATGCCGGCATTGGAGGCGCGAATCTGGCCCATGTGAGCCTGGATTGGTTACAGCAGTATGCCAGCCAGTTGCAGCTGGCCCATCAACAGATTCAGCAATCTTCGCCAGACATGCGAAGGGACCAAGGCAGGCTCATTGGGCCCCCGCAACCTGCGTACCCGATTGCACAGCCCTCCCAGCAACATGTGCTTCCGAGTCAGCCAACGGAGCAGCCTGCACCTCCTCCAGGCCCGATCCAAACAACCTTCTCTGCTTACCAGCCGGCACCTGCGAGGCAATCACAGACATCGGCTCCCCGGTCGGCAACCCACACACAGTTGCCAAGACTTACCACCAACGAGATGTACGTTCACCAACCGCCGCAGCCCGGAACCGGTAGCGCACATCCTCTGCAGCAAAGCCAGACCATCCAGCAGGATCAGCCATCTTCCTCGCCATCCATCTACTTTCACCATTGGGTGCCGCCGGACCAGGCCAAGAGTAGCAACCAACCGCAGACGCCGGCGAGCAAGGGCGAGCCGCATTCGGCGCATCCAAGCTCTCAACCGCATGAGGGCGAATACCGTGAATCGCCTCGCAAACGCAAAGCTCAAGGCGGACACCAGGCCAATCCGCCTCCTTCTTCGGCTGGACCGCAATATACTTCGCCTTCCTTCTCCACCACCAGCTCCGCTTCAGGCCGGAAAGGTGGTCACGCTCGCTCCCGTAGTAACGCGTCAGCCGGTCGAGACTCTGACAGCAGACCGGACAGTCGACGAGAGGATCCACCATTGGCCCAGAAGCATCCAGATTCCGGACACACCAATACGAGTGACGAGTCTTCCTCCCATCAATCGCAACCTTCGCACTCGCACCGAGCGAAAGAGGAGCCGTCCGGGCAAGCTGCAGCCGAGGGCCAGCCACGAAATCCTCTTGAGCCTCCGCGGCCAGGGTCGAGCTGACATGTGCATGTGCATACCACCGGCCTCTGGAGACCTGGATAGATTGAGATGATTGCTGCCTGCTGGTCATGGCCGGCAGCATCCTTTGCATCGGAAAGGGACATATCGGGATATTTCCACTTTTTGATGTCTATATTCTAGAGCTCCAGCCCATCTGCTTTGCGGGGTTGCATTGTGGGCCCCTTGGCATTTACTGTTCGAGAGATACCCCGAAATGAATTGATCTGTTAGTATTGGCGGCTTCGTAGCGTCTTAGCGATTCTGGTTCCTTGGTGCCACCGCCCTGCGAGGAAGGTACTAGCGGAGGGATACGTTCGATAGGCTGCATATATACAACAAATGCAAATGCCATAGAATGGCAACCAGCAGCATCGTGTATTTTTATTTCTTAGTGGGGAAAAAAACGTTTCATGACAAGGAGCGCCAGTAGGTTTCTTATATGTTGTGGGAAGAGAGGGCTGCCGCGGACGGACGTGCTCTGTGTCTTGTTCTATTCGCCAAGTCAGAGACGCTCGGAAAGATCCGAGCTCACAGAGCATCACTTTCCCAATGCAACTCAGACTCCTATACCTCACTATCTTCAATACTTCAAATCTTGAGCAACACTTTCGCAGAAGCCACCGGGCTATTGTCAATGCTTGCGAGAGTGGTCTCCAGACTGCCCGCAGCATTCCACCGAGCCACAAAATGTGACAACGCCGTTCTACGCCAGCCAACACATCTGGCAAATCCGAACACCATAGAACCCGTGCGAACGCACCTCCCACCGTCCCCGACATCGAACCTCTCGCGACACTACGCTTCCTCCTCCTCCTCCTCCTCCTCCACCCGCTGGAAGAGCCGCCAGAGCCGCGACTCCTACGCCCGCGAAGCCAAAGTAGCCGGGCTCAAGTCCCGCGCCGCATACAAACTCCTCGAAATCAACGAGAAACACCACCTTTTCCGACGTGGAGATACGGTTGTTGATCTGGGATTCGCGCCCGGGAGCTGGAGTCAGGTTGCGGTGAATCGGGTGAGTCCCGGGGGCAGGGTGGTGGGGATCGATGTGATCCCGGCGCAGCCTCCGCGGGGAGCGAATGCTTTGCAGGGGAACTTTCTGAGTGAGGAGATTAGGGAAGAGCTCTGGAAGTTTGTGAGTGATCCGTTGAGAGGGAGGGTGAGGTCGAGGGGATTTTCGAATCAGGAGGTTAGTGAAGATGACTTGGAAGAGGACGGGAGAGGGGTGGTGGAGTTGAGTTCTACGGAGGGAGAGAAGGATGGAAAGGAGGCGGCCAAGGAGGGGGAAAAGATGTCGCAGAAGGAAGTTGATGTCGCAGAGGGGAGGGTGGTCAATGTTGTCTTGAGTGATATGTCAGAACCCTGGCCTCTGGTCACCTCGACGTGGGTCAAGAGCGTTTCTAACCCCTATCGCAGGATGCTCAATACTTCTGGTGTGCAGGCGAGAGACCACGGGAAATCAATGGTAACACAGCCTCTGCAAGAACATCAAGCCACATCGATACTAACGCGTGGTATATCAGGATCTCTGCATGGCCGCTCTGACCTTCGCGTACGACACCCTCGCCGCCGGTGGGAACTTTCTGGCCAAATTCTATACCGGCGCCGAGGACCATGCCTTCGAATTGCGGTTGAAGAAGTTGTTCGAGAAGGTCCATCGGGTCAAGCCTGATGCTACGAGGAAGGAGAGTAAGGAGGCGTATTTTGTGGGGCTGAGGAGGAAGGCGGGCGTCGCTCGCGAGGATGTTCTTGGAGATGGGTGAGACTCTCTGGAACAGGTCTCTTGGGTTACCTTTCGACTTGCAGTCGTGCACCGTACGTCTGCTACTGCGGCTTCGTCCCTTTGCGACGCACGCAGCCAAGCTCATGATGGCTGGGCGGGCCCTTCGATCCGAGTTTCAGAGATCTCTACGGTCTCAGCTCTTGCAGCTGTCAGCCCGTGGCGCTGGCGTTCCGCGCGCTCTGTGATACGCTATGGAGGCCAGGACGATGGATCAGACATATGGCAATTCCGAGAGGCTGCACAGATGCATTTCTGCAAATCCCTCCATTGGCTCTTCCTCTCTGCGACAGAGACTTTGGAAGTCGAGAATGAAGCGCCCGATTATCTGCGGAATTCCTGGCCCCGCTCTCAAGATGTGGCCGATTTTCCATACCAAAGGCTGGAGGAGAGGCTATTGCTTGGCATATACCGCCGTCTAGTTCCGACTCACATACAGATTCGTATGGTGATCACCGGCCACTCCAGTAGAGGGACACTGCTCAGAGCCTATCTGGAGTCAAAGCAAACAACCGATTCGTTATTTTACAGCAACGGTCTTCACTACTTTGCTGTTCATAGCGATTTTCCGACTCGTATGACGTACACCCAAGCACACGACCTGGTCTGTGTGCCGGGGCATTTATACTCAAACCTCCGAATTCCTACCTCCCCGGGTCGGGCGCTTCTATACGAGGTATTCTACTTGAATTTTTGGTGGGATCTCAATGGATGTTTAGCGACTTTCCGGGTTAGGTTTAGTGCGTTACCGAAGCATAGGCAAGCGAGGATCCAGGAGATAGCCGAACTCTTGCCTAAGAATGGAAGGAGTAACAGCATCTTTACAAGCAACGCCAAAGGCTTCTGGATCGACATTATAGGAACAATGGTCGTGCTGCAGCAGTACTACTACTTTCCGCAGGAAGACTGATCGTTCTTTGACAAAGGTCTAGTCATAACTGTGAAAAGGAAGGCTCTTTCTTCGCACTTTTACCAGGATTTCACTACAACGAAATTTGACCGACGTAGGCCAGGCCCTACCACTTTTCATGGCAGACACCTCGACCATCGCTGGAGAATTCCTATCTATCTGTCACAGATGGCTTCAAAATTGCAACATCACAGTATATGCTGCCACTGAAGATCTCGAGAGACGCTATTCTGTCCCCACCAACTCCAGAATGGAGGATGCGTCGCCCTACCATACATCCCTCCGAGTACCGGGTCATACATCGCCCGAGACAGTGTGAGCGCTATCGAATGGTGCTAGATCCGCCTTTGCATGGACCCCGCCGCCCTTGAGGTACTGTAGGTCATTCGACAGCGCATGCCCTGGCGTTTTAACAAAAGCCTTCACCAAGACGACTGATCTTATCATGAGCTAGGCGTCCTCCAAGCCCTCTTGTTCTGCGATGTACGTGCAAGCCTGGGGCTGGCTCTATTAAAGGTCTCGGTATCCGCCCGAGGCATGGGGCTTCACCTCTCCGTCTCGGTGACCACTGAGAGGATAAGTCCCTCGACATGGCGACCTTTCGTTCTTTATCAACTCTCGTTACTTTCGCTTCGCTCGCTACTACCATTCTCGCTGACCCTTCGCCGAACGCCGTGAAGGTCTGCTCCATTCTCACCCAGCAATATCCCGAGCAAGTCGGCGACAGTGGCCTCGAACTGAGCAACCTCACCATCGGCCTCGACTACTCCGCCGCGCGAACGGGTTACTGGTCGCAAGCCAACGCCGGCGTGAAGCCCGCATGTATCTTCTTCCCGGCCTCGACGCAGGACGTCTCGTTCGCCGTCAAGACGCTGAACAACTACACCGACGTGCCGTGGGGCGTCAAGGGCGGCGGGCACAACCCGAACGTCGGCTTCTCCAGCACACAGGATGGAGTCTTGTTGTCCATGGAGCAGAATTGGGCGACGACGCGGCTGGATGAGGACAATTTGGCGCATATTGGACCTGGATCAAGGTGGATCGATGTCGCGACGGCGCTGGATCCTTACCATCGCGCGGTCGCTTCGGGACGTTTGGGCGATGTCGGTGCGGCTGGCTTGACGCTGGGTGGTGGTCTGAGTTTTCTCAGTACCGAACATGTATGCAAATCCTGCGGAGACAAGGTCGTGACAGATCAGCTGACGAGGCTTTAGGGTCTGACTGCCGATACCGTCCATCACTACGAGGTTGTCTTAGCCGACGGGACCATCACGACAGCCAGCAAGAGCCAGAACTCCGACCTCTTCTACGCCCTGAAGGGCGGCGGGAACCAGTTCGCGATCGTGACGGACTTTGTGTTGGAGACGTTCCCCATTGGCAATGTCTGGGGAGGCTACAAGATCTTCGCCATGGACCGCAAGGACGCCGTGCTGCGCGCGACGCATAACCTGCTCTCCGACTACTACGACCCCAAAGCCGCCGTCATCGTCACCTTCACCACCACCCTGCACACCCTCGTGGACATCTTCGTCGTCTTCTTCTTCTACAACGACCCCAGCGGGCCCGGCGAGATTCTCAGCGAATTCAACAGCATCCCCTCCATGCTCGACGGCACCCGCGCCGACCGCTCGTACAAGGACCTGCTCGACGCCAACAGCGACTTCTCCCTCAAGGGCCTGCGCTACCTCATCCGCACCGGCACGCTGCCCAACCTGCCCGGCGACGCCGGCCTGGACATTTACAACTACACCCTCGACAGCTGGTACGAGCTCGCGAAACAGTACCAATCGCAAACCCCGCTCGACCTCCTCGCTTTCAGCATGGCTTTCCAGCCCGTTCCCTACACCCTCGCCAACGCCTCCGTGCACGCCCCGCACGGCGTGAACCTGCTCGGCCTCGACCCGCGCCACGGCGACAAGCTCTTCATGGAATACGACGTCTCCTGGCTGTCGTCGGCCACGGACGCGGCCGCGGCGGCCTTCATGACCAACATCACGCAGCCGGTGCAGGACTACGCGCGGCGGAAATACGCGACGGCCAAGCCGACGCATTATGTCAGTGGGGAGACGGCGGTCACGAATTTCAACCCGCTGTTTATGAATGATGCCATGTATAACCAGGATCCCGTGCGGAGCTATGGCGAGGCGACGTATGCGAAGTTGAAGGCGATTCAGGAGCAAAGGGATCCCGAGGGGTTCTTCTCACGGCGCGCGGGAGGGTTTAAGTTTACTTGATTGAAAAAGTGGTTCTTCTTTCTCTCTCCTGTCGTGTCGTGTCGCAGACCAGAGCAATTTTTCCATTTTCTCTGTTCGTAACGGTGATTCATATATCTAATTCTGAGCTCTCGCTTGTTGGACCCTTGCTTGGGGGTTCGAGTTGCATCATGAGGGTGCGACGTGTCGTCGTGGCATCTCGGACGGAGGTGGCGTTGCGGAATTGCCTGACGGCTTCCGTCAAGGCCTCCATTGCCCGATCTGCATTTCGGCCTTCTCCGGATATCTTCCTCACGTCATCCCAACGATCCCATACGGGGCTGGATATCAGGGTAAGATCACGGTCCGCCTGGTGGAAGTGGACGGCGTGGTGAGCGTAGTGCAGGTAATGGATCTTGTCCGGCAGCTCACGATGGATACTTTCGCGTAGGCGCTTCAGGAGCGATTCCTCCCGTTCGACACCGTACCCGAACATCGTTGCGCGCTGGGCGAATTCGTTCCAGATGGTGGGGAAGGGGGAGTCCGTGAATGTCATGGAAAGGTTGGGAGGGAAGGCAGGTGATGTGAGAGAGTACCTGGCTATATCGGTGCATGTCAGAACGAATCCGCCGGGCACGTCGACGTCGACGCTTGTACTCCCCGCCATGCCTCGAATGGTGTCTCTGATGAATTTGAATTCGCGTTGATGATGGTGGTAATCAATCACTACAGTCTGGATATGAGGCAGTGCCGCCAAGGCGCTCAGGAAGCCCGTCGCAGATGGTCGGCAGACATCGCAGCAGCCTTCAAGATACACGTTGTTGCCGCCGGAAAAACGAGGAGCACCTGATCGATTGGCCGAAATTGCGTACGAGGAGATGACGAACCCGCTCCCGCCGGAGGGGAGTCTGCAGATTCGGATCCGTGTCGTGGCAGAAGTCGTTGCGGGTGACGAGGATGGTGTTGATGTCGTAGAGGACCGGGAGGGCTTCACGGTGGGTCTGTCGATTTGCGCGTAGGATGCCGGTGTTCTTTGACCCCTCTACGACCTGGCGTAGCTTCAACGGTCGTGCGAATGCAAGGACGTGCTCGTGGATTTTGAGACGCAATTCGGCCGGTAGGCGGGTGAGGAGATAGCATTCGTTTGACACTATTGAAAGTAGACGAAGATGAGGCCAACTCCATCCAGAGCAATCCTTGCAAAGCAATGAGCTGAGAGGCGATAGATAACAGCGCGAAGTTTTGATGGAGTCGAGGGATGGAAGACCAGGCACTGGCTCTGACAGTTGTCTCCCTAGAGAATTGATTCAACACGGGTCACGACGTGGAAGTTCTCAGCGGATTAGGAGAAGGGAAGACAGAGCATTCGGGTAATAAGAGGTCGGGTGTCATTCACTTGCGGTCGGTTGCTACCGAGACCCTTAGCGTGATCGATCTTGAGCTTAAATTTTGGCCCCGCGTTATTGTTTTGGGCTTCAGGGTTCCTTCTAGCACCTGAAACTCTTTGGCAGGCTGCAAGAGTCCTGCAGGACAACATTGGACAATCACGCTGCACAACAAACCATTACTCTGGTCTGCCCTCCACCATCGATCCAGCGCGCATAAGGCGCCGTCTGCGCCATGGCCTTCCTCTTTGGGCGGAATCGCCCACCCAGACCGCAAGATGTCGTCAAGTCGGCCAAAGAGCTGCTGCAGAGATTGATACGGGAAGAGGGTCAGGGCTCGAAGGTGAGCGCAGCAAGAGATGCAGGAGGTGTATGTCCTGGGGCTAATGAGGACAGATCGAGGAGGAACTTGCTCGAACATTGGCCCAGATGAAGATCACCCTCCAAGGCACCCCCGAGGCGGAAACGAATCCAGACCAGGTCTTGCAGATGGTCGCAGCGATCTTGAACGAGAGTCTTCTACCACTTCTCGTCGACAACATCTACCGCCTACCGTTCGAAGCTCGCAAGGACACGCAGACGATCATCTCGAATGTCTTCCGGTTTAGAGCGCCGGAAAGCAGTTCGAGTGAACCGGATGCATTGAAAGAGGTGCTTGTACGCCAGCCCGAGATCATAGTCGCCCTGTGCAACGGATACGAACGGCGAGAAAGTGCATCGCCTTGCGGAGGCATATTGAAAGAGGCGCTCAAGTGGGATGCAGTCGCAGCGGTAATCCTGTACGACGAGCCACTGCCCAACGGGAAGACGGTCAACATCTTCTCAGAGGTCGACACCACTTCTCAATCATCGGGCAATGGCGTCTTCTGGAAGTTCTTCAGATGGATCGACAAGTCCAGTTTCGAAGTAAGCGCGGACGCATTCGATTGTTTCCGCATGATTCTCACGAAACACAAAGCCCTCGTGGCACAATACATCAACACCAACTTTGACATGTTCTTCACCAAGTACAACGACATCCTCATCAAGTCCGAGAGCTATGTGACGAAACGCCAGTCGATCAAATTGCTGGGAGAGGTATTGCTGGATCGCCAGTTCTACGAGGTCATGTGCCGTTACGTCGAGTCGGGCGACAACTTGAAGCTCATAATGTGGCAATTGAAAGACGACCGACGAATGGTGCAGTACGAGGCATTCCACGTGTTCAAAGTATGGATCCGACATCATTGGAGGTGGCACTTGACTGACGAGCATGGACAGATCTTTGCGGCGAACCCGAATAAGTCGGTCGAAGTACAGAAATTCCTGATCATGAACAAACAACGACTCCTCAAGTTCCTCCCCAAATTCTTGGACGATCGGACCGATGACGACCAATTTAACGACGAAAAGGCCTGGCTGGTAAAGGCGATTGGGAACTTGCCGGATACCACAAGCGGGATCCGATCGCCCAGCAATTCGCAACAGCAGGGCAATGGAGCGAGCGTCCAGTCGACGAACAGTGCTGCGCAAGTACGATCGTGACCGGTCTGGTTCATGCACGATTCTCAAGGTTTGTCAGTGCTGTTGCGATGGCTGGTCCAAGGCGTCACATTAGATGATTAAGTTTTGCATAACGAGCGCCTTGTATGAACGTAAGCGTGTGAAATCAATGATGATGACTTACGTTGTCAATTCCACATCTCGGACGTTTCCTCGTTCTGACCACTCGCCGTGGCAATACCCCAAGCTACATAGTCCTCCTTCTTTGCGCAGAGAAAGCAGATCACTGATGAGATCAATATGAATGTTGATTGGTTGATTGTTTTGCCGATCCACTTTGGAATCTGATGTACGATATTCGGTATGTAGTCTATCTTCTATTCCCGCCGGCTCAATGCTTGCGCTCACTGACGGGTTCTAAAGCACAGAAGACAATTTGTTCTCCCGCATCCGAGTGAGTCCAGAGCATTCAAAGTACATGCAATCATGCTGGACGCAAAGAAGACACGGGGTTCTGATAAAGCAGACCGAGGAGAGTGAGGCAGAGGCCAATCTCTCATGAAATTCCTCACGTCTTCTTCGACTCTGTTCCCTTGACGAACTTAGTGTGTGTGCCCGTCGACACGACTCTCCCCCTCTTACCATCCTCAACCTTGAAGATGTTGACCTTTGTGAAAGCGAGGCTACCTCCGACTTTTTCTGCGATACCCTCGATCTCCAGCTCGTCGCCGATTTTGGCACCAGACTGGTAGGTCACATGGATATCGATGGACACTCCAGTACCGCTACGGAGATCATGCGTAGCAATGGCCATACCTCCCATCCAATCTACAATGGCCCCGGACACAGCGCCGTGGAGACTTCGCTGGGAGTTCATGTGGTTCTCTGACAGAGGCAGTCTGGCGATCACATGGCCTCTGGAGGCTCCCGTGACTCTCACGTCCGCTAGGGTGAAGGCGTAGATGCCTGTCTGAGTCTTGTCCTCCGTGAGCTTCTTGATATGCTCATGCTCGGGGGTATCGACCTCGTGGGCAGCCATGCCGTACGCTCTAAGTGTAGTGTGAGGCCGTGGGCTATCTGCGGATTAGCGGCGCTGTGGTCAATGATTGTGTGGTTGGAATGATGTTGCAGAAGAAGGCAACGTCGTGTCTGTACAGTCGGTGATGATAACGTACCTGGTGCGGAGCAGGAGGAAAAGAAAGAGATGAAAATTCAGCCGAGACGCCAGGTACGGCGCCGTACGGAAGCTAGCCCTAAGCCAAGCAGATCTGTACGTCACGGCGGCTTAAGTCATCATGCGACACGACACGCGTGTATTGGTTTGAGTCTCGTTCTCAGCTCTCTGACACTTGTCACATTCCATGCTGCTACTTTCTATGCTGCTATATCTCTGTTGCCGATGCTGACGTTGACAAATGCTCTCCTTCAGCTCACGACCACTAACTTCTCCTTGGAACTCTGCCTCGGAATAAGCAGCAATCCCTGTTCTGCTGCTGCTTAGCTCCAACGACCGTCCTGGAGATACGAACTCGAAAATATTGCCAAGTTGGCCCGCCTACCGCGCCTGTCCTCCTGGACGCAGTACATCAGGAGGAACTTCCCGTGGCTCAGCACAGAGACTGGACAAACATCGCGACCAGCCGTCTGGCTCAGCAGACTCGAGAAAGCAAACCAATGGCCGGACAGGTCCAAGATGTCAGCCCAGGATGAGAGCAATGGCCGCTCCTATCTCAGCAAGCTATCTCCCTGGAGCCGAAGTCCAAGTATCATGCCGAGCAAAGGCAAAGAAGGAGAGCCATCCGCAGCTCCACTCCAAGAGCAGAAAGGCGCAGACCATATCGTAAGCCATAGACATCGCATAAGCCTCAAGCAGTATCCGAAAGACTGCCCACACCTTCGACCACAATGGTTTCATGCGGTCGACGTTCCTAAACGACGACCACATCCTGCTGGAGAGATCAAGGACGAGAAACCTGTGGGTATACCCAAGAAGTATGCGGCATTCTCGACGAGAGATTCGAAAGCGATTGAGGCTGCCTTTCAAAAACTTCTCGAAGAGGAGGACTCGGTGGGAAAGTCGAAATTTGAGCAACAGCGAGGGAGCAAACCTCACCCGCGCTCTGATAGGAAACCAAACACAACTTTGGAGGAAGAGGACGCACGGGGAAAGATAAAGGTTCCGGTTAATGAGGACTACCTGTTTGATGTCGATGTCGAGCAGAGAGAGCTCGCTCCGGCATATTGGCTGGGTCCGGTCTACGATGTTCGACGTGGTACTTGGTTTTATCAGGACGGTAGCACACAAAGACCATGTGATGAGAATCTCTCAATGCAACTCGAAGAAGGCTATCTCAAACTGAGACCGTGGCGCTTTGCGAGTACGCAGGCTACTCAAACGAAACCGCGCTCCGCCTCAAATCCAAAAGGAAGGCCAGCTTCCTGGGCGCCAGGCAATGAATCTGCAACATCTCCTCATCCAGTATCAGCCAAACACTCTAGCTCTGATCTGCGAAAGCAAGCTGGAGACGATTCCCGACAGCCAGTTCAAGTTTCAGCCAATGACAGTAGCCCAAATGATCAATCCCAGAACACTCATCGTCTGTTCGGCGCACATATGAATTCGGTGGTCACCTATCAGGACGCAACGACAGCTTGGCTTCTGACAGATGATTTCATGGCGCGGATGAACTATACCATGTATCAACGCTTTGCTGGCGGCGGTCATTTTGGTGGACTGAAGCTGACGCGGGGCTACATCAACCCAACGAAGAAGACGAATGCTAAAGATGACAAGTCTGTGGACGACAAGCAGCCAGTCCAGGAGGCTGAGCAGCAAATCAAGGAGTTGGAGGAGCAGGCCAATCGTCCAAGTACCTCGGAAACAAAACGCCAAACGTTGCAAAGGCATATGTCTTCTTTGCTGGAGGATGCCACTGGCGAGACCCAAGACGAGGCCAAGCAGGACGAAGAGTTGCGCAAGCGAGACGAGCGTGAGATCGAAGATGACTATCGTGATACCGAAGGCGAAGACCAAGGTCGTGAAATTGAACATCTCATCCTGGTCACCCACGGAATCGGCCAAAGACTAGGGCTACGGCTTGAAAGCGTCAACTTTGTCCATGATGTCAATACGCTGCGGAAGACATTGAAGGCCGTGTATGCGGACTCGCCAGACCTGAGGGCGCTCAATGCTGAACTTGGCGAATCCGAAACTGTGAACAGCCGGGTCCAGGTCCTGCCAATCTGCTGGCGGCACTTGCTGGACTTCCCAAAGCAAAGCCTCCGACACAATCGGAAGGAGCACGACATCGCTGACAATGACAATATCGATGATGAAGATTACCCTTCATTAGAAGATATCACTGTCGAAGGGGTGTCTGCCGTACGTAACTTGATTACTGACCTCGCACTGGATATCCTTTTATACGACTCTCCAGCGTACAAGGACCACATCTCTCGGATCGTTCTCAACGAGCTGAACAGGATATACCACCTCTTTATGGATCGGAATCCGACCTTCAACGGCAAGATCAGTCTTATCGGCCACTCTCTTGGCTCCGCAATCATGTTCGATATACTCTCCAGACAGGATCAGCCGCCAAAGCTCAGACGAAAGGGAGACAGGACTTTGAAGCTCGATTTCCCAGTGGAAGACTTCTACGCTCTTGGCTCGCCTATCGGCCTCTTTCAGATGCTTGGAGGGCGTACAATCGCTGCTAGGCCGTCCGCAGAGAGTCGCCCTCGAGCTGGCAGTAGCATGGGCAGTATGGACGACCCGATGCTTGGTGCAGCCCCGGCAAAGAAGCTACAAGATCCGCACCCTGTTCATATACAAGGCGAGAATCCAGTCACAAGGCCGAAATGTGCGCAGCTTTTCAACATCTTCCATCCTACTGATCCCATCTCATACCGACTAGAACCTTTGATATCGCCTGCGATGGCTACCCTCAAGCCCCAGCCCCTTCCTTACACGAAACGTGGCATATTTGGTGCGCCTGTCGGACAAGGCTTGACCGGTATAGGAGCTCGTGTCAGCCAGTCTGTCAGTAGCATGTGGTCCAGTATGGCTTCCAGCCTACTCACACGTGGCCTGGGGTACTCTGAAGACACGTCCAGGGTCATAGGTAACACACAAGGCAAGAGCACTGCACCATTGTCAATGGGAGGGGCTGTATCGGCGAGCTCCACAGGTGCTGGGACAAATGTCGCTGCCGGTGTTGTCCCTCCGACAGCACCGTTACCAGCTGAGGGGACTGAAATTGCTAGGATAGGTGATGACACGGTCGAACGAGTTGCCAAAGACGCTCAAGCCGCATCTGACCTGCGCAAGCATCCTCCCACGCTCATCGATAGCGAGCTTGAGACCCTGTTCGGTGATTTCGAGAAACGCCGCAAGTCGGTTCAAAATGATTCTCAGACCAGAGATCTCGGTGCTGGAGCGATCAAGGGTTCTCCAGAATGGGCAGAGGCCGAAGAGCGAGGCAAGAGGCTGCGCAAGGAGGAGGAGAAGGTTCGCAAGCTGAACAGCAACGGACGCGTGGACTATGCCATCCAAGAAGGCGCCTTCGACATCAACTTGATCGCGGCCATCGCCAGCCACTTATCATACTGGAGTGATGAGGTAAGGCACCCAGAATGTCAAGCTATCTGGGAGATGACTTCTGACCTTAGTTAATAGGACGTCAGCCACTTTATTATCAGCCAGTTGTTGAGTCGGCACCGCATAGTCCGTCCACGGGCCGAATCTGCAGGCAAGGTGTCTACTGGGCGGTGAAGTAAATGCACTATTAGTCATCACCTCTGCCACAGAAAGTCGTCTCTCGCGCTCTAGAGAGGTTATCCGCGCCAGGCAAAACGTGCTACACTGGCCCGTTGGAACGGACTACGGGTTAATTCAAGGCACGGACAAACGTACACGCTTGTCGATCTGTTTGTTCGGACAGCTTCGAGAGTGTCCAGGATCGCTGGATAAGTTTGTTGCGTGCACAAGACTGAATACTGGCCCAATACTCGGCCTCTTCATATTGCTAACAATGGGTGGGAACTCGCTCCTGCATCCGGCTGCGCCATGTTTTGTGAAAGCTGGCAAATGAGGAACCTCTCTGACTGCAAGCAGCAAGCACAAGGCCACGGCCACATTGGCGTCCAACATCTTGCAGCCAACGCCCACGAGCGGTGGAGTCCATCCTCCGGACAGCCATTGCAAGCAGGAACGAGACGCAATGGAAACCATGCTATGCCATTCCGGTATTCTTACACCAAGGCCAGATGCAGCGTCTGTACGATGGATCTTAGACGCTGGCCAAAGCTATGAACCAGAATTCCACCACATACGGTACGAGCCACACGATGGATCAAAGTCGAATCTTTCCGGTTTAGGCAGTCGCGAGTCAGCAAGCCACGACACTGAGAGGTGCTTGAGAGAAAGAAGCTCTCATTTCACGAGACTTGATCAAGCAGCTGAGCGCCTAACGAATGCCTCAGCGCATAAATGTTGTTCGCATGAAGCAGGCCCAGGGAATATACTTGCATACGAACAGCCGTGAGATCATTCCCTCCCTGGTCAATGGGATAATAGCACCCTATTCTTCCGCCGAGGTCAGACGGACATGGACCTCACCCTGCACAATCCTATGGCATTGCAAGCCTTGCATTGCCTATCCAGCCGTTCCAAACGATCCCTGTCTCGCGTGCCACGTCCTCTGCTGTCCTGCCATGCGCGTCTCGGAGGCTCCGTATGTCCACCTTGCCATCTTGATCTTCACGCATCACACCTAAAGCAGCTGCTTCCTGGAAGGCGAGGGCAGGAAATTCCATTTCCGGTAGCCCACTGGCTAGCAGCAACAACAACCATGCGACTTCTCGATGACCACCGGCTGCTGCGGCATGCAATCCGGACTGCATATCTCCAATAGGATCCTGGTAGCGCAGAACTTCGTCTGCCGATTTGCTGGGCCCTGCGTCATCCATGTCTCTGTCATCTTCGTCTGGGTCTTCGTTGCAGCTATTCAACAGGTCTGCAATTGCGCGATGATCGCCCTCCCTGCAAAATTCCAGAAAGGCTCGGCATTTCCTCTCCTCTGGATAGGCGCGCAAGTAGCTTTCTTCCTTGAGGATGGGGAAGATATCGATTTGTCGCTGCATGCCGCCTTCGTTTTTTAGGTCCACGAGGATTTCTGGTTCTGCAGCGGTAGACGATGACCCGGATGCCGGGTAGGAGACAATGTCTCGGGAACATTTGGGGCACTTGTCCAATTCGTAGGTATCGAGTAGACACTCCCAGTGGAAGTGGTCGCCACAGGAAAGATGGACGTCGTCTGGGACTGTTTCTGTGTTGCTAGCGCTCATCGAAACATCGCCGTCCTCTTCTTCGTCGTCGTCCAAGGACTCGATCTCGACCTCGAGCGGCTTCTCGCATTTGGCACAGCTTGATGTTGATGCTGGTGCCGACGGCATGCTTCGTGAGCTGTATGCAATAGAGCAATAGAGACTAGATCATGAAAGTGCAGACCCTAAGGATTCGCCCGTTCGTGTTGTAGGTAGTCATACCTGGAAGGCGTGTCAAAGCTGGAGCAAGCTCTGAGACTAAGGTTCTGTAGCGTCATCGTCTACACCTTCCTTCCTGGATTCTCTGTTGCTGCCTGAGGCCGTCGTCCCTTCCTCCCACCGGATTTGATTGCTGTGCTCGGATGCTGGCGGACGATATGACGGTACATAAAACAATAATGTATATTTCGCGGGTCGGGCAACTTCCGATCCGCACAACCTGCGACGGTTCAACTACGAACGAATCCGGCGCGGTGTACACCGCCGGGATTTTGGAGATTGATTATGTGTCTCGCTTGCTGCGCCAGAACACGAACGATTCGCTCTCGCTCCGCTGCCGCCGTTTGTCACACCCAGGGCCGGATCTCTTCCCTGGCATCCGAAACTTCCAGGTTCATTAGGAGAGGAGCGACCGGCCGCCGCATGTCTTGAGGCGGAGCATGTGGAGTGAGGGATCTCTCCGCTGCCTTGGAAACGAGGTATAACGGTCAGCATGCTACGTGAACTCCTCCATAGCCTCGTTCCCGTTCCAGGCGCGTCCCGGATTGCCAATCGAGAGAGAGTGAGGAAGAGACAGTGATGATGCCTGAGCGGAAATCGCACGTCAAGTCCCGTCTGGGTTGCGGACAGTGCAAGACCAGGAGAGTCAAGGTGAGTGCAAATCGTTCAGAGGCCGAAACGCCGCAGCAACAAAAGACTGATGGCAAGGAACAGTGCGACGAGACTCGCCCTACATGCGGAAATTGTGAGTTAATATACATCCTCTCCTCGCAACTTCGGATCTCTGCTCGTATTGACCTGTGCCGGTTGTAGGTAAGCGGCGGCGGGAGACCTGTACTTATACGAACCGGAATACGAAGTCCACTAATCTGTCCTCTCCCGCATCGAATGGCTCGGATCACACCAACGCCATCTCTAGCAGCGTCCACCTGAAACAGCTGGAGCTCATGCATCACTGGAGTACATCGACATATGCCAGCCTTGCGCTTAGCAATGGAGCACGGCGTGCAAGTAGATATCAGCTGGATGTCCCTCGTCTGGCTTTAGAGAACGAATATCTCCTCGAGACGATGTACGCTTTGACATCGCTGCACCTCGCTTACCAGCGTCCGAATGATGCCCGTAGCCTCATCCAAGATGCCACTGGCTACAACACACGCGCCTTGGCAGCCTGTCGAGAAGCATTGGCCGCGCTGGAGGGTCCTAATGCCGGGGCTCTGTTTTATTGCTCTGCTTTGCTGGGCGTTGTGGCCTTGGCTTTGCGTGCGGTGGACCCGGACACCGCTGCTGCTCAAACACCCACAGATACTCTTGCGCAACTGACGATCATGTGGCGTGGTACCTGGTCGGTCATCATCGCCTCTAAAGAGATCCTAGGGCCAGAAGAATATAACACATTATTCCATCCGCCGGCCTGGAATATGCTCCAAGGAAGCAGTGTACGTCACCAATCCCAGATTTTCCTCGATCGTCTTCGCGAGCGAGCCAAAGCGGAGGACCACACCATGATGCAACAAGATCAAAACAGCGATGATTCGCCGACGAAACAAGAAACCGGGGTAGATGTCACCAAGGTGTATCTCGAAACACTCGATTTGACGCAAGTCCTCCTCTCAACACCCGACCTGGAGCATTCACGGATAATCGCTTGGCCAGTCCTCTGTCCTGTCCCTTTCATGGACTTCGTCACTCAAAAACGACCGCTTGCCATGGCAATTGTACTGCTGTACAGTGTCCTCCTGCGGTCCATGGACGAGCTCTGGTGGTTGGGAAGCTTGCGGGCAGACTTGGTGAATGAGCTCGCCCCTCTCGTGGCGGCTTGTGGCCCTGAAATGGCCGAGATTGTGGACTGGGTGCAGAGCTGGACCAGCAGACCTGATGAACTGGGTCCGATACATACGTCGAACTGGGCAGATGATCGAACACGGAGGATTTCTCCGATAAAGATGGATGATCCTTCTCCGATACTGCATACTCCAAGCTGGGCGGAGGCCCGGACTAGCAGGCACTCTCCTGCGACTGATGTGTGATTGGGTGGGACATGGTCGGTCTCAGGACAACGCAATCCTCTCGAGTTGAAGGGGGCCGAAGAGAGTGGCTCGATGTTCTGAGACTGAGACCTGGCTGGATGTGCCCTTTGACCGTATGGATTACGACAATCAGCGGTCTATCATGCTGGCAGACCATGTCTTGAACACAGACATGGCGGTCGGCCTGTGGATCGCATATCACGGATGGAAGTGGTGATCAGAGCAAGAACTTGTGAAGAGCGAATCTTAACCGGTCTTATGTCTTGTATGAGATTCCCAATGGATCAACGCAAGTGTCGATTAAACAGCGTACTGGCAAGAAGGTCCGGAGCCGCTGATCTTCTATCGGATGATCGGGATGCCGGGTTGATACGCGCCCATTTGATCGTCCAAGATGGTGGAACAAATCATGCAGGCATGCAACGTAACGAAGCAGCAATCGATCTTGGAACATGCACAAAGGCGCTGCTCGGAAGAGGGAATAAAAGATAGACTTAAAGAAAGGTTCTCGAGCAATCGGCAACACCGCATACAAGAATGATCTTCTCGCAATCGCTCGGCGGAGTTGAACGAGGACGAGGAGACTGCATGGACGTCTCCGAGACTGTTACGCTGCAGAAGCACGATTAGATACTGAGGACAGGGCAAAACATTAAGAAAGAGCGCTTGCCTTTCCGTTCCTTCCCTGTTTGGCACGTGAAAATACCCATGGTCCACTGCTTGAGCGAGCTTCGAGTCGGCCTCTCGAGCCGTCATGACGACTTCGGAAGTTCGCGTCGTTCACTCGCTTGGCTCGACTGCAGACCAGACTCCTCGGAATTTCGCGTCACATGTAGCGCTTCCTTGATGTACACCTCCGCCAATCGAAGTCATTCGAAAAAGAGGGGGCGTGTTCTTAGAGCGATAGTTGCACGATGGAACCCTCGGCACAGCTATCGAATCTTTGGAAGCGATTCTTGACTATCACTGACGTTTTGTCGCTAACGCAAGGATAGATGAAGCCTTCAAGCGCTGCCGCCGACTTCCACTGTGATGATGCCATGACATCTGCTGACCGGAGACCAAAAATAGTGCCTGAATTCCGTTCTATTCGTTTCGTTGGACTTCTGAGGCGTATGATGCGACGGGGTCCATCGAGGCAGTAACGTGATCATAGGGCTGTATTGGGCATTATCAGGTGGAGGTCATGTCGTGAAAGCAGGCATTCCGTGGTTTGCACAAGACATGAGGTGTGACAAGAACAAAGACCCACGTGCTGCAGAACTGTTCTGATTGGCTGATTCATGTGTGTGCTGAGAAATTCACCAACTTGGCTGCAACGGGCCTAGCCGGACGCAAGTCTCTCCTCTCATTGCGCATTCTCCGACTCCTAATAACCGACCTCTTCGAAACACTTTGATCCCACCCACGCGCTCACCAACAACGTACCACTGCCTACCAACCCCTACGCACACCACTCCCGACCACGAATCGCTATCCCAGCTACGAACAAGACCAACAAAGCCCTACCCGAGCCGACACCGTGGCAATAAGACGAAATGGCGATGTTATACGACTGTAATCACAGTAAAAGTAATAGTAGTTACGCCCGCAAGACCTCCACCGAGTCCGCCCGGCGCTCCAACACTCAGGCATCTGCCTACGCCGTCAATGCCAGCACCATGGCGCTGAGCGGCTTCCACTTCTCTACCTGCGGGGCAGGCGGAGCGGTATGTACACACACACGGCGCGACAATGGAAGTGTGCAAGAATGAAAGCTGATCTGGATAATGACACAGGGGTGTTGGGTTTGAGGTCCCCCTAGGAGGGGTACCGTCACCACCGCCGTCTCCGCACGCCGCGCCGCTCGGATCTGCTCGTCCGGGCCTGAAGGCGCGCAAGCGTAGCGGAGATGCCTGCAATCACATCACGGAAGAGTGTGAGAGACTCTTCTGCGAGACGCTGAAGACTGTATTCTTGGTTGAGAAGGGTACCGGTCTTGAGAACTCGCTGGTGATGGATTTGCGAAACTCGAGCAACAGCAACAGCAACAGCCTGCCGAATGGCAGCAAGCCTATTCCGCAGCCGCCGCAGAATACTCGCATGGAACATGGTCTTCCTACTCCTTCGCCGTCCCCGGATGGTCGCATCTGGCCGAAGACGGGAGGTCTGATCAAGGACCATGTGGAAGTGTGGGATTACGTGGGAGGAGCTCGATTCAGAGGGTTCGTTGCGGAGAAGAGAGACGTGCGCAGCATGCTCGTCTTCTTCGACAAAGAGGTCATCGGATTGGATCTGAAGCCAGGGTGAGTTTTTTCCGCCTACATGATGTACCCTTCCTCCGTCACACACATGCTAACATCCTCCTGCATCAGACTCATGTCCCTCCTCGAACTCGCCAGTAGCGATCATTTCGATTGCTCCCAACTCATCATCTGCGTCGACCGCACCGCCGACGAGGAAGAAGTCCAGGACCTCACCAAATCCCTGGGTTGGGTCGGCTTCGAACTCTCCATGCTCGAAGACTGGACCCCCGCCGCAGAAGGCTGCATAAGCGACCAGTACATTTTCCTTGGCATGGACGTCTAATCCAGCCTAATCATGGCAAAACGGAACGGACGTGTGTGTGTGTGTGGTGCCACCTTTCGGAATTTGCGGGTACATTTGCTGCTTATCCGGTGCTGCACACTGGCACACTGGCACGCAATGCATGCATGCATGCATGCATGCATTGCCACGTCTCACCCTACTTACTACTTTTTCCTTTTCCTACTGCAGGAACGCCTTTCTGGTTGGGTACCGCAGGTAGATATACATCAGCAGACTCGCACACGCACACGCACATGCAAAAACTGGGGGAGGGAAATCAGGACTCTGATGCAATTCTTTCGTATGGAGAGGATGGATGGGGGCATGCCATGCTTGGGGTTGGGGGTTGTGGGCTTTTTCTTTCGGGCGTTTCTTTTTTTTTTTTTCGCACATGCAAATCAAGTACAGACCTACCTTGACTCATGATTACTACTCCCGTCTTTCACGTGCCATGCTCGCTGCTCGGCTCCGCCAACCCGCCACTTCTCTTTTGTTTCCCGTGAGCGGCCTTTTACAGACCTTTGGATCCTTGTCCATCTAGGCACTCTTTTGACTTCACGACATCCGAGCCGAGGCACCTCACTTCTTGGGGAACCGATCGAAGACACATTCATCAGAGACCTTGGTCGTCGTCTTCCGTTGTCACGCTCTGGGGAGAAGACATGGAAATAGATTCCACCGGTCATGCTCAGAAGATTGGGCGAAAACCGCCATAGAAGCAAAAGCACAGTTATAAGAGAAGAGAACTTTTTTTCAGCACTGGCTACCAACTCGTCTAGCTTGCTCTCGTTCATCATCAGGCATCTGTCCGAGTCGTATTACAGCACGCACGCACACACACACAACTCATTGGAGGATATACCACCCCTGTACCGCTTCTTCATCATTCAAGGTCATGTAGAGGGCATCTGCTCATTCCCATGCTGAAAAAAGAAAAAGGAAAGAAGCACAAAGGCATCGTCCTTGAAGCACCCTCCTCCAAGATTGCACCAAGTTCGCTGATGGTGCCAAGATTGTGCCAATAGTCCAGTAGGCGTGTTCCCAGCTTTCCCAGTTTCTCGCGTCAAGGCGTTCAACCCGATGAGAGAAGTTCCCCTCTCAACCTAGAAGAGAAGTTCGACGATCGAAAAAAGGCAGGAAACAAGTCCAGTAAAGTGTTGGTCGAAGGCGGGCGCGGGTCATGCTCCAGCTGTGCTGACCTGTGCAGAAGTCGAAGTAAAACAAACTGCTCGCTGTTTATGCTGATTTTTGCGTCCGTGCCGAATTTCGTCCATCATAAGTCCGGTATAGTCCGTAGTCGTGAGTCGTAAAGTCGGAAGAAAAGTACAGTAAGGAGACACGGTCCACAAAGGAGAAATCATCGACTCTGGCGCGTCCTAGCGCAATTGCGCTGTCGTGCGGTAAGATCGAGCGAGTTCGTGAGGGCGAGATTAAGGGTATTATCGCCTCACAGGTCCACCGACTTTCGCTGACTGAGGCTGGCTGATCGGCCGGGCAGACATGGCACTTGGATCAGTGCGCTGTCTCTTCAGAGCGGCGTCACCGGTAGCACTCATTGGGCGACCATATGGATCCTCTTGGTCGTCATCACGACCGCGCTTGGTTCCCGAGATCGCGCCGTTCATCGATGGGTACTGAGGTGCTGGCTGATAGCTAGATTGAGCTCCATAGTCTGGTTGACCATTGGGAGCGCCGGCTCGCGCGTCGTTGCTCATCACGTAATTGAGGTTGCTCGATGGCAGCTGGGTCGGCCGCTGTGGCGTGCCGTCGTAGCTGGCATAGGTGTTCGTGGTACGCGGAGTGGCTCTGCCAGAGCCATTCTGATGAGGCGAGATGTGCTGAGGGTCAGAGTGTAATGGTCCTGGTGCTGGGTTAGGCTTATAATTGTACGAGGGTCGTCTGGCGCCATTAGACGCACTGGTGTGGGTATATTCACCCTCATGTTCGCCTTCAGCATCTTGTTGACCGCCGTAGCCATCGTGGGCTTTGCTGTCAGGGTGATCGTTTTCGGCGCCGGCGCGGGCAGGCGGGCCCATCTCGGTCTTTACGCCACCTGGGCTCGTCTGCATGGAGCCGTAACGAGGCATGCCAGGCTGTTGGCCATACTGATGCTGACTGTAGGAGCCTGGCGCGGAGTACATCTGGCGCTGACTGTCGTATGGTGCTTGGCTGGTCGGGTATTGCATGTCCTGGGAGTTACCAGGAGGTGTGGTAGCTGCGAATATCAGTCGCCTGCTCTGCTCTGATGCGCTCTGCTCTGATGCGCGCTGCTCTGATGCGCGCTGCTCTGCCATGCTCTGTCCTGCTCTGCTCTGCTCTGCCCTGCTCACAACGCTGCTTTGAGAAACGAGAAAAGGAGAATGCTTACCCGATTGGATTTGGCCAGCCGATCCGCCATACTCATAAGAGCTACCGGTGTTACCCATGCCCATGGAGATGCTCGAAGCGCTTGCTGGTGGGGTTGGAAACGTGTGAGCACGGTCCAGCCCAGGCCTACCCGAAGCGGGATGCGGCGCAATCGAATGAGGTGGTTGTTGAGGCATACTGGTCCCGACGGGGTTCGCCATTGAATGGTGGTGCGTCAAGGCAGGAGGTTGAGTACCTTGCGGCGTGCGCATGTACTCTGGAGAGGAATCCGGACGACGCGCAGCAGCGGCCATTGCGGCGTTGCCGATGCTCTGGCGCGCCTGGTTGGTAGGGTGATAGAGCAAGGCACCGATGTTGTGAACAAACAGAGGATAGAGGAGTTCCGTGATCTTCTCCTTGTTCGCAAAGTCCAACGCGCGATCGAAAGGAATCCTGCAAACAAGTCAGTAAGGTAGAAATGAAGTGCGGTTGGGACTTGTCTTACCAGACACCCTTGAGATGCATTGGCCCAATCTTGACAACATGACGCGTCTTCTCGCTCTTGAGGATGCCATCACGACGACCACGCGTCATACCAGCAACGTTCAGCAACTTGGTTCCGTTGATCATGTGGTTGTCCTCGCGTCTCGCAACGCAGACACCGTTTGCTTCCACCTGGAAACACAGGCTACCTTCGTCTTCCCAGAGAGTTGCTGTGACTCTCGGCTTCATGCCATGAGGCGCAATTTGTCCGGTGGTGTCAAAGGACTGCTGGAATTGCTGATTGCCCGCTGGAGGCTGGCTGGAGGCCATGGTTGGCAGTGGAAGAGACTGGACCATCTGACCACCCATTGAAGATGTCACCGGATGGCCTGCAGACATTGGCGGCATGGTGTTCGGGTACGAGTAGCCTGGGTAAGGCTGTGCCGAATAGCTGTGCGTAGCTGGCTGCAGTGCCTGTGGTTGACCGTATCCGGCATACTGCGGCGCTGAAACCGGCGCATGGCCGTCCATGTACGGCGGAGGTTGATTCATGCCTGGGTATGTGTGCGACGGATACGTCGGGTGGGGGTGGGCGTTGGAAGCCGTGGTGGGCGACGGCGTTTGTTGATCTGGGTGCTTGGTTCCGTCTACCGAAGAGGCGTATGAGGTGTTTGAATCGTACGAGGACTGGGCAACACTGGAGGCAGTGAAAGAACCAGCCCGAGGTGACGAACCAACGGAAGACCCGCTTGTCTGCTGATGATGGACGTCCTGTGCGTACTGTGGACGATCCGCGTATGGGTGCTGCGGCGCAAACGAAGCTGATGGCCACTGGCTGTCGTTTCCTCGGGCGTTCAAATGCGAAAAGGGTGGTAGCGCCAGTTTTACGGTTGTTGGGTGTCCGAATGGAAGCTCGACCTTGAAGCCGAACTGAATTGTCCAAGTGAATTGTCAAGTGCAAAGTGAAGCTCCAAGCGGGGTTTTCGGAGTCCGCTCGCTTCACTTGGGGCAAGTGAAGTTGTCTTGGCACAAAGTTGCGAAATTCTGGATTGTCTTGCCGATGCCGTCGTGAGCTTCGGTACGTCGTCAAAGCTGCTTTTGCGGTTCCGTAACGGTCGTAAAGTGTCGTCTATGATGCTCGCTGCTAACAATGACTCCCAGACCGAAAGCAAGAAGCACTGCAGTGACGGACGCCAAAGAAGTCGTTAATGCAGGGGGGGGTCGTAAAGGGTCGTGAAGGGTCGTAAATGGTCGTGTATTGTCGTTACCAATGGCCGTAACGCTATTCCTCACGAAAGGCCTATATTCGAAGAGTGAGGTTAGCTGTGATGACTCTGGGGTGTATGTGGTATGTCGTGTGGAGGCAGCGGGAGTACTGCACGACGGCGACTATCGACGCACCCAATGCTCTAGAGGAATGCAATGCATGAGCAGCGCAGAGCGAGCAGCGGTTCGCGAAGGGTAGCAGGGCAGCGGGGGAGCTGGAGTATCAAGAGAGTGGAGGGTGGGTGGTTGGAAGCTAGGGCGGCAGCACAGACAGCAGGGGCAGGTCGGCGGGCGGGAGAGTCCCAGCCTGCGCTGCGTGCTGCATCGATAGCGCTAAGCCGCTTCGGAGGGTAAAGGCAAGAGGAGGTGTGGGTGGAGCGGGACCCACTACGACTGGACTGAGTCGTAGTAGGTAGTGAGGCAGGGCAGGGCAGGGCAGGGCAGGGCAGGGAAGGGCAGGACAGCAAAGAGGACGTTTACGGCTGATACGTACCCCGTCAATAGTCGAATTGGTGGTGGATGTGGTGGTTGGCAGGAGCGAGCGGCGATGTCCAAGATGGTGTTGCAGTGGCAGCTGCCGTTGCAGGCGTGTCAGTCGTCGGTGTTGGCGGCGGCTGTCTTGCTGTGTATCTCTGTCGCGCGGCGGCAAGTGCTGAGCGGGAAGCGAGCGCGGGCCCGTTTGTTGCAGCGGCAGTCAGGTACGGCGCGTGTGTCGACGGCGTGCGTGGTGAGCCAGCAGCGGAACGGGTACAGTAGTACTGTGGTGGGTGGGCGCGTGCTGCCTGCTGGGAGTGATGCGGCAGAGCAGGCACCAAGGACAGAAAGTGAGCGGCGAGTGAGCGCGCCGCAGGAGTGCGGTCGGCGTGCGTGCGGTAGTGTGTGAGATCAGAGGTGAGAGGTGAGGGTCTGCGGTCTGCGGTCTGCGGTCTGCGGTCTGCGGTCTGCGGTCTGCGGTCTGCGGTCTGGCTCTACCGTCGTGAGCCTGCGCTGTGGTTCCGGGATGTGTGCTACTGCACTGCAAGCAAGACGAGCGTGCGGGCAGCGGGCAGCGGGCAGATGTGCGTGCGTCGTGAGCGGGCCGGCGCGCTGTTGCAAGGGCAGACTGCGACAGCAGCAAGCAGCAGCAGTAGCGTGATGGTGCAGCAGAGAGCGAGACACACCTCGTGGGACTGCGGTGGAGGAGCAAGCTGCAGGTGCAGGTGGGAGGAGCGTCGTTGGCACAAAGGAGGCGGGTGCAGCAGCAGCAGCAGCAGCAGCAGCAGCCAGCAGCGGGAGGAGGTGTCTGGTAGGCGCAGGAAAGCGATCGATGCGGTTCCTAAATTGAAAAAGCACGCGGCGGGCGGCGAGGAAGGGCCTTTTCGGTTGCGCTGAGACACGAGAGTGGTGGAGAGGGACTGGAGTCGAGCAAGGCCAGCACCGTGCAGTGCAGGGATCACCAAGAGCCGCGGGTGGGCAGAGGGCAAGAGCAGCGCAGAGCACAGAGAGGGCAAGAGCAGCGCAGATTCAGATTCGCAGAGCAGAAGGTGCGAGTGGCTGGCCAGGTCCGTCTGTTGGAATGCAGGAAGGAGCTCTGATCGTCGCTTCCGCTGCTGCGGCGGGAGGGCCCTGCTGATGCTGGCAACGCTGGCTCCTGCTCTGCCGGGGGGCTTGATTTGATCCCGTACGTGTCGTGGCCAGAGATCGTGGGACGGAATTAAGCCTGCCTGTACCCGTATGGCAGAAGCAGTCACCGGATGCACTCGGTGAGTAGTAGGACGAAGGTGGACGTGCGTGCGGCGGCCATGCGATGCTATCTATGCTGCTCATGTCTCTCCGCCGGCGACCGTATGACCTGCTACAGTACAGTACCTCTCTATGCGCTGTAGGCGTCGACTCGTGGGGCCGGGAGAAGCGAAACAGCAGCGCAGGGACTGAGTTCAGCGTTGAGCGACGTTGCGGCTCTCGGCCCTGCTATGCACGATGGCTATCCACACCGATCTGCTGTCTGATCAACGGGCGCAGAGGGGGCAGATCGGAACCTGCTAAAAGTCGTCGTCTTCATCATCGTCTCGAGGAAGCACGCAGCACGCAGCACGCAGCACGCAGCACGCAGCGCGCAGCGCGCAGCACGAAGCCGAAGACCGCGAGCCACCAGTTCACCCTCAACCATCAACTCCGGATCGCTACCTACCCTCCACCCCAGCCGTTTTGACCACGAGGATGGCAGGAAGGACAAGGCCCGGAAGAGCGGCGCTGGTCGCGCGACAGCCACAGCGGGAACAGTCTGATATCGCCAGCGGTGCTGCTAGCGACAGAAGACCAGGCGGGCGTGCGCGCTCGAATTCGTGCTGAACACGCATCCGGCTAGGCTCAATCCTGCGGCGGGTACGCTCCGGCTTAGCTTCACGAGATTGTTCAACGGTCCGCCAGTAGTTGTCTCCGTCGCTCGACGTCGGCTCCGACGACTGCTGCTGCCGACCAAATGCTATTTTTCAATGCCGCCACCGACTGTGCGACGCGACCTCGACGATTCGTACGACCACGAGCCATCTGCTGTTGTTATGCTCAATCAATCCGGTTATATCTCACCATCTACAAGCTACAACGCTACATGCTGATCCAATCCGCTCTGTGCATCCTTCCATATCATCCGTCTCGGCCTGCAGTGGCGATCGGGTTTGTCACAGGGCCTGCGCTTGCGAAAAGAGCCTTTGCTTTGTGCACTTCCGGCGTCCAGACGCACGGACCCCTCCTCCTCCTCCTCCTCCTCCGCGAGATCATTCCGACGTGTTTCGCTGACAACAGCATCCACGCACACATGTCCATCCCCGATCACGTTGTCTTGCGCCCCGCCGTGACTCGGCAAAGGGACGACAATGGTTGGCGGCTGGCCAGAAAATTGTGAGCCGCGCCTCGAGCAGCACAATGCCCGTGCGATTGGTTCTGCATCCTTGTTGATGACGGGCAGATAGCGCCTTGCCTGTCTGCGAGGCGGTCCGATGCCAAACCAGGCACCCCGGCCTGAGGAGATGGAGCCAGAAACGAATCAGAGGTCCGAAGGAATGGCTCGTTGGGACCCATCTATCGGACGTAGCACCAGAGTCGGATGGGCAATAATGACCGCTGTCAGCAGGCTTGTACGAGCACCCTGACACTCGCACGAGCGCCCATTGTGACTTTGGGAGGGGGGTGGTGGTGCGGCGTGAGAGACGAGAGCCAGGACGCCCAGCGAACACCAGAAAGATCGCAGCATGCACGACCCTCCATCGTCGACGACCTAAGCACTGGCTGCTGCTGCAGCGGCGGGTAAGAAGACGGGATCTGTTTCCTCCCACTGGAGCTAGAGCAGACGCGCAGCTGCAGATGCATGTGATGCAGCATCGCTCCAAACCGTCTAGCGCTGTCGTGTGTAAGGAAAGGTAACGCGCGGGCCAGCCGCCCAGCCAAGCACTGTAGACTGGGCAAGCAGTTCGGTTAGGTTCGCTTGCAAAGGCCGGCCCACCTACGAGATATCCGTACCCGATGCCTCTGTCCACCACCGGCAAACTCCTAGCTCGCGCCTCAACAATTCTGCGCTCGTCAGCATCACCTGGCACAATCCGGGCGCTGGTGGCCAGTCAGTGGAGGCCAGCCGAGGAGGAGGTGGAGCGGGTGAGGCGAAAGTGCGGTAGCGATGGACTGGCAAGCACCCCGAAAAGCAATATCGACATCCCGGAGGCTTGCGAAAGGCATCTCGAATGAAAGCCGAACACGTCTGCGCGGTGGACATGCGCGGACAGTCTAGGCAACCTTAATTACGCCACACCTCGCGCAGCGTCGCACACGCACGCCAGGACGTCTTTTGGGAGGCATCCTCCAGCATCCTCCAGCATGTCCTATCGGTACGCGCTCCTGCCCGTTTGGGGCAGCTGGAATCGTGAAACACCTTCGCACCACGTCAACCGGCGCGCGCTCTGGACAATCGCACCCGGGGGCCACAGGGGCTGCGCGCGGGAGGCTGTGTGTGGTGGGTGTGCACGAGGTGCCGACTGCGGACTGCGGACGGAAGACAGGCGGGGGCGTACACCGCCATTCCTCCCGATGCACGCGGATGATTGGCCATCGCTGCAAACGAGCACCTCACCCATCAATATCGACGAGTTTCACTCGGAGGTACACCTCCACTGTATCACTATCACATCCTCGGCCGCGACTGGCAGCCTGAGGCCGACGTTGGACGGGATGTTGTTAGTAGGTGCGCCCGACGAATAGCAGAAGTGTGCCCGGTCGTTAGTATTGGCCAGACCTCATGTCTTATTATGCCGCCGACGCGCCGTCGCTGTCAACTTGAGCACACTCTCCACGCGCGCAGACCGGATCGTGCGCGGTCTGTAGGCTGCGTGCGTCCGCTGCGGCGCATACGCAACACATCGAACGGCAGGATACACTTGCATGCACTGCACGGTAGGATGCCTGCGCAGGGCAAGCAATGATAGTCGGCAGCGCATGTGTGGTCGGGCCTCGGTGCAGCGCACCTTGCCGCCGCATCACGACGCCAGGGCCTTCATGTGTTTATAGAAGATCTCCTCTCCTCTCAACTTCCACGCTATAGTTGAGCTCGCCTTGCTTGCGCCGCGCTGCCTACCGTATTGCTGCTCTGGACTCGACTCTGCCAAACCCTAACTCAACGTCCGATGGCGGACAGCCAGGTTCACCCCTGCTTGCACGACTCTCTCGCACTTGTGTCACGCTACCCGTTTCTCGATCTTGCCGTCTCGACTCGCCTTCGGACCACCGACCCGAACATCTGGAGACCCGTGTTTATGTTCAGCCAACAAGAGAAAGGTTTTGGGTAATGGCGCTGCGCTGCGCAGGAAAATGCACAGATCGAAGTCGCGGTGAGCTGACTCGCCTTGCGCTCCCGAGCACTGGGTAAAACCATCCTCTACCCCTTGGGCGGCAAAAGAACAGGGTATCCTGTTCACGCTCTCCATGCTAAATAGGAAGGAGTCGATCCATCCCTCGAAGTTTTGAGCACATCCCTGACGCCAGCAAAGCCATGTTCCGACCGTCTGGCCAGAATCGCGGAGATGGCGCTGCGTTGATGCAGAGAAATGACTCGACCGGCTCTGTATGCCATCTGCCCGGGAGGAACGCGTGGGAAAGCGCCTTGCAATCGTGAAAGATCAGCTGGATATTGGAAAGCGCATTCACTTCGCCTGAAGTTTCGATTCGCATCAAACTCGTGCTTGGCGGAGCGGGCAGGCTCTTTGAACAAGACCGGCCAGCGAGAACGATACCCTCTTCGTTGACGACACTCGTCATCGACAAGTCTGCCTCCGCAAGTGCTGCCGCAGCTGCATGGTCTCCGCAACAATTAAACGTAGGGACGCCCGGGGAAAGTTGCCATGCTACCATTGCCCAGACGGCACAGTCTTGTCACGTTGACTTCCGGTTACCGCAGTACGCGCAACTGTCACACCGCCGCCACTGTGATCCAACATTGCCCACTGTGCCAACTCACACCAAGGATACATCTGTTCCTGGCTCAATCCAGGTCCATTCGTAGGCAATCTGGCGCCATTTAGCGAATTCCACGCACAAAGCTCGTGGCCAATATCTCTACGCGACTTCAACGGTCGTTTCCAGGGACAGGCAGAGTCGAGAGGCCCCTTCAGTTCATATTAAAGTCACTGGGTGCTGTCACAAGCATAGTTTGGGCTCGGACGTAACGAACTCCATTTTCACTTCATCTCGACCGCGATGCTGGAACAGATCGTCCTCGAAACATGTCTGTCGCGCAAGACAGCGATGACCGACTCAAGGATATCGAGTCACTATCCCCATACAGACGCAAGCGAAGGTTTGAAACTTGAAGATCGTAACGCCTCAAGGTCTTGCTTCCAAAATCGTCGTCGTGAAGGCCGGAAGCGGAGGAACAGCCGAAAGCAAAAGTACAGCGACGACACGGTGAGACGAGTCTCGCTGCGGAACTGACTCTCGCTGCAAATGGTAGGACCTAATTGAGTTCATGCTGATGGAGAGGATAGCAATCCACTATACACTTTTACCGAGGTTCACTGCGACTCGTTGCAGCGGATTGTCGACAGGCATTTTGTTGATACCTAGGAGCCGTATTGCTAACACCGTTTTCTAGCACACTTCACTAATTACGGGTGTGTTCCCACTGGTCCGAAGAGGTCTCTTAGAGCACTTATCGACCTGCGGGTCCCCGAAAGTCCATCTCTCGACACTGTAGCTATATACCACCTACCTTTAATATACGCTGATACTGTCGTACTACATTACCCTACCTTGGATTCTAGAGTAAGAAAAGACTATACTAGGCTTTAATACAGAGGAATTCTCCCGTATAGGTATTAGGTATTAGGATCTAAAGTTTTGTAGGTGAATGGAAGTCGAAGTGTGTAGCATGTGAAGCTGTGTACGTGATGAGTAAATACTTCTCTTCCTATATGTCTAACTATAAAGCATAAATTCTATACTACTAGCAACGCCGCAAAAAATCATCCATCTTGCAGACCGGGTACAGGAGTGAGGAGGCATTGTTGTATTCGTCGTGTTCCGCTTATGAAGTTCGAGCAACGGAATGGACAGACAGTATGCTTCAAGGCGTATGGCGCGGCGAATAATGATGACTACATGTAGCTACTAGGTACTACTACCTAAGTGTCCTCGACCAACGCAGGGGGGAATGAATAATGCAGCCAAACAAGCGACGATTATCTATTTCTGCGGCTTATTATGCTGCATCTTGTTGATTGATGAGAGAGGGAGACTGCCTAGAAGGAATTTCGAATGTCAGCACCAACAAAGTCATCGATCGCGAACGGTATCTAATGTACTTATATTACTACATGTAGTAACCGGCAACAACGGGGCGTTTTGGTCATGCATGACTGACACGATCCTATCCCGATTATTGCTGCGTCGACTTCCTTCCTCCATCCATTCAGCAAGGCCAAGAAGTCCTGTCCTGCGCCTCTCTCTTCAGAAGAGACACCAAGTGGAAGAGATCAGAATACCTTACAGCTGCATCTTCTCCGAGACTACTACTTACTTGCTTTCTCTCTCTCGGCAGATAGTAGTACCAGCCAGTCAGCAGGCATGCGAACTGCTTGCTGCTGCAGACACCACCACTACTACTACTACTTACTACCTGCACAGCCGACACACGCATTGCAGCGCAGCCCAGCGCAGGGCAGCGCAGAAGGTGACAGATCTGGTGCAATGCACCAGAACTTTTCCCACACCTGCGCAAGAGATCCAGAGATGGCGATGCTACTACTACTACTTACCTTGCTGGAGATCGCACAAGAATTGTCGGTGGTCTCATCGGTAGGACTCCTGAGTCCTGAGTCCTGAGTCCTGAGTCCTGAGACCTGCATTGCGGAGAACAGTCGTCGCTGTCGAGCTTTCGATGCAAGGCAGGTGAGTAATTTGATAATGATATCAGTTCTGAGAACAATAGGCAAGACTTCAGTATCATGATATAGAACAAGGTACTCAATCAACATTGCGATACATTTCCCTTTCATGCCATGGCATACTTCAGCAGAGATCGATCGCCGCCATAGCAAGGTATCGTAACACAGCGATTTGTTCCAAACCCAACGAGGTCAAAAGGAGAAAAAGTCTTCCTCGAACGCAAGGTGGTCCACGCATTCGTCCGGGTATTGTCCAACCAAGAACGCCCAACCAGCATCATCCCGACGAACAATGATGGGAAATTCATCCGTTCCAACGCAACATCAACTCCGAAGAGTGTGTTCTCCCCAACGAAGGAAATCAATAATACGTGCCCCTGCCTTCACTCCACTTCTTCACGACCGGCTTTGTCTCGCTGCGCTGCAAAGCGCTCTCACTGAATTCCTCACTCGGCTCAATCAATCGCGAATCATCTCCAGCAAAGCTCACGCGTCCACTCCGCCGACGGTTTTCTCCAGACTGCTGTGGGCTTTCGAGGTATCCCACGGCGCCAACCCATTCCCACACCCTACCCACATCTCCGCTTCGCCCCTCGCGCACCATGGGTCGAACGTTGGCATTCCCTTCGACTTTCCGCTGTACCCTCTCCCACAATTTCTTGCGGCGACTAGCAGAGAATTCGTCCCTCAGGACGTCATCCCTCAGTTGCGCAACGCTAATGTAATTCTCTTTGTAGATTTCGGGTTCCGCGGCATGGTACGCTGCTTGTAGCGACAGTTTCTCAAGAGCCAAGCTCGCGAGCTTCTTGGCTTTTGCTTCTGTCTCGTGGCTTGATGTGATGCGACGACGACCGTAGGTCCCGCCGGACAGAACGAGCAGAACAGCTACAAGTTGCCAAAAATAGTGTCTAAGTGTTTCGCGAAGCGATCGGCGGACGGCGCAGGCGAAGGGGATTGCGGCGAGGCTTGTGGATCGGAGGACGGCATGTTGTCCGGTTCTGGGGTTGCGGAGAATCTGTCAGTATGAAGATATCTTGTAAGCATGCGAGGTATCGACGATGAACAGAACAGTAGACTGGGGTTGGCTGTAGGAAGAGGGCCTCTCGACTTACCCGTCTGAACCGCTGACGACTTCTTCTGCATCGAGGATTTCTCCCAATGCGCTCTGCCAAAGGTCTTCGAACTCGTCGTTGCTCATGCCCTTGCGGCGCTTGACCGCAATGTTCTTCTTGAGGTCCGTCTCCTTGATCGCAGGCGCAGTAGCCTCTCCGCATTCATACTTGGCATTTTGTTCCCGTAAAGCTTCTACAGCACGCTCCTTGACTGTCTTGACTTTCTTTGCACGAACACTGTCTGGCTCGCATGTGGGCGGAATTGGGATGAGCCCGTTCAGGGAGAACGGGTGCTGCGTGAGCACGAAGCCGTTCTCGCACTCTGTCTGGAGCTCGTCGCCGCAAGCCGCGTGAGGTGGGCATGGCTCACACTCCGGTCGGATGATCTCTGCCCACTTTGGTACTTCAACTCCAGCCCACTCGACTGATGGTGACCCAACTCCACAGTATCCGACTTGGAGCTTCTCCTGACGCCACACAGCTCCCAAGGCGACTGCCATCACCGAAAACACAGCTCCGACTCCCCATTTAGCATGCGCTGAAGGCTTCTTGGTCTTTCGGCGCGTAGGGACAAGCTCGCCAGTTTGCTGAGCCAGGTCCAGATCCAGTTGTTCTTCAGGTGTGAACTCTTCCGTGGGCTCGACTTCCTCCTGTTTCTTCACCCTTGTGAGGGATTTCTCGAGACTCTTGCGCGGGTAGCCGTCCATGCGCTGCTTAGCCGGGCTGATTCCGTCTGTGCGTCGCCGAAGTTCGCGATGCCGCCGCTCGAGATCTCTAGCCGAAGAGCCAAGTGTAGTGCGCCTACGATCAGTGTCCGGAGCTGGCGCAAGAGGTGGAGGGCTTGCAGATTGGAAGACATTTTCATTTGAGAACGGACTGTCCTCTTCTGCTCTTTCAGTCTTGACAGCCGGTGTCGCTGCGGTGTATCGTGTTCGCGATTGTCTCCTGCGCACAGTCTTCGGCGCTGGTTCCTCCTCTACCGGTTCCACAGCTCTAGCACGCCTTCCAGACACTGACCGTCGCGGAGTGAAACCCTCTGGTGGAGCGGTACTATGTCTTATTCCTTCAGATGTCGGCACGACCTCTTGGACCTCCTCAGTGCGAGCTCGTGTGGTGCGCCGAGTGCTGCGACCCGTCGCTGGTGTAGGCGGGATCTCTTCGTCTTCATCACCAGCACCAGTTCCCTTTCGTCCAGTTGTTACATCTTCGATGCCTCTACTGGTTCGCTTGATGCGTGCGCTGGCCTGCTTGATCTTTCGCGCCTGTGGTAGGAGCTCCTCGTGGAAGATTTGGACTAGCTGGGACTTCTTGGAGGCAGCCGAATAATCAATGCCGTGCTCAAGGAGGATCGATCGCAGTTTGGGTACGGTCAGGGAATTGGGGTCAAAGCCCGGTTCTAGATAGGCCTGACCGCCCATGTTTGATGTTTGATGCCGTCTGACCCGCGACTGGGCGCACGCCTGGATGTGTCGTTCGTAAGGCGCAAGTCTGATGCAGCGCAAGGAAAACAGACAGATGATTTGCGCACGGGCGATGGAGTGGTGTGTGTGGGAGTGGCGACGTGGTTGTTGTGTGGAGGAAGAGGAGGAGGAAGCTTTTCCGTTGCGATAAACATGCTCGCACCTCGCACAGTGCTCGGCTGTCACTAGGCAGACCGGGTCCGTGCACCGCAAGTGACGTTGCAGCCTGCGATTAATCATCGTACTTGAACGTCGGCTTTCGTGTCTCGTCCTTTCCATCTGCAATAACACCGCCGTCTTACCCTCGTCAGTAGTATGGCGTTTGCTTCGGACGACGCCGCCGATACATGTCTTGCACGGCAAGAGTCACTCGACAACGCCGAAATGTCAAGCTTCATCTGATCAGAACTGTGTACCGGAAGGGAGTAGACCGACGCTGGCCAGAACCCTTCTTGGGTCTCAGCTCGCGGACCGCACGTAGATTTGACAAGATACAGACTTATGTCTGTGTTAATTGAGACAAGCGCTCTCTGTAGGTACTCTTGACTGATAGCGCCCTGACAACTCACGTATTTCGTGTCTCAGGCAGGACAACATCTACCATGAGCGCCGCAATACATTCATCCCTTGCGATTTTACTGTCCGATGTGAACAATCGCGAGACTCAGCGTCAGAACGTACACTCAGCGGCTCGAACACATCCTCAAGCTACAGTTGCTGAGCAATTCAGAAAAGGATCAGCCAACTTTATTAATCAAGCTATAACAGCAAGCAACCTCGGTGCCATGGTCCAGATGGGCAACGATCACATCGCTCCAAACTTCTATTCAAGAATCGACAACTACGTGCCTGCGCACCCTTTTGCCGAGTACGTTGAGAATCTACGTCGTTTCAAGGTGGAATTTCCCACATCAGAGTGCGGCCCGCTGGATGCGGACGTGGAAGTCGACGACAAAACCCGGCCGCGCCATTGTTTACCAACTGCTAGAAATCACCGGTCATTCGTTGCGGCTGAGAAGACTTAGTATTTGCATGCTCCATTGGATCAGGAAGAAACGAAGCTGGAGGGCTTATCAGTGCCCGACAGTGAGAGGTCTATCAGGCACTGGGATACTGGGCGACTTATGAGGTGATGAAACTCGCGCGCTTCTTTCCTGGTGATAGATTGATGGCAGAGAAGACCAGGTGGAGTCTTGGTGAAAGCAGTCAGAAAATTGCGGAAGACTGCGTGACTGTAGGGTTGTTATGATGTATGAGCGAAAGAGCACCAAACGTCAATGCGACGGATTTTTTCGAGCTCTCGCGAGATCAGAGATTGAAGAAGGCATCTGCCTGTCCAGGTAAACGCAGTAGCGTATTGTACGCAACGACCGGCTCCTTCCATCCACCTCAACTCTAAGGCGTCACTGCTCATCATAACAGCACAGCAGATGTCGATTCCTCCGCGCTTCACCCGTCTTGCTCAATATCTTTGCTGGTCCCATAGGAACATCCGCCATCTTGTGCCGCTGGCATGCATCGATATGCCTTTCATCACCATTCATAAACAGCAGGCGACCAACAACGGCAGTCCTCGGAAATCACTCAACAAGAAGGTATCCCAGATCTTCGGCGTCGGAAAGAATCCTTATCCAGCCGCGGGCTTGTCGAGGTTGAAACGCGCCGCATCACGCATCTTTGAGAAGATCATCCGCCCTCACCGTAAGTCCTCGTCACTTCGATCACGACCGATCGAGACTACTCTAACGTGAAGCAGGCTCAGATATGGACGGGATGTCTTCGCCTCATCATCGGACTGCTCCTCCAACACGGCCAGCGCTTAGCAGCCATGTCGCCACGGTTCGTGATGCTTTACGATCATCCGATGCGAGCTGGGAAGTGCCGACGACATATGTGCCCCAAAGGAAACGCTCCGTGCGCTTTGAGGGCTTGGGCGTGAACAGCCAGCTGGATGGTCAGGTCAGCGAGAGAAGGTATGAGGTGCCCTATACGAAAGAGCAATCCCGAAATACGATACATGGCGCATTCAGACTTCAAGGCTATAGCATTGTCTCTCCAATGGTGCTAAGAAAGGTGCAGATCGAAGTCAGAGAGTAGCTCACACTCCCGCCTTGAAGCGTTGACTACAAAGCTAGCCATCACGTCCGCGACAGACACGGTCGTTCGCCGCGCAAATTCCAAGACGAAGCCGAATGTGCCATTTCTCGACACACACGTCGACTTCCTGCATGATCAGGTTGCCTTGGACCGCCACTCATCCCCTAGTACCATGTCCTCTTCAACACCATTGCGAGACCCTCGCTCGATGTGGTCACCAGCCAGTACGGCATCGACAGGAGCAACATCCTTCACCTCACCAGGCTCATCGGGATCAAAGAACAAACGTCAGACCCCAGAGGACTGTCAGAATACAAGCAAGACCGTCGCCAATCCCGGCGAAGAGAATCAACTTCCACCGATCGAGGAGGATAGTGCACGTTTCATTATGCTGCCTGTCCAAGAGACAACACTTACCGTTGCACCCTCTGTTACAACTGTCGAGAATGCTGCAGCAGCCAAATGTGCTCTGGAAACATTGTGAGTTGATGAGCGCGACCCTCTCACTGCCATTTGCTAATGATGCTCGTGCTCAGTCACGCCCAGCTAATGGAAGCGTCCTCACCTCGATCGATTCGGCGCAAGAAATTTGAGCAAGAGATGTGCGACGTTGGCATGCCCCATGAAGATCGCATCGCGGCTCGAGAGAAATGGTTCAAAGCAGAGAGCGACCACCTGCGACAAATGCGCGTCCTCAAGGCGTCTTCAATTGCCCGACACAACGCAAAAGGCATTTCGATCGCCGGCTATGATACGTTGCGCGTGCTGGGCAAAGGCAGCTTCGGTGTAGTTCGTCTAGTGACCGAAAGCGGTCCGAGGAGTGCAGATGAATTGGACAAGGCAAGTATAACATTCCGAACTTTGATTCCAGAGCTTTCTGACGTGTGACAGAACATCACGCCAAAGTCTGTTCTCGCTGGCAAGCCTCTCTCGGACGTCTACGCCATGAAGGTCATTCGGAAGTCGGAAATGCTTCGAGCATGCCAAGAAGGGCATCTTCGCGCTGAAAGAGATTTCTTGGTTGCTTCCGAAGGATCACGCTGGGTTGTGCCTCTCCTTTCCAGTTTCCAGGACAACAGCAACCTGTATCTCGTCATGGAGTACATGATTGGCGGCGACTTCCTGGGACTGCTTCTCCGAGAAGACGTCTTAGACGAAGAGGTGGCCAGATAGTACGTGGCCGAGATGATCCTTTGCATAGAGGAAGCTCACAAGATGAAGTGGATCCATCGCGATGTAAGCGGATATCTCATCGTAAGCTGGTGTTCTTCAAAGACTGACCTGTGATAGATCAAGCCAGACAACTTCCTCATCAGCGCTTCCGGCCACCTGAAGATCTCCGACTTCGGACTCGCCTTCAACGGACACTGGGCACATAGTCAGACATACTACAATGGTCAGCGCGAGACGCTCCTTGAGAAGATCGGCATCAAAATCAAGGGCGATGAACAAGACGAGGCCGACGACCTGATGTATCAGTCGGATGGAGCAGACGGACGATGTCCCATCAAGTCACCCAAACCAGACCCTGATGAGGGTGCAAGGCGAGAAGGGCTGTTGAATTGGCGAAACCGTACGGAGCGTCGGAAAATGGCACGCAGTGTCGTTGGGACAAGTCAATACATGGCACCAGAGGTCGACATATTCCGCCTGTTTCTAGCAAGTGCAACGCTGACTTTGGATCCCAGGTCATCCAGGGACAGCCCTATGATGGACGCTGCGACTGGTGGAGCATCGGCATCATCCTCTACGAATGCCTCTGGGGACGCACACCCTTCTACTGCGAGAACCGACAGCTGACCAAACAGAGCATCGTGGCGCATAGGTTGACGTTGCAGTTCCCTTGTAGAGAACGGGTTGCAAGACCGACATCTGATAGACCTCGGCGGCTGCCACCACCGAGTGATCTCGCCATCGATCTTCTTCAGGGGATCCTCGCGGACAAAGAAGCCCGGTTGAGCTCAAGGCAGTAAGAAGCCCGCATCACAGACAAACGAGAGGGAAATATTGATTTGTTTCGTGTCCAGATACCGCTACGCAGAAGCTCGCCTCTCCCGCCGTCACTCCTCTGCATCCAACACCAGCCCTCTCTCCCGTCACGTCTACTCCAGCGGCGCCGAAGAAATCAAAGCTCACAGATTCTTCGACGGAATTCCCTGGTCGCAAATGCACCTGACCCACCCGCCTTTCGTCCCTCGCGTCCGCGAGAATCAGTCCATCACCAAGTACTTCGAAGACGAGCAGGAGATTCTCAATGACACGAGCGCTTCCAGCGAAGAAGCAGCTTCGGCGAAGGACCACCCGGCCACGGCCAGAGAAGACTTCGCCGGTCTCGATGAGAAAGAAGTGCTCGCCGCTCTGGGCGAGCGGGACTTCTCGAGATGGAAAGAGGAAAGATTGAGGAGGGAGCATGTCGAACTGGGCATCGAACATTGTCCGAATCCGGGTGAAGAATTGAGAAGGATCAAGGAGCATTACGGGCCCCGGTACGAAGCCTGGAAAGCCCACCGGATTGTCGAAATTGCGGAAGAGAAGGCGCTGCGAGGCCCGCAGGCACCGCCAGCAGCGGCGGCGGCGGCGACGGAAGAGCAGAGAAGGCAGAAGGAAAAGAAACGGCCCCGGGACAAGATGTTGAGGGATCCTGTCGTTGGGCGAAAAGTTTTGGAGTTGAGGAAGAAGGGGGCGTTTTTTGGTTATACTTATCGCAGACCCAAGACTGTTGTTCTGGAGGGTGTTGATGGGTATGCAGTTGGTGGTGGTGCAAGTCCGTTGGCGGCGCGGAATAGGGATAGGAGGATGAGGGCTCCGAGGGGGTTTGAAAGGCCGAGTATCTTGAAGGTAAACGAGGGGGTGGAGGCGAACGAGAACGGGGAGGAAGTGGAGAGGACCTAGGTTTCTTTTAATTGGGAGGCTGCCGTTGATGTACATAGAAGTTGGACCTGAGAATTCGTACGACTCTAAATCTTTCTTTACAGTCTCGTTCAATCTTGTTTGTCTGCTGACGGCAAGACTCTCATCGCCCCCGATTGCTTGTCTCTTTCGAATTGCTTGATCTCCTGCAGAGCACTCTTGATCGTCTCGCCCCGCTCTTGAACATCTATACTCGATCGGCACCAGAACCTGTATTCCTTCCCCTTCAGTTTCGCTTTTCCAAACCGCTCGATTTCTTGCTCCAGCGCCGTGGCGGAATGCTCCAGTGTGATTCCATTCGCTGCTTGAATTTTATCTGCTCCCAGCCGAGGGAGTGCTCCAAAGACACCGGTAGGATCGGGAATGTAATCTCCGATGAAAATTTCTCTGGGGGAGTTTGTCAGTGTGGTGTGAGTGGCCGCGAGATCGAAAGCCGTGACAAAGGAAATAGTGAGTCATGTGAACGAAATGTTGAAAGATGTGTCAAGAGACCCGGGTTATCAGCTAGCTACTGAGCCTGAGTTGATCTTCCGATTTCGCCGCAGCTTTACTTGGGGTCGTCGAAGACGTAGGTCAGGTGGCAACGACCGCAGTACTGGCGGTTGTGCATGGCGGCCATGAAGATACCGGCACCGCACTATTGGCGTGTTAGTCCTGGCCCATGCGCCACATGTGTATGGGTGTGGGGTTATCCTTACAGTCTCAGCTGGGCACTCTCTCCTCAGACGCTCGATCTTGCCATCACCGTCGACCTTGTAGTACTTGAGCACAGCGAGCTTGGTCTTCTTGCGCTTGTGCTTGATCTTCTTGGGAGTGGTGTAGACCTTCTTCTTGCGCTTCTTGGCCATACCACCACGCAGGCGGAGGACCAGGTGGAGGGTGGACTCCTTCTGGATGTTATAGTCGGAGAGAGTGCGGCCATCTTCGAGCTGCTTGCCGGCGAAGATCAGACGCTGCTGGTCTGGAGGAATACCTTCCTTGTCTGCGGCCGATGTGTCAGATGCTGTCGTTGGCGCGAGTGTGGTGCGGGTGGCGTACCTTGGATCTTGGACTTGACATTGTCGATGGTGTCGGACGATTCCACCTCGAGGGTGATCGTCTTACCCGTGAGGGTCTTGACGAAGATCTGGGGCCCGTCATGTTAGTCGCTGCTCATCGCTGAGTGCGTCTGCTGCGGTTACATACCTGCATTTTCTCAGCAGTGATGCGTCTTCAAACGTGCAGATGGAGAGAGAAGAGAAGAACTTCGGGCTGGTCGCTGATGGAATTTGCAAGGTGCCTGCGGTGAGTCTTGGCGCTGAGTAAGGCATAGTCGGAGTTTCTTTTAGCCGATGCTTGTGATTGGATGAGACGGTAGGAAGCCATTGGGTCGCTCTTTCCATCGCTGTGACGACGAAGTGCAGAATTGGCAGTAACTGTAGATACGGGCCGAAGATGTATTATTCCGTGTTTTCGCTGTCGCTGTCCCACGGCTCGGAGGAATATAGAAACGGCATCATGGTGGTTTGCGCTGTCTGTTTCACGGCAAGCGTCTGGCTCTCGAACGTACGCTAGCCATCCCTGACCAGATCGATCTCTCGTTGCCCTAGCAGCGCGCGGCAAGCCCGATCAACAAAGCGTCAGCTTTCACTTCATGTATCTCGCAGCGCGACATAAGAGTCCAAGTCTTCCCAGCCACTAGATATTACTCTGCATTTCACAGCAGCTAGCTGTACACGACTGTACATATCTGTGAAGCGTACGGTCGAACAGCCACTCTAAACCCAACTCGGCCAGAGGCCCACCAACAAACCACACCTCTCCCACTTGTGTAGGGATTCACAAGTGAGGAGGAGAGAAACGAACTAGAAGTCTACCGCCCGGCGGCTGCGGCTTGCACTGCGTGAGGTATGTATCAATCAAATAAATGATGCCGTGGGTTTGCGAGGGTGCACCACTTGGGTCAACCTCGCTGCTACAAATCTCGCGATATGCGGCTCAGTTAGCTTAGTACTGACGAGGTGAACAGTACCGGAACCCACGAAGGTCGCCAAGAGCGCGCCCTTCAGACCAATCGGACCCCACCAGGACCACCGGACTCTTCTTGCCCACAGACAATTCGAAAATGCTGCCATCAGGAGGGACCTCGAGCATCCAGCGACGCAGACAACACCATCGCCGACAACAGTCACTCGAGGTACCCATCCTTGCGACACCCCTCCCACACAACCCCCGACGGACCCATCCAGGACATCGACCAGGCCACCGACGTGGGCTCAGCCTCGACCAGAGTCTGAGCGCCATCAACTCACCCGGATTTCGCCCACTCCTTCCCCAGGACACACAACACGGCCTACCAACTGGACACACATCAGCAAGGACACCATCGGATACTAACCATTACCCACCGGATCAGCAGCATTTGATCAAGCAAGAAACGCAGCAGCATAGCCTAGCTCAGCCGGGCTACCAGCAGCAGCCGCCAATGGCGCAACAACCAGACTTCCAATCCCACCTACATCAGCAGCTCAACGGCATCTACAATCCCTCCGTGAGCGCATCCAGCCCCGAGGCCGCCGTCGCCATGCAGAGTCTGCAGCGCCATCTGGCGTGGTACGAGCAGCACTTTGGCATCAGCGCCTCGGACGGCAACCCCAATCCCAGCATGCAGCAGACACCATTCGGTCAGGCCAGCCATCCCGTCGCCGGCGACGTGGCTGCACCCGTCTTCCTGTCGCAAGCGCCTATCCAAGCCGTGTCAACAACACCCGTCTCGCACGGTCACTCGCATACAGTCCCCAACACTCCGCAGAACTACAACCAAAGCTGGCCGATTCCACCGCCTTCGCACGCCAAGCATCAGCGCAGTCAGAGCTATCAATTCGACGTCGCTCCAATGGCTCAGGGCCATGACGGGGGCCAATTCGTATCGCAAGATGCCATGTTCAACAACGGCGGCTCGTTCAGCTTTTCGAGCGAGCAGGACTACGCAGCGTCAGCATATTCTTCCTCAGTCGTAGACCCATCTTCGCCGCCCCACCAACACAGTACGCCAATGCCAACTCTCTTCGAGGAGCCTCTTACAGGCTATGGCCAAGCGCAGCCGCGTCCCGACCTTCTCCTGCAGGCCGCCGCGGGCGCCGAGCAGGACTTCAACGACCCGAACTTCATGATGGGTGGAGGTCTTATGTGTCCGGAGCAGGCCGCACTTGATGCAGCAGGAATCGATGCGACCTACATTGATACCGGTATCACCGAAGAGCAGATCAATTCATGGCTTGTTCATCCGGTGGAAAAGGGCGAGTCCTACCACTGCAAGTGGGAGGGTTGTGACACCAAGATCAACCGCAAAGAGAACGCCCGCTCGCACGTCCAGAACCACCTCGACGACCGCCGCTTCCGCTGCAATCCGTGTGGCAAGCGCTTCAACCGTTTGCACGACACGAAGCGGCACCACCTCACCCACACGAACGAGAGACCGGCAATTTGCCCATGTGGTAAGACCTTCGCTCGCGCAGACGCACTGACTAGGCATCGGCAGCGTGACATGTGCGAGGGAGTACTTCCGGGGTTCGAGAAGGCTGAAGAGGAGAAGCCGAAGCGAGGTCGGCCGAAGAAGGACAGATCCTCCGAGCCTGGCGACAAGTCGAAGCGCCCGACTCGTCCGGACATGGAGACCAGAGCCAGGAAGGCAGCGCTCGCACGCTCACTGGACCAGGCGAATGGAAGGCTGACGGAGAGCATGAGCTCTGCAGCCAGCGTCCACAGCCTGCCAGCTACGCCACCTCAAGACTCGGACGATATGGACGCAGACTTCTTGGGCATGAGCAGCGCAGATGGACAGTTCAACCAGGCGGCTGGCACATGGCTCGACACTCCACCAACATCGCCTCCGTCTGCAATCCCAGCCAGGCATGCCCAATCGAAGATCTTCATCGACCTCAGCATTCCAGAGGAGCCAGAGAGTGTGTCACCTTCCAAGCTGTCAACTCGTTCCTCGCCTTGTCCAGCAAATGGGCCAGCCGGCTCGTCCTTTCACGATGGCTCGAGTCCAGCAGGCGACGCCAACACGTTGTTCGCGGACTACTCCTCACCAGCGGCCTTCAACGGCACGACCGACTTCACCGGAGAGTCCAGCCCGATGGAGCCAGGAGTCGACATCTTCAACGACACTCTGAACTTTGACGCCATTGACTGCCATCCAGATGTCGGTCGCGATGTCTTCTCTCCGCCAGGCGAGTCGTGCAGCGGCTCCAGCGTCTACAACTCCGACTGGGACACGGTCCATGTCGGCCTACGCAACGGCGTCAAGAACTCCAACAACTCGTCGGGCGGCTTCTATTCGGAGAGCCTCAGTGCCGTCTCGACGCACAATGCCTTCCCACTGGACGACTTCATGCCTTCTGCTGATGATGAGTACGACGAGGTCCGCGACATGCTGGACTCTTGGGTGGCGTCGCACTAGAAGGCGCTCGCTCAAGTCCTGACGAGTGTACGAGTACGGGTATGGGACGAGCACGACGCTTTAACGAACTGGACGAAGAATGAGAAGAAGAAAAGCTCAGCGCACGTGTTACGATAAGATGGAGGAGATAATTGACGAATGACTGTACGAAAATGCATACCAGCGGACCCACGGTGACGAGGAAACGAACTGGATTGACGATGAACGAAATGGCATATGGGACGTGCTGGGAAGAACACCGCACAAACGTAGAAGAATGGCGTATCGTGGAGTTGAAATTCGGAAGAGATGATTGCTCGAGCGTTGGTTCGTTTGCTTCACGGGAAAGTTGTCGACTGGAGAGAATCTTTCTGGCTACAGACGGGACGGCTTCCTCTTGCTGGACTTGCTTGCCGCCGGTAGACCGATCTGGATCGACGACTTGTAATGACTTGGTCGTCCCTTCCCTGGGACGCTCATTGAGTGCGAGGACTGTCGCTTCGTGTACCATACACAGCGTTTGCTTTTTTTGATTCTCGGAGGAGGGGTTTGCTTTGCGTACGTAGATAGTCATAGGTAGAGTCCTTGGGCTTCGACTCCTAGCTTCTCCGATTTTGATATCAGAGAGCGGGTCTGAGTTGGCCTTGGTCAGTACTCCTTTTTGGCTGCGAATGATCCATCTCATCTCTCGTTTCGACATGTGCTCCATCAGCTTCGTTGTGGATCGGTGCGTGAAGGGCTGCAAAGCCAACGAGCATGGTAGCTCACGCGCTCCAGTCGGAATGGAACGTGTCGTACAAGACACAGGCAAGACGCTTCCTCGGCTGCCGAGTGGACGCAGCTCAGGTATCTGCGGTGACGAATTCCCGAGCGGTGCTGATGAGTAGTGAGCTGGAGAAGAGGTGAGGTGCATCCCTCGGTGTCATGCGTGCGTGCATGGCGGACGGGACGGACGGAGCACGCGGAGCTTAGCAAAACCCGCGTTCCGGATGCACATCATCGATGGATGGGAAGGGACGGAAGGGCAGGAATCCCTGACAACGTGGTACGGTGCCGGTACCGGCTTGTGCGAGGATGCGGAACGGTATCACAAGCGTTTCGAGAGGCACGTTTAATCTTGATAGCGCGGAGAGGTGGGATCACAGGATGGGGATTGCGACGGATTCCATTCAGGATTGTTCTCCCACAGTACATGTATTCCATCCCAAATCAGGGACTTGGGCGATGAGACAATGTGCGTGGGCGAACGGTCGGGGTGAGATCATGCTGCAGGAAAAAGCGCGTGCACATGCAGACTCCAGAGGCGGTAGCGCGGAGGAGAGTAGTGTCGCGAGACCTCATCGCAGATGCCTCACAGCCTGGACGAGATGCAGCCGTGGTCGCGCGCGAACAATGCAGAAGTAGTGGTGGTGGTGGTGACGAGTGAGGCCAATCGCAATCGTGAGCGAGGCGCATTGTTATTAGCAGCGGGAGAATTGAGTGTCCGAGCAATCCGAAGCGAGTGCTCACTGCTGGCTGCGCTGGCAGCTGGCAGCTGGCAGCAGCTCTGAGAGCTCGCGTGGGAAAGGATGGAAGGGTACGGCGTGGCGCCTCATCCGGGGCGGTAGAAGTACAGTAGGTAAGGCGGCGGTATGACATGTGTGACGAGGTGCACACTGCACTTGCGCGACATCCGACATCTGATTACTACTACTGTACTGCCGCCCGTCCCACTCCGCTGCCTAAGATTCCATTTGTGATTCTCTCCCTCCACACACAGACACCTCCATCCGTCTCCCTCACCACCTCGCACACGCTGTCTTGGCTGTCCGTCACATTGATTAACTCGGCTTATTACCACTTCACTTACTCTCGCTGTCTCGCGCGCGCACATCCGGCCTTGCGCAGACGGCACGCGACATCCTCCCGCCGCGAAATCCATTCGGGATTGCCTTGCCAAGCGGCAATCTCAACCCGTCCGTTACCTGTGCACTGTGCTTGCCAGTAGCACTCACTACTAGTGCACGAGTGGACCGGTGCAATCTCACGACCAGCGCCAACTGCAAAAAAACGCTTTTCCCCACGCCGTCCCAACTCTGTGCCACCGCATTCCATTAACAACGCAACCGCATCGCATCGCATCGCAACGCATCGCGACTTTACATTGCTGATCCAATCCGCCTTTGTACGCTTTGTGCCTCCCCCAGCGCAACCGGCGACTTGCTCTTGCGTGCGCCAAGAACTCCGCCCCCATCAGCCACCGAGGCTACGCTGCTCTCGCAATCCTGCGCCTGCGACTGCTACACCTCGACAGTTAAGGTATAAAGCTTTCCCTCCGCACCGCTACCTCCATCTGCACGCGACCTCCACCAGCCATGAGGGCGTACTTCTCCCTCGGCGGCGACGGCTCGGCCTCGCGATACCTCAATATGCCGCGCATGCCCTTCTCCCTACCCAGCATACCGCTATACATCCCTCACCGCATACGAAAGCGCTTTCGATCGACCAGATCCAAGATACGCTCCCGCCAAACACCTACCTCATCCATCGCACACGTCGAGACCTCCTTCAATCCTGCCGACACCATCCGAGCACTCCGCACCCACCACTGGAGCTATTACGATGCCCAGTACCTCTTCCTCGCCATAATCGGCATCTTCAGCTTATCCATGATCGAGAACCCTGGGCCATTTCAGAAGACCATGGTGGCGACGCTATTGATGACGAGCTTGGTCATACCAATTACGAGACAGTTCTTCCTGCCATTCCTCCCCATTGCAGGATGGCTCATCCTCTTCTACGCATGCCAGTTCATTCCCGCAGACTACCGACCGGGCATTTGGGTACGACTACTCCCAGCAATGGAGAACATCCTCTACGGCGCGAACCTGAGCAACATCCTCTCCGCCCACAAGAGCGCATTTCTTGACGTGCTGGCATGGCTACCATACGGCATTACCCATTTCGGTGCACCCTTCGTGTGCTCGGGGCTGATGTTCATCTTTGGACCGCCGGGCACAACGCCCACGTTCGCAAGAGCATTCGGATACATGAACATGGCTGGAGTGGTAATACAAATCCTCTTCCCATGCAGTGCTCCATGGTACGAGAACCTGTATGGCTTGGCTCCAGCAAACTACTCGATACCGGGATCTCCGGCTGGGCTGGCCGCGATTGACAAGCTCTTCGGAATCGATCTCTACACCTCTACCTTTACAGCCTCGCCGCTGGTGTTCGGTGCCTTCCCATCGCTCCACTCCGCCAACGCCACCCTCGAGGCCCTGTTCATGTCCCATACCTTCCCAAGATTACGGCCGCTCTTCATCCTCTACACCTTGTGGATGTGGTATGCAACAATGTACCTCAGCCATCACTACGCTGTAGATCTTGTCGGTGGAAGCATCATTGCAGCAATCGCCTACTCCATCGCCAAGGGTAGCTTCTTGCCCCGATTGCAGCCCGGCAAGATGTTCCGCTGGGACTACGACTACGTTGAGCACGGTGAGGAGAAGGATCCGTACGCTTATGGCATGAACGATATGGACGAGTACGAGCTCGCTCTCCATGGAGACAGTGACGAATGGACGATCGGATCCAGCTCGAGCTTCTCGAGTAGCAGCCGCGAGCCATCAACTGGCATGCGGTCCCCAATCACTGACAACGATTCCTTGGACGGTGACACTCTGGCCTCTTCATCCGACAATGAATACCAAAAGGCATAGGCGTGAATCTAGAAACGCGCCCGATCCGATCGCACACACAAGCCCACAGACTTTTTTCACGAACAGAGAGGGCAAATGTTCCGACGATTTTGACGAAACCAGCATGGCATGGCGCGTGTTTTGATTCTCATTTTGACAGCATTTTCAGCGCTCTGGAACCCTAGCAACAAACGATGTGGGGGATTTTTTTTTGGGGACTTTCCCTCCTGCGAAGGCGTTGGACAAAGATGGAAGAGTATTGCTTTCGAGCAGTGCGTTTGTTGCGAGCAAAAGAGATACCCTACATTCGCTCTGTGTTATTAGCCCTTGTGTACAGCAGCGGTACACTTCACTCGCTTGGAGAGCGCTGCTCGCGGAGTTTGGCATGTGCATACGGAGGGAGGGGACGGGATGTCTGCATAGAAACTCTGGGATAGAGCTTTGCACGAGGAAGAGGAAGGAGAAACTTGGGCGCTGAAATTATAATACCCTGGGAAGGGCGTACCCTGAAGTGGTTGGGTGGATGGATTGATTGATAGGTATAGTATAGGTTATGACTCTTGCCGCTGCGGAAATCCTGGGTGCAAGCAGTTGGAATTCTACATAACATAATGCATGATCCAGCCATCGCTGAGATGGTATTGAAAGGACGTTCTCCGTGCAAGATTACCATCGTATCTCAGCCGCTGTGTATCACCCTTTTACATCAAGCACATAGCGGTTTGCAGTCACCTGGCACTCTTGAATTCCGTCTGTGGTCGGGGTCTGTGCGCTGCGCATTGATTCTCTCGCCACTCGGTTCGGCCGCAGCGTGTGGAATTTTGCATGTGAATACGAAGCCTAATCCGACCTCACGTCTTTGCCCCTTCTCCATGCTATTTGTACATCATGTGAGCGCCCGTAGAGAGTATCTTCACGATCCCGAACGCCGTCCCATATGCCCTATACAACATCCGCTCCCTTTTTTCCACTGTAGGGATTTCCCATGACACGAGTTCGATCTCCATTCCCGTCTCATCTCTGCCAATTCCCATCATCAAGGCACCACTACAACCCCAATACTGCCCGCCTGCGCAATGACACTCCGCACCAGACTCTCCAGACTGACCCCACTCAACCGCGTCTCGCCCTGCTTGATCTTGGCAATCTCGTATACATGTTTCAGACTCACTTGTCCTACCGTTCCCCTCGCGCTGTTGCCGGCCGCCGCAGCGCTGGCCGGGAAGAGCGCTTTCCCAGCACCCGTGAGGCCTAGGCCGGATTTCGGGCCGGCGGTGTTGCCTGCGCCGCGGAGTCTGTTCTTGATGGGGACGACGCCGGCGGCGCTGAGGAGGAGGGAGGCGGTGGGCGGGGTGCGGAGTTCGAAGTGGAAGGACCGGTCGGGGCGGACGGTGACGCGGGCGGGGATGGGGGTTCCGGTGATGTAGTTTGCCGTGCGGGCGTTGAATTCCTGCAGTTTCCCAAAAGTCAGTCAGTCGTGCGTGGGCTCGAGGTGTGTTGGTTTGATGTTGTTGTGGGTGTGGGTGTGTACCTTGCAAAAGTCCATCGATTTGACTCCTTTGCTTCCCAGTGCTGGACCGACGGGTGGGGAGGGAGATGCCTGGCCGGCTCCGACTATGAGTTTGACGATCACGTCGCCTTGTATTGCTTTTCTGGCCATGGCGATGGTGGTGTGTGAGTGCTGTTCACATGCATTGAAGTTCTGCGCTCGGGATGTCGGGGGTTGGATGCCGAGCTCGCTTAGGGCTGGCTACCCGATCGACGGGGCTAGGGTGGAGTGCCGAACGAGAGAGTGAGAGAGGCTTCTGCGCACTCTCCCACCAGTGCTTCTCTCCCTACACCATCCGCACTGTTATACCATACATCATCATGTATGCAATGCATGACCAGCGACGCGATGATGTCGTCTACTGCTGCTTGCGCGCCGCATGATACGCCCGCAGCAGACGGTCTCGCAGCGCCAGCGCCAGCTCGTCCTGCCGGCGCGCTCCAACGGTCCCACAGATGGCATTTTTGTTGCAACTGCCACCACTGCCATCCCATCCATCCATGATAGATGACCACCAAGGGACCAGCCCCTGACCGCGAGCCTATCTAGTATCTACGCTCGCGCCGCTTACAGAGTAACACAGGCTTTCCTGGCTGCAGACTCCTCCTCCACTCTCTCCTATTCCGCCTGTTGGCTGGCTTACTTCTGATTTGCGTTTGCCCTCTGCCTGTTTCTCGCGCTCTCTTGCAGCGGTGCAATTGCGCTGCTCCACGTCGCGCATTTGCTGTTTCACTCGGCGCCCTACCCTACGCTCCGTCTGCGCTCCCTCCCGCTTCGCTGTTATCCTGGGCAGCTTTCTGCTGTTATCCTGGGCCCGAGAGCCTATCATGAGAATTGCTCTTGACTTCCGCCAATACGAGTCATTCTCCTGAGGCCATCCTGGTTCGCCGCGCACGCCATGGTATGTATGTATATGCCGTCGTTCCGCACCCTCCAATGCACACAGCATCGAGACTGACGCTGGAATCGTCGTGATACCAGCCAGCAGATACCGCAGGACGAGTCTCGCCGCGTATGCCACCCAGGCTCATTGTCTCAAAGCCTGCAGAGGACGCTGCAGCAAGAGCAAACTTTCCGACACCACCTACCCTGGCTTCGAGACGGAGAAGCCAGACGGAGAGCTCCGCGCACAGACGATCCGGCCGTCAGCATTCAGCAGCAGCAGAGTGGATAGACATTGACGAATCCTCACTACAGAAGAGAGCGAGTCGAAGACCTCATCGAGCAAGTGTATCGTCAAGCAGTGGCAGTAGGAGTCGAAGGGATACTGAAGATAAGGTAGTTGGCTTCTTCCCCAAGCTTGGTCGGATATTGGAAGGAACAAGCGAGTCGAGGCCGACTTCACGTCCCGGCACAAGCGGTTCTGGCTCTCAAAGACAGAGCGAGCGGAACAATACAACGCGACGGCATCGACATCGTGACGACGCTGTGGGCTATCGCCGACCTGCAAGACATCGTGTTGGTGGGGTATCTTCGAGACGACCTGATTCGGCCTTCAAATTCAATCCTTCGTTGTTGTCCGTTCTCTCTACCTTGACAGGAACATCGGATCAATCCAGTAGTAGCGCTGCTACCATCACGCAAGCATCCTATGACCGAAAGGACAGCGGCAGTCCGAAAATAGCTGCAGCTCGACGCTCGTCGGAGACCGAGCCCGAAGCTAACAAAAGCGCATCTCGGCCCAGTGTGTTTGACTACATGGAGCCCGCTTCTTCTGTTGACGACCGCCATGATGGCCGGTCAATATACTCAAACTCTTCGACTGCATCGTCGCATTATGAGCATTCAGATGCTGGATCGAGTGATCTGTCTGGCTCGCCTTCCTCTCATTCGACTTTTGCATCGCCAACATCCACCAGAAACCCAAGCTTGAGTGGCAGTGTTGCGGAGCTACGTCGCAAGTACGACGCTCAATACGCGTCGCCCACCAGTTATCAGCCGTTGGCGAGGAGCAATAGCCACAGCCCTGAGATTCAGATTGGCGCCCGTGGGGTAAAGAAGGTTACCAGAGTTAGGTCTGTCCCAGAGGAGGAGCACGGCACCGATGTGGAACAGAAGGGAACCTCGGATGCCACTCAGGATGAGCGCCAACGATCTTCTTCTGGCTCTTCCCGGTCGTCGCGGCCAATGCATCGAGAAGAAGAACGATTGCGGCACCATGAAGATGCCATGCGCCAGCATCTCGCCCAGTCCCAGCAGGGCCAGCATCACATCGATCCTACTTATGGACAACGCTCTCATTCAGCCTCCTCTCACGGCTCTGCTGGATCAGCCCGAGCTTACGCGCAATACATGGCCATGCAACAATACCAGTGCCCTTCTCCACCACCTCCTGCAGCCTACCCTGTCCCGCCACAAGCAATGAACGGTCATGCAACAGGTCATAATCCCGACCGACCACCCGTTCCAGACCCACCAGATTTTAGCCAAACCACCATCGCAGGCTACGAGCAACTCGCGCTCGAACTTTCCAGCACTGACTCGGCCGTCAAACCCATCTATCGGAAATTCGAATACCTCAACCATCGCATTCTCCTGCATTTGCAAGATGAACTCAGCGAGATGGAAGAGCAACTACGCACTCTTGATGAGATTGTTGCTCAAATGGAACCTTGTCCTCCGGAGGGACAGCCGCGACCTCCGGCTTCCAGGCGTGGAGACGCTTTCCAGGGATCGGAAATGCATCATCGACGGACTGCTCTGTTGGGGAGGATCTTCTTGAAGACGGAACAGTATAATCGCGCCATGGCTTCTTACAATTCCATGGGTAAGGACGCGAGGGCCGCCGAGAAGGAGGAAATCGGTGTGTATCGGGAGTGGTTGCAGCGGACGGGGCCCGTTCATGAGGTTGAAACGAGGTTCTTGATGAAGGAAGGGGATCTTGTTGTTCCCGGCAGCAGCACCCGCGACGAAGAGAAGACGGATGGCGTTGCTGCATCGCCTCCTCAGCCTGTCTTATCGACTTGCCTGCCGGTTGGGTTGATGCTTCCGCTTGTGCTGTTTGCTTTCATCCCGACGCTTGTGGGGAGGTTGTTCGTAACGAGTCTGATTGCTGTTGGGGCGTTTCTGGTTGCTTCTACGACGGAGATTCGAGACGTGATGCCGTCGAGGGAGTGGGCTGTGTGTGCAGGGGTGTATGTCTTGGTCATGGCTTTCATTGCGGGTGTCATGCCGCAGTATGGTGGTTCTTGATGGTAGAAGGGATGGTGTGTGAGCTGCTTTGGTTTGCTTTGGTTTGGTTTGTGCACGAGTGATACCCAAGGGACTGGTGCCCGTCTGAGGAGAGGAAGGAAGGGAACATGAGGTTATGGCTTGGGATTGGATTGGAGGGTGATACTACTGCTCGCGAAGGTACCTTATTATGTAGAAGTATAATGATATTTTGCATACTACATAAGGTGTCGACGTTCACCACCAAATCAGAAGGCTGATGTCCCGTTGCCCTTGGTCGCTTCCTGTCTATTCTTTTCATCTAGCTTGCGGAGCATCCAGGTCTGTAGAGGGTACGGCTGACCCATCCTACACGATCAATCAGCAAAAAACAAAACAAAAGAACATCTCACCATTTTTCAAAGGAAACGGGACAACCATACCAAGTCGCCCTCTGGGTATGATCCCTCTCATTGCTCCCGGTATTCGGATGAATCAGCGCACTCAGCGGACCGCGCCAGATGACCAGCCAGCTCACAAAAGCCCCGAACTGCGCGGGCGTGAAGAGATTGACCTCGAACATACCGACGGGATGCGGGCCGATGGGGTGGGGTTTCAATTCGTAGATTCGCAATTCGGGGAATTCGCGCCGGATGCGCTCGTGCAGGGCCGTGGCGTAGGCTAGCTCTGTGGGGTTGCTGGGGAGGAAGTAGATGTGGATGTCGAAGCCTGCGGCGAGGGGGCCGTTGTGGATGGGGCTGGGGAATTTCTGGTAGGCGGTGCTGGGAGGGGTTGTTGTTGGGGTTGGGTTGAGGAGGGATTTGCCATCTTGGGGGTTGCGGTCGCTGTGTGTGGCTGTTGGTATAGGGATTCCTAGGAGCTTGAGGCTAGGCGTAGGCTTACTTGGATAGTGGATCGAGGTTTTCGTAGCCTTCGAGGGGCGAGGGGTGTTGGTAGAGATGCGGGTCCATGGTAGTATAGGTAGTATAGGTAGTATAGAGATGTCGATGCGATATTTTTCGAGAGTCGTGTCGGGTGGTCTTTATTCTTGCGCTCCTACCTTGTCGAGGCTTGGTATGCCGTGGGTTCATATAGTAGTATGTCGTCTCTCCCTCTCAGGCAAGGATTGCATCTTTGGTCATCCGATTACGGAATTGCTCCGAATCACCTCATCACGATCCTCTCGCCGACGGCCGAGTCTTCTGAGGGACTTTGGACATATTTGTCATCCTGCTCAGGGAGCAAGAAGCAGACAGTCAATCTTTGCAATCTAATGCGACTTGGGAGGTGGTTGGTGAATTGTAGGAGAGATGCTGCGTTGGGAAGGAAGGAATGACGTCGGGTGAGAGTTTGGGAATGGGCCCCACCCCGCACGTGCACCGCGATCGAAGCGCGTCTTCCCAAACTTCCCCGATCTCGACTTCACCCGCCATGAACAAGGCAGAAGAACGTTTCTGAACATTGGCAGCGAGAGGAATGTCGGTCCGAGAAGACGAGAACACTCCCGCCACAGCAGCGTTACGAGCCGAGCTGAAGAAGTGGGAAAATGCCTTCCGAGATGCACGCGGCCGGAAACCAGCACGCGCCGACATCAAGGCCGACGCGAATATAGGTAAGGAGGAAGGACATTGGCAACGAGTACGCGTTTTAATAGATGTGCAAGCTGCAAAGTACAAACTGTTCGATCGACTTGCTGGACGCAAAGCTGCCGCGCCTCCGCCTCCACCAGCTCCCGCGGCGACGCCGAAGAAGAGCACGCGACACAGCGAGCCTATAGAGAATGCGAAGAGCAAGTTGTCAGCTACACCTCGAAAGACACCTTCGAAGACGAAGCACAATACTCTGAAGTCTACAGTGTTGTCGCCTGTACAAGAGGTTGAGCCTACACCTGCTTTCATTCGCAATGCACTTGGTCCAACGCCGCAGAAGGATGGGCAGGTTCTGGGTATTTTCGACATCGACTCGGGTCCAACACCTTCCAAGGTCGAGAACACGGCCACTGCTGGGCTCGACACCGTCGTAGCTGGTACTCCGAGCAAAGCAGCAGCGGAACCCATCGACCAGAGATTTTCTAGGACCCCTCAATCCGTCAGCAAGCGCTACTATCTCGACGCATTCGCCGGCACTCCTCTGAAACGGAAGCGGGAGACGGAGGATGTAGGCACAACGAGTAGTTCGAAGAGGAAGTATGCTACACCTTCTTTTCTTCGACGAAGCTTTCCGTTAGCATTGATCGACGAGGAGGATGCGGAATCAACGGCGGCGTCCAGGCCTCCTTTCAGGAAGCGAGGTCTAGTGAGAAGTTTGAGCAGTATCATCCAAGGGCTGAAGAAGCAAGAAGAGGAGCGAATGGATGACGAATGGGATGTCATGAATGAGATTGAAGAAGAGGAAACCCGACCGCAGAAGAAAAAAGTGCCGAAGCTTCTGGTAGGAGACAGTCAGGCTACAGAGATGCCATTGGGACCAGATCGAGCGCCCGAGTCCGACGATGAGGATTCATCGGCCGGGAATGAAAACCAGACACGGAAGCCGTGGAAGAAGAAGGGACTCAAGAGGCAGACGAGGCGTGTCATTATGAGACCTGTCTTTCACAAAGCGAAGAAGGCCGATGATTTGGAAGAAGATGAAGAGGAGGAGGAGCAAGCTGTGCCAGAGACCCAGCCGCAAGATGCTCCGACTAGGCAGGCTGACGATGCCGAGGATTCTGAGCTCGACGCGGATGAACTCGCGGCAGAGCACGAGGCATTGTCGAAGGACAAGTTGACCAAGAAGAAGAAGCAATCCAAGAAAGACTTGAAGAAGAAGGATGACAAGAACGACACCGCCAAGACGAAAACGCGAAAGGTCAACCCGGAGGCACATGCCAACTTTCGAAAACTCAAGATCAAGAACAAGAATTCAAAGGCAAACGGTAGAGGTAGAAAGTTTGGCAGAAGATGATCATCGCTTGATACAGCAATTGATATCCAATAGAACTACGAAAGGCCTTACGGAAAGCCTCTGCCCAAACAACGACCAGAAACCCTCTCGCTCCAGTGAACGCCAGAACCTCAAGACCCATCCCTACAACGATGAAATGCATCTCCATCCTGTACAGATTACTGACTCTGCGACAGAGCCTTCGCGCTCTTCCTCCGCTTCTCACGAATCGCACCCTCCATCCTCGTAACCATGCCCTTCAAACCAAGGCCCCTCTCACAATTCTCCTCCAACCAAGCCTCCATACTTTCCCGACAAGCCCGCATGCCCCTAACCACAGGCATATTCCTGCCCTCCTCGCCCTCCAAATGCGCCAGCGGATTCAACAACAGATGGAAAACCTCGGCCCAGATTTCCGTCTGCCAATACCTCTTCAACGTCTCGCGGATGCGATACGTCTTCTGCGCGCCGCCCCCCAGACTCGCCGCCGCGCCCTTCTCCGCGAACGTTTCCATGTACTTCCCAAACAGCAGGCTGTGGACGATGCCCGCCAGGCCGTGGTAGTCGATCTGGTACGTCCAGGGGCGCAGCTCGCGCATCTCCGCGCAATCCGCCTCGGAAGTCTTCCAGTCGGCGATGAAAGCGACGTGGGGCGGGAAGTGTTTCATGTCGATGCCGCGGCCGAAATCGATCAGGCAGATGCCCTTGCTGGACCAGCCGTGTGCGCCGGAGGGGAAGTAGGTGGGGCTCCAATCCGTTTCCTGGCCGGGATCGTCGAGGCGGACGAGGACGTTGTCGCCTTTCAGGTCGCCGTGGATGAGGTGTTTGGAATGCAAGGTTTCCACCGTGCGGAGGAGTTCGACGGTGAAGAACATGGCGAGCATTTCGTCCATACCGCTCGCGTTGCCCTGTTCCAGGCGCGCGATGTTGACGAGGTCGAGGAGTGTTCCTTGGTCTCGGAATTCTTCTACGAGGAAGCATTCGTCGCGGAAGAGGTGCATTTCGTGGGCGCGCACGATGCTCTCGGAGGCTCGGGAGACGCCGAGACGACGGTGGGATTGTCGGATGATGAAGAATTCCCATGTGCTGGGTGGCTCCTCCATCTTGACTGCTTCGAAGGGTTTGCGATGGGCGAGCTTGCCGACGCGGTGGTGTGGATGGGCGGAGTCGGGGTCTTGTTCTTCGTATTCTGCCATGGCTGCCGCGGCGCTGTTTTCGATGAGATAGACAGGCGCAAAGGTTCCCGCTCCGAGTTCGCGTTTGATCGTGTACGTCCCCTGAGCGCCTTCGAGGTCCAGCATGGGGGCCGACGAGAGATCTGCGCTGACGCTGTTTCTGCTGGCTTTGCTAAGGGCGCGGACGTATTTCTTGATCTCTGAGGATTTGCCCGAGGGAGTGTCAAGATGCTCGTAGTAGCCGTCGAAAGAAGATAGCGAAGGCTTCATCTGGGAGAGAATGGTCTGTCGTAGGTAAGGATCCATGGGGTTGCATTGAGCGTCCTTGATGATCGGCCCTTTCTGGACAGGCTCGTCGATTGCAGCCGCCTCCTTCTTCAAGGTCTGAGACTTCGCGGTGCCTTGACCGAGAGCGATCGTGCCCTTGGTGCTCTTCGTTCGAATGGGCTGAAGGACCCTGCGCTTGTCTTCCGCCATGTCCGCGATCACGTCTTGAAATGGACTGCTACATGGCTCGTCTTCTTCCTCCTCCTCCTCCTCCTCCTCGTCGTCCATTTGCTCTGGCATACCGTTCTTCCTGCTAGGAGTCTTGGCACCAAAGTAGTCCTTCTCGGTCCTGATTGTGCCTGCACCCAGTGAGGATTCCGTTCGCTCCACGATAGGAGTCATAAAGGGTAGCCGGTGGTTTGGAATAACAGACATGTCTCGGAACTGCGCTGCCGGTGGCTGGTAGTCCTCTGGTGGTATCGGTACGTATCGCGTTTGAGGGTCTTCGTCCACAGGAGTCATAAGCTCGTCTTCTGTGTGCGCATGAGATTGTGCTTCTGAGTAATCATCTTGTGTGGTCGTTTCCGTGGACTCAGCACCTGTCTCCTTTGGTACATGTTTGCTTGTGGTGAAGTCTGACCAGCCTGTGTTATCGGTCTGGTTTTCTTCATCTGCTGTCTGCTGAGCACCCAGAAGCTCATTTCTTGTCTCATCTCCGTAGTCACTTGCGGCTGCAGACAGCTTGCCGGTGGCAGTACTCTCGTCGCCAGTTGTGTAGTCGTCCTCGTCGTCACTTTCACTTTCTTCGTCTTCGTCCTCGTCTTGTTGCTCGGCTTGAGATGGTAAGGGCGCGCTGAAGATGCCGTAGATCTCGTCCATGGCCTCCTTCGTGTTGATCGTCATGGTAGGCTCGGTAGGCCCGATCGACTTCTTTCTCTTGGGCTTGGGTCCTTGGGGCGAGTCCATCTTCAGCTGAATGGTCTGCGTCTCGTTCTTGATGTGCTTGACGTCCATGGCTTTTATCTTGCGCGTTCGATTGGCTCGCTCTTCTCGCCTGGCCTTCTTAGCTGCATCGACTTCCTGCTTTGAAGGGGGCGCATTTTCATCATTCTCATCGTTCAAGGCGAGTGTCTTGGAGAAAGTCTCCACGAGCACTTCTTGGCTCAGTGGCTGCTCCTTAGGCGTCTTATTCTCTAGCGGCGCATCTTCAAAGATCGTGAATCCTCTCTCCTTGGACTTGGGCTTCTGAGGTTGCGGTTCGTGGTCCTCAGGTTTTGGCCCTGATTGCTGATCCAATTGCATGAGATCGTCGCGGTGAATCTGGAATGTGTCGCGCTTAGATCTCTCGGCCCGTTTGGCCGACTTTATCTCCTTCCAGTCTTTCTTCAGCAATCCGCGATGTCGGGCTCGCAGCTCCTCGAATGAATATTCCAGAGCCAAATTGCCTTTGTCTGCTTCGGGATAGACAGCTTCCAAGTTAACGAACACACATTCCAGCCTACCAGTGATTTCGTTCAAGACGAGCTGATATTCGTGATTACTACTCGATCTTGATTGGGACATGTCTTTTGGTATTAGGGAAAGTTCTGATGACTGCATACACGAAGGGGATTTAGTCCTGCATTCGTAAATACGTGTTTCCTTTGAAAGGGTTTGAGGAGGCTTACCTGATCCTTAAAAACCGTCAGCTTCTGCATATTACCATTGGTCTTGCCGACTTTCAGCTTCTCGCCAGCCATAGGCCGTGCCTCCATGTGGTTCTCCTTTCTACGGCTTGAGAGAGATCCGATGTCGTCCCAGGCTTGCGGGCCACTGCCCGAGCTTGGTCGTGACGGCGCATCGCCGTCCGCGAATATCTGCATTTTCGAGCCCTTGCTCTTCTTCGATCCGCTTCCTCGACCCTGTTGTTGTGACGGAGAGGGAGTTCCCGATGAGAACGGATCCAGCTTCGCGGCCAGAGCAGGTCGTACAGTGGGGAGCGCTGGGCTTGATGGCTCGGCGGTGTCTTGTGGTTGTGCTTCTTTCCTCCTCTCGAACTCTCCGAATTTGCGAGTCAAGCGCTCAACAGGACGGGCCTCCTTCTCGAGGCCCATCTTGTAGATCTCCTCCGCCTGGCTCCAACGCCCGGCGTTCTCCAGCCATGCCGCGAATTCCTCATAATACAGCGCGAGCGTTTCGCCGATGCCGTGACGCGCCAGGAATACAAACGCTTCGCGCGGCGCGTCGGAGAACAAGCGAATGTAGTGCATCCATATCTTCAGATATCGTGGATCGTTTTTGTAGTGTGTCGATGACTGGAAAGCCTTTGTCGCGCGCTCCAGAAGCGGTAACAGCTGCGATTGCGGCGTAGCTTGTGCAGAGGGAAAGGCATCCAGCGTCCATTTTACGTATCGGTCGTAAACGTCAAGAGGGTCGTCGGATTCGTCAATCGTAGCGAGCTCCTTCTCGAACTCGGCCCGCGCCTTCAGTTGGGACTCGCTGAGGTTGGACGGCGATGGATTGGCTCCAAGCAGTGGTGGTGAGTAGAGCTGCGCGAGCGCCTTTGCGGAGCGTCCGCTGGGAAGAGCCTGAATATTCTCCTTTTGTCCCTCGATGACATTGAAGTCAATCAGGTCGTTCGACTCCGCCATTGTCGTTCGATCTCCTGGAGGTCAGTAAAAGCGAGGTGGGGTGTTCAAAGAGCAGTAACCCTGAGATGTCGCTGATGTTGTCAAACAGGGATCTGCGGGCCTTCCCGGTCGCCCCGCCAACTGCGCTTGCCACTCGCCCAATCCGGAGAGCGCGCTTCAGCCCTGCAGATCATCTGCGCTGTCACATGCCAGCCACCCCCAACCACTTCCACACCACTCGCTTTCTGCTGGACGAATGGCCGTCAGCAGATTGTTGGTCGACAGCTCACATCTCATCTTATCGCAGCTGCTCTGTCTGCAGGTGGTGACGACGCATGGCTGGGAAGAACCCAGAGATCTAGGCCTCAAAACTTAAGTGTCTTCTTAGACTCCTGCCCTCTCTTCTCCCCATCAACTTCCATCGCACTAGCCTCCCTCTTGCGGTTAGCTGCTATCCTCCTACCAGAACCTGCACCTTTTCAACGTCTTTGACCGCAGCATCTTCAGTATCCATGGTAAAACTAGCACAGTCACTGGCCATGGGTTCATCACTCCGTCTGGCGGCCATTGCTGCTACTCTTGCAGGTCTTATCTTCACACCTCCGGTCGCCGGCCAAACATATTCGACATGCAACCCGACAACACAATCGTGTCAGCCTGATACAGCTCTTGGGACGTCAGTATCCGTGAGCTTCAAGGTAAACCACTCCATGTCAGCTGGGCCCCGGGCATACACTAATCATTCTGCAGGACGGCGCTTCAAGTCAATTTACAACTCAAGGCGCACCCACGTACAGCTCCAATGGTGCTGGATTTACAGTTGCGAAGTCCGGAGATGCGCCGACCTTGATCTCAAAGTGGTACATCATGTTCGGAGAGGTGTCGATCACTATGAAGGCTGCACCTGGCACCGGCATTGTCAGCTCGGTCGTGCTGCAATCTGACGATCTGGACGAAATCGATTGGGAATGGGTCGGTGGATCGGGAAACCAAGTCCAAAGCAATTACTTCGGCAAAGGTCAAACCACTACGTACGACCGTGCTGCGGTGCACACCGTGGAGAACACACAAGGCGAATGGCACACGTACACCGTCAAATGGACCGAGACCCAAATTGTCTGGTCGATCGACAGCAACACCGTCCGGGTACTCAATGCTGGAGATGCCCAAGGCCAGTATCCACAGACGCCCATGCAGCTAAAGATTGGCGTTTGGGCTGGAGGAGACCCGTCCAATTCGCAGGGCACGATCAGCTGGGCTGGCGGCACGACCAACTATGCCGATGGGCCATTCACGATGTACGCTTCGGAAGTTTCGGTGGTCGACTACTCGACTGGCAAGTCGTACACCTACGGCGACCGGAGCGGCAACTGGGAGAGCATTGAATCGAATGGCGGAAAGGTCAATGGCAACTCGGACGGCACCGCGACCGTGACCAACGCTCCAGCCATCACATCCACGACGAGCGGTAACGATGCTTGGGACGGCACCCACAAGACCAACACAGCTACGGTCTCGTACACTACGCTGCCGGGCCTCCCATCAGGCTGGACTATCAGTGGTTCCGGTAAGGTCGTTCCTTCATCGGCGACCCCTGTGAGTAAGACCCACCAGGGTGAATGAATATATCTTGGACAGTTTGCTGACTCTCGCCATAGTCGACGTCCCGAGCCGCTTCTTCTACGCCGTCGCCAGCTGCATCGCCTGCGGCCTTGTGCTCCGGCTCCGGATATAAAGTGGTCACCGCGTACGACCAAGAAGGATTCTTGACGACAGCAACAATCCCTGCCGGCGCATCGACGGGCTGGGATGATCAAGGTCTACCGACTACCCTTTTGCCGGCGAACTGCATCGTGTCGAACCCACCGATCGCAGCTGGCGAGATGCTCCAGAAGTCGGAAGCCACTCCGACCTCGTCGACTCAGTTGCTGCTGGCCACCGCAGACCCCTCGAGCCTGATTACTGCCCATGTCACCAAGGGTGGAGGTGCAGCAACGATCCGCTTGCCGGGCCTGGTGGCATATTGTACAGCGTTTATTGCATCAGCGATGGGAGCTTTCTTGTTGTAACGGGCATAGCGTTTTATCAGTGGCACAGCGAACGGAGTTTTGCGTGATGGCTTGCATGGGAAGGGAAAGCAATGTACAGAACCTGGGAAAGGGCCGACGGGACGCAAAAGACGCCTGGAATTGGCAATGGAAAGCGACGCAAGAATGTCAGCGACTACGACGCACGAATGATGTGGAAACGGATAGAATGTCGAGCAGAGTACACAGGAACAGCAGATAATCATCAGACGCGACATCTGGTCGGCGGATCATACCACCTCATCTTTTTCCAGCAACGATGTCGGCCATAGGACTTTTGCCAAGCAGCTGGAACGTGGTAAATGCCTCGTCAAGAGCTGGGCGTGCATACAAGTATTGAAGCCATTCATCATGTCGGAAGAGGGGCGAGAATGCATCGGCCGGGAATGCGTCGGCCGAGAATGCTCGGCGTGTGTGATGCCGTCTTAGGTAAGAGGTACTGGTTTCCTCACGCATGCGAATGCCTTTTCTCACCGGTAGCTCCACGGGAATGGGTTGTGCAGGATGGCAGTGATCATGAGGTGCGAAGCAGTCACGATGTGGTCATTTAGTCGAGGTGATGACGGCGCGGGCTTCCCATTCGCAGGTCAGAGTTCCGGCACCGGGCAAGATCACATGGCCAGCCCCAGTTTTGGGCACCTTCTCCAGATCGTCAGGCCCCATGCGGAACGGTGCCTTGCATTAGGGCGGTTCTTGGGGGGGGGGGGGGGGAATCGGGAACGCGCCAGCACGAGCTGCAGCTGTCTTGAGCCGCCAGAAGCCGTGTCTGCGATGGTCGAATTTTTTCGGCGGGCAGTCACGAGGGTAGAGGGTAGAGGGTAGCAGCTATGGTGCTATAACCAGCATTGCGCCCATCTGGACGAGCTGGAGATGGCGTCTCGGCGTCTCCTCTTCTCCTTTCACAGCCACAGCCACAGCCACCCCGCCGTCGCATCGCCGCCGCTACACGCTTTATTTATAGAGGCAGCTTATCGTCGCCAGCCTCAATCCTTATCGCTGCCGAGAAGGAGGGACGGCAAGACTGCGTCAGCTCGGCTCAGCTGCAATCGCGTGGACGGAGCACCTGAAGGTACGTCCACTGCGTGCGTTTCAGCATTTTCTCGGCGATAACCCAGCGACTGGCTCGAGTCGACGCTCGCCATCTAAGCTGCTGAGCGCCCTGACATGCCAGGAGGCGTTTGTGCTGGAGTCTTGACACCTTCAACGTGTCTCTCCGGCGCCCATTGTGGCTTCATGCCCACCTATTCCTAGCTACTAGCTGCTCCACTCTTCCTTTGTTGGCCCGAGAAAGCACTGCAGTCACGTCACCCTCTCACTCTCACACTCGCTCAGCTTGCAAACCCTCACACTGCAGAATTTCTGACCCAATCCTTCGCAACAGCTTGGTCACACCAGATCCGCCCGCCGCTTTTCCTACCACACAATTCCACCTAGTCCGCGAACATGGCCGAGACACCCGCCGGCGATGCCGTGAACGGCACGAATGGAGACGCTCCGAAGAACAAGCTGCTCGAGCAGGTCGTCAGGACACCAGCACGACAGCCTTCGCCGCAGCCCACGCACCTGAGCGTGCCAGGAGCCATCCCCCACCGAGTTCTACACGAGAAGGGCTCGGGATATGTCGCGCCCAAATTCGAGGGCAAGGCAGAGCAGATGGAAGAAGTCATGGATCAGGTGGAAGCAAAAGGCTTCATCCCCGGTGATGTGGTCGAGCACGAGACCAGCTGGTTCTACAATGAGCTCGGAATTGATGACATGTACTTCAGCACCGAGTCGGTCGAGGCCATTGTCAGTCACATCCACTCGCTCTACGCTGCCAAGGTCGCGGCGTATGCCAGAGACGACAAGAAGCTGGAGATCCGGCTGGACAAAGAGGCGGCTGATCATGCGGTGTACATCGATACCAGTGTGCCGGGAATCAGCTCGCCAGATGGCTCGGGATTCGAATTGAGGCTCGAGCAGAAGTATCTCGATGGCAGCAGGGGTCTGCACAGCTACCGCGTCGAGTCGTTCAGATCGCCTAGCAGTATTCCCGGTGGACAGGACCAGTCGTTGAGGTGCTACTTCGTATACCAGGCCAGCTTCAAGAACAAGAACCCTCCTCCACACGAGACCAGAGTGGAAGAGCTTGGAGACGAGCGATTCCTTCAAAAAACGACTAGCAATACCAGAGCTATCTACCAGGATGTCATGGACGCCGTGGTCCAGCGGACAGGCCCTGTCATCGACATGTACGATGTCGAGGGCTCGCGCGAGAAGAGACTGGTTGTGGGTTTCAAGCGAGGCTCTGCTCTCGGCCTGTTCGCCGCGCTGAGCGACCTCTACCATTATTACGGCCTAACATCGTCGAGAAAGTACGTCGAACAATTCAGCAACGGCATCACGATCATGTCGATGTATCTGAGGCCTTCCCAGAAGGAATCGACAAGATTTCCGCCAATCGAGGCCAGCATCCACCAGGTCATGAAGGAGGTCTCCCTCCTCTACTGTATTCCACGGAACCGTTTCCAGTTGCACTTCAGCAGTGGCCGTCTCTCCCTCCAAGAGTCGATTTACGCCCACTGCGTATGGGTCTTTGTTCAGCATTTCTTGAACAGACTTGGAAACGAGTACAACACGTTGCGATCAGTGCTCGACATTAACAACAGCGTCCACGCGGAACTTCTTACGAAGCTGAAGAAGAGACTGCGTACCGAGACCTTCACTGCGGATTACATTCTTGAGATCATCAACCAATATCCGGATCTGATCAAGTCATTGTACCTCTCCTTCGCCAACATCCATTACGTACAGACCCGCGGCGAGCAAGACGACTTCCTGCCGACTCTCTCTTATTTGCGGATGAAGGTGGAACGTCCCCTCGGTGACGACGAGCTCAAAGATCTCATCTCCAAGAGTGTTATCAATGAGCACCACGAAATGGTCATGACCGCTTTCCGCATCTTCAACAAAGCTGTCCTCAAGACCAATTTCTACACACCTACCAAAGTCGCACTCAGCTTCCGCATGAACCCATCATTCCTCCCCTCTGAGGAGTACCCTCAACCACTCTATGGTATGTTCTTGGTCATCGGTTCGGAATTTAGAGGGTTCCACCTGCGCTTCAGAGATATTGCGCGAGGCGGCATTCGCATTGTCAAGTCGAGGAGCGGCGAAGCCTACGCTATTAACGCACGGTCTCTGTTCGACGAGAACTACAACTTGGCCAATACGCAGCAGCGCAAGAACAAGGACATTCCAGAAGGCGGTAGCAAGGGTGTTGTCTTGCTTGATATCAAACATCAAGACAAGGCCAATGTTGCTTTTGAGAAGTACATCGACAGTATCATGGACCTGCTGCTACCGCCTACGAGCCCTGGTATCAAGGACCCGATTGTCGATCTGCATGGAAAGGAGGAGATCTTGTTTATGGGCCCCGATGAGAATACCGCCGACCTTGTCAATTGGGCGACTGAGCATGCCAGAGCTCGTGGCGCGCCTTGGTGGAAGTCATTTTTCACCGGAAAGTCTCCTAAACTTGGAGGAATTCCTCACGATTCTTACGGGATGACCACCCTGAGTGTGAGGGAGTACGTGAAGGGAATCTATCGAAAGCTCAACCTCGACGAGAAGGAGGTGCGGAAGCTGCAGACTGGTGGTCCTGATGGCGATCTTGGTTCCAACGAGATCATCCTGGGAGACGAGAAGTACGTTTCGATAGTCGACGGCTCTGGAGTTCTGGTGGATCCAAACGGCCTTGACCGAAGCGAGTTGCTGCGCCTGGCCAAGGAGCGGAAGATGATCGTCCACTTTGATATCTCCAAGCTCTCCAAGGATGGATATCGCGTACTTGTCGAGGAGAACAACGTTGTCCTACCGTCAGGAGAAGTTGTCAACAACGGCACGACATTCCGAAACACCTTTCATCTACGCGATACGGAGAAGTACGACGTATTTGTACCCTGCGGTGGCCGTCCGGAATCCATCGATTTTACCAGCGCAAGCAAACTCATCTCCAAAGGAAAGGCCACAATCCCGTACATTGTCGAAGGAGCCAATCTCTTCATCACGCAAGAAGCCAAACTGCGTCTGGAGAGAGCCGGCTGCATTGTCTTCAAAGACGCTTCAGCCAACAAAGGTGGCGTTACATCATCCTCGCTCGAAGTTCTTGCTTCCCTCTCATTCGATGATCAATCTTTCCTGCAAGAGATGTGCGTCGGTAGCGATGGGACTGTACCGCAGTTCTATCAGGAATACGTTAAGCAGGTACAGAAGGTTATTCAGGAGAATGCGAGATTGGAGTTCGAGGCTATCTGGAGGGAACATGAAGAGACGGGCGTGGCGAGGAGTATCCTTTCCGACCAGCTGAGTGTGGCGATCACAAAGATGGACGAGGAACTGCAGGGGACGGCACTGTGGGAGAACGTGGAATTGAGGAGGAGTGTTTTGAATGATGCGCTGCCCAATCTGCTGCTGGAGAAGATTGGACTGGAGAAGATCTTGGAGAGGGTAAGTCTCGATCTCATCATCTCGATGATCCCGTCCATGTTATGAGCTGACATTGTCGCAGGTTCCCGAGAACTACCTCCGAGCCATCTTTGGCAGTTTCCTGGCGAGTCGCTTCATCTACACAATGGGCATCTCGGCGTCGCCGGTCAGCTTCTTTGCGTTCATGAACCAGCGCATGGCGCACATGGCTGGCGTGAATGGTGCGACAGTGTGAAAGCTCGGTTCGGAGAATCAAGAGGTAGAGATTGCAATCGACCACTCCGGAATGTATTCTGTGCCAACCAAAAAGGGATGAGGAGTTTCTGGGCGAAGCCGCATGCGCACATTCTTGCGTGTAGCAAAACAAATTTCTGGTAAACAATGATGCGGGGGGTCATCTACTAGATCGCGGTTTGTCATTGAACTGTTGACGTCGAAACTTTTAGACCTGCTTACACTGTTTTTCTACTCTTTGTTGTCTGTCATATGCGCGCGTCTTGGCTCGCGTGACTTGAGTTGAGTTGATCTACTTTCTAAGCGCACTCCCATCGCACAGGTATGTACATATGTCCTCCTCGGTGCTTCTCCTTCGCGTTGCGTCTGCCTATCTAGGTATGACTGACTGACGGCGAAACTACCTAGGTAGCAAGAGCAGTCGAATCCCAATCTCATCTCATTTCTGACGACCAGCCAGCCAGCCATGGCCGTCCGCAAACCCAGCAGCAGCCCCGCGAAGACCACCACCGCCACCCGGACCCCGAGCGCGCGCATTCAGGCCTTGGAGAGGAAGAAGAAGGCCGATGAAGCTGCTAGGGCGAAGGATGCGGCGGCTGCGGCGGCGGCGCCCAAGAAGAAGAAGAAGAAGGGAAAGACGGGTACTGCCACTGTGAAGAAAGCCGGCGGGAAGAAAGCCGCTCCTGCTGCGAAGAAGAGCGCGGCGGCTCCGAAGAAGAAAGCTCCCGCGAAGAAGAAGAAGAGCACCACGGATCGCGTCACGTCCGGCCGGATTGCCAAGTCTGCTTCCCCAGCCAAAGCGTCCAAGAAGAAGAATTCTTCATCGTCGTCTCTCCTCGCCGATCTCCCGACGACGTCTTCCTCTTCCCCCAACAAGGCCTCGTTGAAGTCTCTAGGCCACGAAGCGGTTTCGGTCGCGCAGCATCTCGCCGGGCAGGCGGCGGAGCAGGTGCAGAAGGGGACGCAGGGGGTTGCGAAGAAGGTGGTTGAGAGGGCGGAGGTGAGTTTTATCTTTATCTTTTTCTTGTTTTGTTTTTCGGATTTTGGATTTGTGGGGGGGGGGTTTCTTGTGTTGTTGTGATGGTTTTGAAAGCTAATCATGGATTGTGTTTCGCTTTTAGGATTCGAGACGAAGCAAGAGTCCGGCTAAGAGCAGGTAGAAAAGGTCATGAGAGCGATGTTGGGATGGAGGACGGTGAGGGGGGGAGAGGCGTATAATCGGATCGTCGTACGGAGAATTTTTGGCTGGAGCGGGGTGGTCTGGTTGGGTTTTCGTACGATTTGTTTGTTTGTTCTTTTTGCCTTTTTCAGGTCATGGATGGGATGGGATGAGCGTAAGGATATATCTATCCGCGGGCATTGTCGGTTCGTATGTAATAATGGCTCGGGAAGCATCTACTACATCAAAGAAAAAGCGTTACAGCTGTGTTTGGGTCAGTCAGTCACTTTCGTCGTCTCGATGTTGTGTTGGGTTGGGTTCGCGGACTCGAGAGTTCGTGTCACGTTGGGCATATCGAGATCTATCTAGACCCGTCTCTCTCCCGGTCGTGTTGCCGTTCACACGCCGATGATGGGAATTTATGTATATAGATGTTTTTGACTCGTGTTCGGTCACATACGGCCACAGGCGAATGAAAGCTCGGAACCCCGTCCGCTCTTCCAAAGATAACCATTCGACCGCGAGACTAGTATTGCCGTGGGTGACCAGGCGAGAATCCCTCGTGCTGTATGTTTTTGGTTTTCGTTCTGATTTTTTTTGGCTGGGATCGCAATAGCTGTGTTTCTCTGTTGCGTGCAATACGAGCGACGGCTTAGGTGACACATTCTCAAGAGACTTAGGTGGCGGCACGCTAAGTCGTCGTTCTTGGACGTCAGGCCTATCGTCTTGGTTGGCCAATGTGCGAATGCCAATCAAAGGCTGATGTGGTTGCCAACGAACTGCGCATGTCCAGGGCGGCGGTGGCAGCAAATGGGCGCGAGGCAACCAGGAGCATCTCTCTAGGATGTTTGCTTGTAGCTGCGACTCGGTGAGGCTCATCATCATGGGGGCCCAAGGGGCGAAGCCAGCTGGCAGCCGTGGCAACAGCGTGACACCTTGATCCGCCCGCGGTGTTGAGACGAAAAGTCAGAGCATTGTGCATGTCATCAAGGAAGAAGATAGAAGTAGCTCCAATATCACAAACTTGCGGTCAACTCCCTCACCCGTTGCTGTTTGCTGTGATTCGAGAGCTCCCGAGTCTTCTCCCACGTTCCGGCAATAACATCTCCCGATTCTCACGGATGCACGGTCGGAGGAAGCCGGCGATTTGAGTTCACAGCCGAGTCGGCATTCAGCAGTGTGCAACTCGCACGCCCTCTATCTCAAGTTCACTCCCACCTCAACCCCCCATCTCGTGATAGACAACTCCACCTAGATTCTACTCCCCGAGCAACAGCATCACCACGCAGAGCGTCTCTCCATCGACTCCATACGACCAATGCGCAACTCGAAATAGTAACAGCCGACCCTGGTGCCATCTCTCCCCGGGGTCTCTGTCACGGTGCAGGCCAGCAAAGGCACAGAATCTTTCCAAGCTCTGACACCGCGACTTTGACACTCCTCCAGTGGCTCCAATGTTTCCACAACTAGCTTTCCGCAAGATACTATGAGCGTTCGTGAGCACCTGACATCGACCTCACCCAATTCCTCCCCCGATCCCGCAGCGCCTGCGAAAGCCCCCGATATGGATCCGCCTCCGCCAGTCTCTGCGCCCGTCGTGGCTTTCAGCTCATGGGTGTCTCAAGCTGTTGTCGCTTCGTTCCTGGCTGGAGGCGTCGCTGGCGCCGTCTCGAGAACGGTCGTCTCGCCGCTGGAGAGATTGAAGATTCTGCTGCAGGTTCAGTCCAGCGGACGGACGGAGTACAAGATGAGCGTACCCAAGGCGCTGGCCAAGATCTGGAGAGAAGAGGGCTTCAAGGGCATGATGGCGGGGAATGGCGTCAACTGCATTCGGATAGTGCCTTACAGCGCGGTGCAGTTTGGGAGCTACAATCTTTATAAGCCAGTAAGCCACGAGATGTGCATGGAAAGATAGCTTGTGCTGACCACGACCACAGTTCTTCGAACCCAGTCCCGGCGAGCCTCTCACGCCTGCGAGGAGATTATGCTGCGGCGCGGTAGCTGGTATTACCTCGGTCACATTCACATATCCTCTCGATATCGTTCGAACACGACTATCCATTCAGAGCGCATCCTTCAGCAGCCTGTCGCAGGCAGAAGTCTCCAAAAAGCTACCGGGAATGGGCCAGACGCTGGTACACATGTACAAGACAGAAGGAGGCTTCTGGGCTCTATATCGTGGCATATTACCCACGATTGCTGGAGTGGCACCATACGTGGGCTTGAACTTCATGGTGTACGAGAGCGTACGGCAGGCCTTCACACCGCAGGGACAGCAGAACCCGTCGTCTATCGGCAAGCTGTGCGCAGGTGCCATCTCAGGAGCTGTGGCTCAGAGCATTACATATCCATTGTGAGTGTTCGTTCCCTCCAATTCGCGAGCCCAACTGCTAACAGTATGTTTCAAGTGACGTTCTGCGAAGACGCTTCCAGGTAAACACAATGTCCGGCATGGGCTACCAGTACAAATCGATCTTCGACGCCGTCCGAGTCATCATCACGCAAGAAGGAATCGCAGGCCTATACAAGGGCATCGTGCCGAACCTGCTGAAAGTCGCACCCAGCATGGCCAGCAGTTGGCTCAGCTTCGAAATGACACGAGATCTTCTCGTCAGCTTAAAACCGGAGCCGAAACCAACGGATGAGCCGGAATGAAAAGCACACGGGCGACATACGGGGGAAACAGAAAAGATGATGCACTCAATCGGCGCAAAGAGGAATAGCGTCGACCAATTGGCTTTTTGGGGGGGAAACGGAAGAGGCATGGGAGCGAGGCGTTTTTTTGAAGAATGAGGACTGTTCTTGTGTCGGAGGGATTTTTTCTAACCAATTTTTTTTTTTTGAGACAACAATCATCAACACAGCGGAGCGGAGCGGGGATGGAGCGGAAGTCGGGTTCTTAGAGCAAGAAAGACGTTGCCGCTGCAGCAGCATAGCGAAACGGGGAGTTTTTCCGAGCCCCTGACAAATCGATATAAAGCTTGGATGCGTCCTGAGGAGTGGGTTGTGTGTGTGTGTGTGTATATGTATGTCTTCGTGGCATCGCATCGTCGTGTCTAAATATTTGTGTAGTGCAGATGAAGATTTGAAAGAGTTTTACACGATCCGGGATCTAGTTATATGGTGATATGGGGCTTATGAGGGCACAGGCGAGCGGGTCCCAGGCGCGGTGACCACGCTATCATGTTGATTGTCAGTTGCTCTCGCGTTAGCTAACTAGGCGGTTCTAGTCTTGCTTGCCCTCGCCGTCGCCGCCTTCTCGTCACACTTGCAGATCAGGTGTCTGTCTCTAGTCATGCAAATCCGACAGCTTGCTCCGTCTCTCCTGGACTGCAATGCCAGTCTTCATTATTTTCAGCTTTCGGAAATACCACGCCAGACCTCTCGTCCAGTCCAACCCGAGGCGCTCCTCTCATACTCCTCCGATCGCTCTAGATGCGCAGCGTAGCGCGTCTTCACCGGATCCCACTCAAAAAGACGCCAGAGCCAACCTGCCGCACGATCTCTACCCGAGCCAGCGCCTCGGTTTCTGCACCGTAACTGCAGTTCGAATCAGCAGATAGGCATGGAGCATCAGAGCGATCGATTCAATATCCCAGATGTCTATCTCCTGCCTGCCGGCCGCAGAGGTGGACCCGCGTTGCAAGGTCTCTCTCTGTTCAGGGCGAGGGCCCAACGCGTGCGGCCAAGGCGTATCCTCCACGCTGAAAGCGAGAAGAGGCGAGTTGCTGCCGAGAAGAAAGGGCGTTGGGGATGTCGGGAGTCAGGGCGGCTGCGAAAGAATGCCACTTTGTCTCCGGGTGCTTTGGGCAGGAAAATGTACATCGCGCATAGGTCCGGCCCGGGCTCATCGGCAATACCGGATGCTGCTCATCTAGCGTCGTGTCGGGTCGGTGGATATGGGAAGCATGCGCCACTTCTTGTCGAGTCCAAGTTCAAAGCTAACGCGATTGTTGCTAGAGAAGATGGGGAGAGCCTCAAACTCAATGGTGCGGCAAGTGGATGCCAGAGCCGGCTTGTGTAGACTGCGCAGATCGAGTCTTGTCTATGTGTCGTCGCTCTCGACCAAGGCGAAGTGGTAGTAGATCTTGTTGCGCAATTCGGCCGGCAATTGGACGAGGTGGCTTTGCGACTGCTCGAACCAGAACATGGCATCTTTGTCGCGTTTCCTCGAACGGAGCCACATTGTGTCGTACTATTTTGCTGATCGTCCGGTTGATTTGGTGGATGATGGGTATCATTAATAGTGAAGTTTGGATCACGGACTCGCTTATCCAAGATTGTGAACGTGAGCTCATGCTAGCGCGCTGCTAGCGCAATTTCACACGTGCACGAGCCGTTGAAACGCCTACCTCTTTGATCCCCAAGAACAGACTGTTCATTCGCCTTCTGTTTCGCGTATCACATCATGTTCGTGTTCCGCCACAGGCACGTTTGCATTCCCTCTGTAGCCTGCCACCCAAGGAGGTCTTCCGTCCTCATCAAACTCAGCCCATTCAAAGTGCGAGCATCCCTTCCGACCCGGCGTATAGTTTGCGTAGCACATCCACATATAACGTCCACGAGTAGCTTTGCGTTTCTGCACGCAGCGTAGAACGCACGACACATCGCATTTGCAACGAGGCGTGTACTTCGGATGCAAGTAGTCCTTGTAGCAGCGGTAAGTCACGTTCAGGCGCTTGTTCCCGGCCACGGGGTGAGGATCGATGGTCTGGGCAGGCGCGATAGAGTGCTTCCACTCTTCTTGCATCTCAGCGTGCATGACCAGTAAGCTGTTGTGGGGCAAATGGATGGCAATCTGTCCTTGCTCGTCCGCAGATGTAGCTTCGACCTGAGGTACGATGCGCCTGACGCGGAACTCGCGAGCAACACCAAGAGAGAGGCTCCCAATGATGGCGCGTGGGCCAAGATATGTCAGTTGGTCAGAGTGATAGCCGACGTTCTCCTTGCCGCCATCGTAACAGTTCACAAAGCTTGCGTTCGGCTCCCACGAATCTTCGGGGGATTGGAATCTCAGCTTTTGGCCATTGGGATGGAAGTCTCGGATTCGTCGCTGCACCTCAGTATTCACAGCGTCTCTAACACGCTTCTGCACTTTGAGTAGCTCAGGTGTCGTCTGAGACACTGCTGCCTCGTAGAGACCGTCGTAAACATACTCCGTCTGTTGCTCTTTTACCGCCTCGGCTGTGTCCACGTAGAATTTCCATGTATGTGGGCTTTGAACAGTCTTTTCGAAGAGTTGGAATGTGCCTCGTTCATACGTCTTTGATTCTTTCAATAGTTCTTTTAACAGGGCATCCGCTTCGTCGGCGGGGAGGAAGTTGTGAACAATAGAGCACGGCGTGTTCTGTTCCACATCTTTTGGCGAGTAGAGATGCAGCGTCTGCCCTTTCTTCGTCAACAACTTGGCTCTCTTCTCTGGACGCCCGCCATCTCGACAAGTTGCAAAGGTATCGATGGAGGATTGATAACCAATCGTTGAGGCTGGACGTTTCCTCTGCACGACTTCCTCGAAACCAGCGCCCAGGGCTGCAGATGCTTTCACTATACTCCCTCCGTATGCTAGCAAGTATTCAAGATGCTCTTCCTGGCTTCTATTGGGATGGAGGGAGGCAAGGGCTGCCAACTTGAACTCGGTATCCTCAGTCTCCTCTTCCGTGTCGGCTGTCTGAACTAGCTGTTTCGCTTCTTCCGAAGGCCACAGCTTCTTCAGCTTGTGTTGACGTGCCTGTTCCATCTTCTACGCGTCCCCGCCATTCCAGTGATGCATGTTTCAGTATCATGCTGGCGAGTCTCTCGTTTGTCTCTTGAAGCTGAAAGGCGAGATGTGACGCCTAGGAGGCCTAAAGTTTCGTGACTAAGCAGCGCACTGGCACCCGCAATGACGCCTGGTGTCACGAACGCGTCCCTGTCGCGTAAAGCACCTGCTAAGCTGGGTCGACGCTTTTGCAACGAAGGTCGCAGCAGTACCACCAACAGACAATCGCAAAGATGGGTATCAAACGTGAGTATGCAATTCGTTAATGTCGAAAGCATACAGGCTAATCGATCTAGACCTTGCCCAAGTCATCAAGGACAACTGCCCGGACGCCATCAAGGAAGGGGAGATCAAGAACCAATTCGGCCGCAAAGTCGCCATCGATGCGTCCATGTCCCTGTACTCGTTCCTGGTCGCTGTGCGTAGCAATGGCGAGCAGCTCATGTCCGACACCGGCGAGACGACATCCCACCTGATGGGCATGTTCTACCGCACCCTGCGCATTGTCGACAACGGAATCAAGCCACTCTACGTCTTCGATGGTGCACCCCCCAAGCTCAAGTCTGGGGAGCTCGCGAAGCGATTCCAGCGCAAGTCGGAAGCCCAGGAGTCACACGAGGAAGCCAAGGAGACGGGAACGGCAGAGGAGGTGGAGAAGTTCAGCAGGCGGACAGTGAGAGTTACGCGGGAGCACAACGCAGAGGCACAGAGACTACTGAAGCTCATGGGTGTTCCATACATCATTGCACCAACGGAGGCTGAAGCCCAGTGCGCCGTTCTGGCTCGCTCAGGCAAGGTCTATGCAGCAGCTTCGGAGGATATGGACACTCTGACGTTCGACGCGCCAGTGCTCCTGCGGCACCTCACTTTCTCTGAGCAGCGCAAGGAGCCAATTCAAGAGATCTCTCTTGAGCGCGTGCTGCAGGGCTTGGAGATGGATCGCAAGCAGTTCATCGACCTCTGCATCCTCCTCGGCTGCGATTACCTCGATCCCGTCAAGGGCATCGGCCCCAAGGTCGCTCTGCAATTGATCAAAGAGCACAAGTCGTTGGAAGAGGTCGTCGCCTCCATCGAGAAGACGGGAAAGTACACTCTACCGGAGGATTGGCCCTACCAAGATGCTCGACTCCTGTTCCTCGAACCCGACGTTCGCAAGGCCGACGACCCAGAATGCGACTTCAAGTGGGAGAGCCCCGACGTTGACGGGCTCATCAAATTCCTCGTCGAAGAGAAGGGATTCTCCGAGGATCGCGTGCGAAGCGGAGCCGCGAGACTCCAGAAGAACCTCAAATCCAGCCAACAGTCGAGATTAGAGGGCTTCTTCAAGCCGAAGGAGAAGACGGAAGAAGAGAAAGCCAGTCTGAAGCGCAAGAACGAGGAGAAGCTTGAGGCGGCGAAGAAGCAGAAGAAAGATGATGCGAAAGCAAAGAAGGCGGCCAAGTCCAAGCCGAAGATGAACTCGTGAAGGAAGCTGCGATCTGACATAGGGAAGCGATGGTGTTTTTGGCGTTGGTGAATCCATCGGCGCGATTTCGCGGATGGTAATGCATGCTCATGGCTGGTCTGGTGCTCGTGGGCTCAGGACGAAAGGCGCCTTAGCGGCGAATTCGGAGAGCAACTGCAGCTCTAGCAATTTTCGACGAGACATTGACCGATGCGACTTGAAAGAAAGAAAATAGCATGTAAGTCTGTATCATATGCTCATGAATCATCGAATCCGTCAGTAATCTCTTGCAAGTCGTTAGCGCCACTTCACGTGCTTGCCGAAGTTCTGGGTCGCGCTTTCCTCCTTCCCAACGGCAACTTCATCCAGCTGCAGTTGCAGTTGCAACAGACAAGAATGGACACAGCGAATCCGACGTCAGACACCATGACCGACAACATGAAGGCAAGTTGGTGAGCCATGGCGTCCCAGGTATGAGAGCTAAACATGCACCCAGGGTCAGCCAACCGAGAGCCGGTGGCGCATCACACCCAAGATGCGCATGGAGGAATGAGAAGGGCGGGAAAACAATTGGCTCACAAATTGAGACAGCAAAAGCTCACATTTTTCAAGTACCCGCCAGCTTCAAGCCATACTCGGGCTTGAACCACTCTATCAGAAGATCTCGCAGAACCTCATTTGCTTCCCCCTTGGCCGCGGCAGAAGACTCCGCCTTGGCCTCAATGTACAGCTTGATCTTCGGCTCGGTGCCCGACCCTCGGGCCGTGAACACCACACTCTCCAACTCACAGGTAAGCATCTGCGCATTGGGATCCACCGGAAGAACGGGTTTGTGATCTTTCGTTTCGCTATCGTATCCGAGGGTAAGATCTCGCCATCGAAGAATCTTTCGTTTTCCGATTGTCTCGGGACGATGACCGTGGTTTGATGTGCGAATGTCCTCGAAGACGAGATTTGTGGTATCCGGGGAAGGCGAGATGAGGTAGGTATTGGCATCTTCGAAGTAGCCGTACGTCTTGTACAGCTGTTGAAGCTTCTGGTAAGGTGTCATGCCCTGCTTCTTCCACCTCCTCCAGGCAGTGAGGAAGACGGCAGCTGCGGCGATGCCGTCTTTGTCCCAGACGACTGTCGGGAACATGAAACCGATGGCTTCCTCAAACGCAAAAGCTGGGTCATAGCCTTGCCTTTGCAAATCTTGAGCGACGTTGCCGAGCCATTTGAAGCCAGTCAAGGTGTCTTGAAAGTGGAAGCCTTCCTTCTCCGCCATGCTTGAGAGCATACGTGATGATACGGTCGATGCCAGCATGGCGAGCTTGCTCCTGTCACCCGAAGAAGTATCGAGAACGTGAGAGGCGAGCAAGATGCCAATTTGATTGCCAGTGAACTGATGGTATTGTCCCTTGGCAATCCTCTCTGCCGCCGAGAACCTGTCTGCATCCGGATCATTGGCCAGGATGATGTTTGAGTTATTTCTGTTTGCTTCCTGGATTGCGAGATCGAGCGCTCCTTTCTCCTCTGGATTGGGGAAGGACACGGTTGGAAATTCGGGATCTGGTGATGCCTGTTCCTTGACTTCCCTCATGAATTGGCCTCGGAACCAGAGCATGTAGGCGATCTGTGTCATGAATTTGGTGCCAACGCCATGCATGGCTGTATAGGTAAAGGGCATAGCATCAGTGACAGAGGGCAAGGGCCAGACCAGCTCTCGAATATGGTCCAGGTAAGATTTCGCGGCCTCGGAGAAGATTCTCTGCTGGCAATTAGCAGATTATTCGCCATTTCGTACTCATACGCGTCAACACACCTTCACGTTCTCGTGGCTATTGACAAGTTCTGTCTCCCAGCTCAAGATTCTGTCAACGCTGTCGATGGCTCTTGCAATGCCGCTGTCGTGGGGAGGAATGATCTGGCAGCCATTGGCCCAGTAGACTTTGTATCCGTTGTCGTCCTTTGGATTGTGGCTCGCAGTCACCATGATGCCAGCATCGGCGCTGTATGCGCTGACCGCAAATGGCACCATTGGGGTGTGGACGTGCTGTCCAAACCAGAAGACTCGGAAGCCATTCTCCAAGAAAGTGGCCGCTGCCAGTCGGGCGAACTTTTCCGAGTTATGACGGGCGTCGAATCCAATCACGACACTCCGGCCTTCTTTCTCGTGAGGCTGGCTTTTGATATAGTCTGCAAGCCCCTGCGAAGCTTGCAGGACGGTCAACGAGTTCCTGTCAAGATAGTCAGGACGCGCATTCCTGGTCGACGTCGATGACGATGACGTACATGTGAGCGAAACCAGCCTTCATTGATGACCGGAGTCCGGCTGTGCCAAAGGCAATGCGTTTGCGCAGACGTTGGTCCAGTTCATGAGTGTTTTTGGATTTCAGCAGGCCCTCGATCTCCGCCCTGGTCTCCGGGTCTCGATCTTGCGAGAGCCATCGCTGGGCCAGCTCTTCCGTCGTCGGGCCCATGGGGATGTGTGACATGTCACGGGGCTTTTGATGACGGAGACAGTGATGCTGTTGATCAAGAGAAGACGTTGGGGCGACGCTTAAGACCTTCACGTGAGCGATGCCTGCCACGACTGCCCCATGATTTTCGCAGCAAACATGACGTTGCTTGGCGGGAGAAGATGGAAGGAGAATGGCTTTGTGAGCGAGCTGGACGGTGGGCCCAATGCCGGATAGTGCTGGAAGGCTTCATCACAGTCGGTGACGGTTTACGTTGGGAATTGCTCACACATGAGTCGCGCGGGAGGTATATCTAAGTCATTGAAGGTTACGGGAGTTTCTGTTGCGACGCCACACCAGCCAGTGGTCTGTGCAATGCACCAGCCACCAGCCTCATCCGACACAACTTGGAACGCCCGAATCATTTTCGTTGGCGCCTGCACATTAATAATACACTCGCCAATCCGAGCCTTGCCTTGCCAACGACTTCAGCTTGTCTTTACTATCCGGGCTTGCCAGCGCATCCAAGGCGCCCGAGAACTCTATATTACCAGACCCCTGTTCTCGCACAGCAGCTCGGATCTCAGATGCATCTGCAGCCTCGGGAACGGTTACAACGGATCAAGCCTCCTTCATGTATGGACACTCACCGCTGGCTCGCATGCGTGGGCACACCGCTTTATCAGGCCGGAATGAAGAGCGCATCTTCTGCTCCCGATTGGTCGTGGGTCCGATGTGTTGCACACGCAAGAGATGGTGGGAGGCGTGAGTGCTTTGGATGACCATTTTTTCCTCTTACACAGCATCAGTCGGCTCCAGGTGGAACGGGTAACTGCACCGGTATGTGTTCAGACGAGCTCCAGGATCTCCACCAGGATATTCTGGAAGCATTCTCGTTTGGGGAAAGCGTTGCTTCGTTTCGGAATCCGTCCCCAGAACTTCGTCACCGACGACAAAGTTCACGCTGCCAACCTCATGCTGCAGTAATGTGCACGGTAGCTTTCGGCATACAGGAGTCTATTGGACATCTACCGGCTCCTCACCAGAATACGTTCCCTGCATTCTAAGCCGCTCCTCCGCCTTCCAACTTGGCCGGTCCTTGTCAGATCACCCGAGACTTTTGCTTTCCCTCGCATACAGAGCTCCCTCGGCGGGACCTGGCTGCTGCGAGACAGCATGGAGGGAGAGCGACAGCCTCTCCTAGGGCACACACCACGTAAGTCGAGATTATTGTTGAACTACTCTGGCAGAGCTTTGGCGCCCACGACAGGTCCATCTCGCCTCGTTGGCTGTTGTGCTCCCCACTACCATTTGATCTCCCCCCAATACCACGGCAGCGAGCGCCCGCCGCCAATGGCCCAATGATATCCCCCATGCCGAAAACCGTGTCACTGCTCTAAACCGGGTGGAGGCTCTCAAACTGTGGAGTGGCGGTGGAGGCCTGCCATATCTTCGCCGCTTTGCTCTATCTCTCCTCTGTCCAGGAGCACACTTCCATCTTTCTCAGCCGGGCAAGAGTTCTACGCTGCAACAACATGCCCAAGTCGGAGAAGGGCTCGCTGCCAGTCTTTGGTGCAACAGGTGCGAATCACTGTCCCTGTAATCACTCACATTCACTCGTGTCCCTCATGGACAGCATGTCACCTCTGGAGTGCTCTTCACGCTATCAAGCTCACCGTGTTCAACTATCGAATACAGAAATGCAAACAAGAGACAGCACAACCACTGACGACATGAATACAGTACAACCCAACCTACAGGACTCAAGATTGGAGCATGACGCGAACCCGGCCACCGGTGCGCAAGGCGCTCGCGAGCCTATCGACGACGACGTACAACTACTACATCACCTGGGGTACAATCAGGTTGGCAAATCGAGTTCTTTGGCAAGACATCTCCCTGACAGGTTGTAGGAGCTCCGTCGGCGATTCAACAGATGGTCGACAGTCTCGTACGCAATTTCGGTCCTCGGCGTTCTCGGATCTCAACCAGCAACATATGGAACACCCATCAGTGTCGGCGGTCCGGCGACGGCAGTGTGGGCATGGGCCATAGGCTCAGTGATGGCGTACATCATCGCGAGCTCAGGTGAGAAGCAAATATGACCGGATCAATGCTATCAATACTGACGGCATCAGTCGCGGAGTTGGTGTCCGCATACCCCACGGCGGGTGGGATGTACTTCGTGACGAAGCATGTGGTGCCCGCGAAGCGAGTGGCCATCTGGGCGTGGATCATCGGATGGTGCAACTTTCTTGGCCAGGCCTGCGGAGTTGCATCGCTCGCCTATACTGTCGGCCAGATGATCCTGGCTTTAGCGAGCATGAATTCTGGCCTACTAAGCGACGGCTACACCTACTCACCGTAAGCAGTGTTATCTGAAGCAGTGTCATCTGACACAATCGCATGGAATATGTACGTACTGACTTGTATACAGAGCACCATGGCAAATCGTCCTTATTGCCATCCTTGTCTTGGCCATCTGGGGCGCGATCTGCTCTTTGACGACCAATGCCCTGAGCAACATCATCCTCTGGTTCGCACCAATCAACATTCTCGCAACCATCGCCATCTGCATTGCCGTCCCTCTGGCCACGCCTTCTGACAAGATTCGAAGCGCCCGTTCTGTCTTCACCGAGATCACAGACGGCTCAGGATGGGACTCGAAAGCGCTCTCATTCTTCTTGGGATTCCTGAACGTGGCCTGGGTCATGACAGACTACGATGGCACCACGCATATGTCGGAAGAGACGGTCGACGCAGCGGCTAGGGGCCCTCTGGCGATCCGTCTGGCCGTCATTGTCTCTGGCATCTTGGGCTTTGGACTGAACGTTGCCTTCACCTTCTGTTTACCCCCGGACTACGAGACCAGTATCCTCGAATCGCACACTGGCCTCCCGGTCGCGCAGATCTTTCTCAATGCTGGCGGTAGAGCTGGAGCGTCCGTCATGCTCTTCTTCGTCATTCTAGTCCAGTTCTTCACGGGAACCAGCGCCATGCTGGCCAACGCGCGGATGACTTACGCCTTTGCTCGAGACAACGCCCTCCCCTTCTCGCGCTTCTGGGCCAAGATCAACCGAACGACCGAAACACCAGTGCACGCCGTCTGGCTCGTCGTGGCCTTCTGCATCTGCCTCAACCTCATCGGCATCGGCTCCACCGAAACCATCACGGCCATCTTCAACCTCTGCGCCCCCGCGCTGGATCTCAGCTACATCGCCGTCCTCTTCGCCCACCTCTGGTACACGTACTACCGCCAAGAAGTCGAATTCGTACCCGGAAAATACACGATGAAATTCCTGCGCATTCCGCGCAAAATTCTCGCCATCGCCTGGGTCCTCTTCATCAGCACGATCCTCTTCTTCCCGCCCACCAAACCCATCACGGCAGCTAACATGAATTACGCGGTGGTGGTCGCTGCCGCCGTGGCGGTTTTTGCGCTTTCGTGGTGGTGGCTCGGCGCGAGACATAAGTATAAGGGCCCCATTACGCAGGAGACGGAAATCTTGGCCCCGGGACGGCATGGTGATGAGGAGGAAGCGAGTCGGCGTCCTGCTGCGACGGCGCACATGGATCCGCCGCCGTATTCGACTGCCGCGAAGCAGGGCGAGTCGAACGTCACTTCTGTTCTTGCCAGTCGGTCTTTCACATCGGGCTCCTCGGCCGTCTGATGGTCCTAGTTTACCCTACATGGAATCTCTCTGATCGCTGGGGATATCATCTTCTTCGAAGGAGGTCCTTTGCTTCTTGATACCCTTTTTGCTGTCTTAGCGTTTCGCAACCAACATGATGACAGGACATAGAGCATAGAATGACAACCAGGAGTTGATTTTTCCTACCTCATTCATTCATCATCATCGTTCATCTTCATCATCTATACAAATAATCATTGATTCGTAAACTTATCCCCATAATAATCCATTTCTTCATCATTCCTCGCAGCCACTCGCGACCTCACCACCTGCACCATTCCACCCCAGTATCCCTCCGTTTCCGCTTCTTCTAAACCATTCCCACCAGCTTCCACCAGTCGCTGACGCGCAACTTTCCTGTCCTTTCGAAAAGCAGCGATCCGAGCGACATTGTCGATGGCAGCAGGTTTCTCCGGCAGCAGGCCTACTACAGATTTTCCGTCCGGGGTATGGGCAGGAGGAACTACGGTCACCTCCTCCTCCTCCTCCTCGTCGGCGAAAAAGGAAAAATCCGTTTCCGAGGCAGACCACAAGGCCTCGCTGTCTCGATCTTCGGTGAGGGATTTCGTGCCATGATGGTGCCAGGACGAGGCTGTACCATTTCTACTCCTCCTCCCGCCGCTGCCATCTTCTTCGGGGGCAAGTTCGAGTACTAAGCGTTTGAGAGCGAAGATTCTGTTCGCCGAGTCTTGTAAGGCGGAGGCGTGGCCCTTGCGGCCCGGAGGGGAGGAGTAGTCCAGCGCGGCTTGTTTGCGGGCGAGGGAGCTTTCCTCGGCGCAGGTCTTGAGGAAGTGGATGATGCGGTCTGCGACTTCTGTGGTTGGCGAGAAGGGCGGGACGTCGGTGAGAATGAGGGTTTGGAGGTGTGGGAGCATTGCTGGGTGTAGGTTGTGGCGGGCTGAGATGTGGGCGGTTAGGCGGGCTGTTCGCTCGGTGGCCATGGACGAGTAGCTGTGTGGTCTTGAGGCTGGTGTTTGCGGTGCTGAGGATGATGCGCTACCTGGAGTTGCTGCAGGTGAGGCAGATGAGACCATGATGGTACCGTGGCCGTTTCTCTGGGTACTTTCCGCGGCCGAAGCTGGACTCAGGAGAGTTGGAGTATGCATGTCTTGTGTGAGAGAATCGACTGCCTCGGGCGCGAGAGCACTTCCTCTCCGTGCAGTAGGTGCTTCCTCAGCAGGCCTACTGATCTTGAAAGTACCACCCGCAGCCGGTGGTACGACAAATTGCAAAGGATCGCCTTCGAGTTCGTAACGAGGCGTTTCTTGCGCCGCTGACATTTCGAATGCTTCACGCCGAACGCCAGCCCCCTCGAGCTCAACAATATCGTTTGTATTGTAGGGAAGAGAAGTATCTCCGAGCTCGACGCGACCTTGCACAACTTGATCGGGATGAAGATTCGGCGCCTCTTGGGTGATCAAACTGTGATCGATTCGAAGAAATGACATGGCATCTGCTGCGTGCTTGGAGAAGACTGGTGTGAGCTTCTCGATGCCAGGCATCGGCATTCGCTCACCGTCGCCATCCAATTGTGAGGGATGTCTACCGATGGTGGCGCTGACAGAACCCACATCCAGCACATGCAATCTTTCCGACCGAACAAGGCCCGAGACTCCCTCGACCGTGATCGGGTTGCCGGCAATGTATAAGTGAGTGATGCCTCCTTCTGGCACATCTTCGATCGCCAGACGGCTCACGAACCTCCCAGTAAACGCATTGCGAAGGAACCCTTCGAAATCTTCTCCTTGGTAGATCTCCAGCATTTCAGATCCAAGATAGGGTAGCAGGACCGGTGATCTCTGTCCCGACGATGGCGCTTCGGTTTGAGTCGTTGACGCCGAGTGGGTACCAAAGCAATTGTCGAGCAGTGCGCGAATACCTCGATCCGTTACCTGGTTGTCTCGTAAGTCCAAGCTACGGACTCGCAGGCCTATTGATCGACACAGTATTTCCACGCCATGATCTTTCAAGCCGATGCCGCGCAATTTCAGTACTTGCAGGCCCGGAAACTCCCTCAATACTTCCAAGACCGCTCGCTCGCGTGCTGGATAGCTAAAGGATAAGTCCAGATACAGCAGGGTTTCGAAACGGCTCAATGCTGAAGCAAGTCCACTGGAAGTGACGTTCGGACAACGTGAAGCATCCAACAAACGTAGGCCGAAAGAAGGTACGACATGGGACGGTCTCTGAAACGAACTCCCAGTCGCTCCCGGAAGCTCAAGCACCCCGTCAGGCGGTCTCCAAGTCTCTGTTGGCCTGGTCCGCACCTGAATCAGTGCCTGCAGAGTACTATAATCAAAGAACGGCAATCCCCTGACAATCAGGGACTGCAAATTCGGCAGTCTCTCCAGGATCTCCCTCAGCCAATCCGCCTGAGGTCCATTGTAGATCTCAGCATGTGCTGGAGGTAGATGTAGTGTATGTGTGAAAGAGCGAACCAGCAATCTTGCCGTCTGGAGCGTCCGCTTGAAATGCGTCAACGCCACGTACACGGCGTCGTTTTCGATTCCGAAGTGAGAAGCCGGATTGCCCCAGAGGAAGGGTACAAAAGTCGCGTGCCATCGGCTACAGCACAGTGCGGCTGCGCAGAGGTCCCTGGAGGAGAGGTATTCGGCTACAATCTCCCAGACGTCGATGGCGGTTGATGCTTCGTAAGAAGGCGGGTGGGCTTCCATGGCCGAAACGGTGTCAACTCGTCCTTGTCATTGGAAGATCTCTCCAGAGGAGAGAGAGCTGAGGTTGAGGTAGAGATGTCCATTGTGACTGGTGAAGGTGTCGTAGGAATGCGACTTCCGCGCCGTCACGAGCGGTACGCGCCAAGGCGTGCTAGCCATATGAGGTTTAGATCGAATCCTGTGACAAGGTACCATGTGTACTGTCTTCCAACCGTATAGAGCACATTCTGCCCGATCATCACCCAAGATATCACGAGCATTTGCAAACGCCTGGTGCTCTACCATTCTTCCGCCGTGCCGTGCTTCGAGGCGGTGCGCTGCCTGGTCGTTGCAAGTTACAGGCTTGACACTCACCACATGGCTGCCACATATCCAACGATTCGAACACTTTCTCCCCGCTGGCTGCTGGCATATCGCTGCGACACTGAATCTCACGCTCGATTGCACCACATACCTATTATCTGCGAAGCGCAGGAAACGCGAATGGAGAGAAGCACACACAACGACAGTTCTGCTCACTCACCCAAACGATGACTTCAATCTTCGCTGGCTTAGAGGTTCTCTCGACGAATCCCTATGGAATCTGGTCAGAGTCTCGAAAAAGTCTTCTACGTCTCATCTCGTCAACCTCCCGAGCTCAGCTCTGCCCGTGATACTTACAGCTCGCCTGTGCTGGTGATATCAGCGGCAGTGGAAGCTCCAGCCTCTTCAGAAGCTCGCTTCACTAAATCTCTGGTTGCCATCCTACAGCTCGCGAATATGGTACATCTCAGACCCCCACCTTGCCTCCTACCGCCCTCTCCTAGCCAAAGAGTCGTCGTATTATCAGCTTGGAACTTCTTCGACTCTCGTGTGTCCCAAGACCACCCAAGCCCACAATCTCCACGAGATCTACGAAATCGGTCTCCTCCTTCAATGCTTGCTTCCCCCCGACCTCACTCCCCAAATCCTCCGAAACGCAGACCTTTTCGTGAAATCCTCGTAGAACAAAAAGTACAACTGCGCCATTCTCAAGTCGCAATCGCCGCATACATATTTGATTACGCCTCCCATCCGTTCCCAGGAACGGTTACGGTTACAGCATCCTGTCGCCAACGTCGTGTTTAATATCGTGGCCAAGGATTACGGATTGGATTTGAGTATCGGACAGAGCCATGCTACTGCTGCAATATCGCGAGGCGAGACTCCAGGAGGTCGATTCGACCGGACTCCCAATTTTACGCGGAGATCTCGTCGCCTGGTAAAGGGATTCTAGAACATGAGAGGGAGATCGTGAGAAAGACTCCTGCTTCGAATTTGTATGAGACCCATGTCGTGGAATGGAATGCGGATTCCGTAAGTTTCGAAGAGGCGGCTTGAGTCGGTGGGTTGAGGAACGGACGGGATCGCGGTTCACATCTGGGCCCAATGTGAGACTCTCGAGGATTGGGTCAGATCGGTCGAAGTCGAGGTATTCACTGCCGCTATTGTCAGGTAATAATGTCAGTATGAAGACAAAGAGTTCCCAAGGAAAGCGTCAGTGCGGTGTCCAGGGGGCTTCAAATGCACCTGTGCCCAGTGCTCTCATTGCCTGTGCTGCTGAATAGCATTCTGAGCCAGCCGAGCAATATGCCCTACAGAACGCCCTCGAAGTCAAAAAGCCTCCTTGCTCCCGCCGAATTGCAGAGGAGCCAGAGCCATATCCTTCATACGCCGTAACATGTTGTGGTTTGCCCAATTCTCCTTCTCCCTGTTCCCGCGAAGGACGGTCGACGTCTTCCTCGCCACCGTGTTGTTAATCGTGGTATCATGCTTCTTCTCGTTCCGGTCATCATGATGCTGGGTCGCAAAATCTCGAGTCTTGGGGACTGCAGCCTCTGGAGTGGATCCATCCATGCCACTCATACCAGAGTCCTTGCGCTTGGCAGACGCTCTGTCATCACCTGCTGCAGTCCCCGCGCACCTCTAGTCGATACCGTGCTGGCGCTTGAGCTTTTCTAGGTTCTCCTGGCGTTCGGCGAGGTCTGCTTGGCTCTTGGCCATCTTCTCAGGCTACATTGAGGGTCAGTATATGAAGTCGCGGATTGCGCCTGGCGGAGTACGTGGATGTGGACACTCACTTGGTGATAGAGGACTACGAGATAGCGATTCTGAAAGTTGAAGCCATTCAATTTGTCGCAGGCAGACTTCGCATCCATGACATCCTCGTAGACGACGAAGGCGGTGCCTTTGGTGTTGGTCGCGATGCCCTGGCGGATCTGGCGGATGGGGCCGAATTTGCCTGAGAGCGATAAGTTAATAGTTGTCCCCCAGATACCATAGTGGTCGCTCGCTCTTTCCGCATTCATACCGAAGAGGTCGAAGAGTTCCTCGGTGGAAACGCTGTAGCTCAGATTCTTGATGAACAAAGCTCCTATCGCGCGATGGGTCAGTATATCGCATGCCGCGGGACTTGGATATGCATTCGCGGTTGGCGGGGTGGAGGGGGGAATGGGCAGATGGGTAGTGGTGGTGTTGCTGGTGCTGGCGCGGGACTCACGGTTGACTTCTGGAGCAAGCTTGCCGCCGCGACTCATAACTTGGCTAGATGTGTGTGGGAGAGTGATCGGTGAGGGTGTGTGAGATGTGCGCCGAGGCGGTGGTTGAGAGGGCGAGAGTGGGAGAGAGGAATCAGGTAGAGTTCGTGTACAGTATGAGGCCGGCAGACGGCAGACGGCAAGCGGAGAACAAGGGTCCACGTGACGTCCGGAGGCAGCAGCCGCGCGGAGTGGATGCCTGAGGGTGATCCAAGCGGCGGCGGGTGCGGGAGAGGGCGCTCTGCGATATACACACGGACACGGCACCGTCCAGCACAGCACAGCACCGGTACCTGGCCTGGAAAGCACAGGAATGTCCCCTCGACTTCCAATGGTGTCCTGCCGCAATCCACACACCTTACCCGCTCCGACTCGCTCTCTACCCTATTCTTACCTTACCGTCCTGCGCCATACCGTGAGCCATTCTCTCTCTCATATCCACCACCGTGAACCGACCTCGCGTCATTCCTCCGGCGACTCTACGGGCGCTACCCACCGCCTCCGATCTTGGTGGGGGAAGGGACGACCTCACCACCAGCGCAGCGCTCGTCGTCGCAGGCCTGCACAGTTCCTCCAGCACACCCGCGCATAGTCCGAGGGCACTCGCGGTGGTTTGAAACCTCGTCCGGCAAGATTTGGAATCCTGCGGCCCCGTCGTCGTTACTGGGCGCGCCGCCGAAGCTGTCCACCCCTCGGACGTCCGCCGCCATGCCTCCCAACCCGCTCTTCAAGCCAGCTTCCAGCGACCGCCGACCCAAGCGCAGTCCCTCACCTCCCAAACGATTCGTCGAGCCGCTCTCGCCCACCCGACCGAGACCTGTGGAGCCCAACTACAACTACCCGGCGATCAACAGCCGTGTTGACTTCACCGTCAAGCCAGACCAGCCCTACACAGCTACGCCCAAGAGCAGGAATCGCAGCGCTAGCTACAGGCATGCACACCACCGGACTCCTTCTACCATCGACACCCTCGCTGAAGCGGCTCTTGCTGTGAGTCCGTCACTAGAACTTCTCAATGGACACTCTCATGGCTACCCAATGCCTTCTGCCTATGGCGGAAGTGAGCCACCACACAAGCGATCGCGTTCCGAGATGCTACCCTCGCCCATGGTCGGGCAGTATGCGTCGCGGCCAGCGACGAGCTACGAACACATCAATGGCTGGTACAGGGATCCTACACAGCAGCAGAACTCCGGCCCGCCCTATGACAGTCGATTGGAAGAAGCGTCTCTGCTGCTGAACTTCCGCACCGGCGGCTGGCCCAACAACAGTCCTCCGCCTCCTCTGCCTCTGCCGAACTCCGGCTTCGCATCTGCACCAAGACCGCACGCGAATAGCTTTCCGCAAAGCACTCGTCAGCCTTGTCCTGCGGACCTTGCAGCCCAGGCCGGCCTGCTGCCCCCTTTCAATCCGCAAGACGGCGACGCTCCCCGACCGACACTACCTTCACCGCAGCAGACCGTCGACGAGTCCACACATATTCCTCCCTTCCCTGCTCCCGAGCTTATTCAGAATGTTGCTGTTGATGCGGTAGCCTCGAGCGCTCTTCGCCCGTCGAGAACAGAGCAAGAAAAGCCAGATGTGCCGCAGAGGACCGCAATCCGCACTGAGGAGCTGGTCTCCAGGGCCGGTAGTACAGATGTCACCATGAGCGAGACTTCGGAAGGCGCACCAAGACCAAAGCGGGCCACGCAGAAGACCAAAACTCGAGGGTTGTCCTCGCGCAAGTCAATTGCCGAGAAGGCCGCAACGAAGAGAGCAGCTGCGCGAAAGAAGACACCAGATCCTTCGAAAGTCAGCCGTACGGCGAGTGAAGCCCCCCAAGCATTCGAAGTGGACCGCAATCGGCGCAAGAGCTTTAGTGATGTACCGGTCAACTGCGAGACCTCCATTCCCAATGGTCAGGGACACCGGGCAATTTCTGTTCCCCAAGAGATCCCCATGATCATCCGTCCAGCTTCGACAGCGAAGACGCCAAAGCGTAACAAGAATGCCACGGAGACGGTAATATGCGCTGGCTGTGCAACAACCCGGGAGAGCTCCAGTCGTAATGGCGAGATGGATGAGTGGGTGTCGTGCAACGGATGTACGAAGTGGTTTCACGTCGACTGCGCTGGCTTTAAGAAGGCCATTGAAGTTCGCGACGTCGACAAGTACTTCTGTCCCACCTGTGAGCCAGTGCACGGGAAGACGACATATGTGAGGAAGAGCACCCGTGCTCATGCGTCTGTTGACTATGCCGAGCTGCAGAGGGGCGTTCTCAAAACGAGTGAAGAGAGCATGGAGCATCATTATATTCAACCTATCAAGGACGGGACCTTCCAATTCGATCCGGAGTATTTCCCACGTATGCGACCGGAGCTTGTCACTCGGGATTTCTTCGAGAAGAGCAGCGCCTTTGTCGAACCCATCTGTATCCCTGCGGAATGGAATCCTCGGCCTTGGCTCAAAAATCGTCGCGACACGGACGGCAACAACCATAATGTGATGAAGGACGGAGCTGACGACGTTACGAGCGACACGATACCTGACGAGTTCGAATACGACGCTGTTGCCGATGAAGGCCAAGACAAGCTTGACATGGTGATGCCGGAAGATCTCACAGTCAGGCAGGTCTGCAATCTGGTTGGACCCCACACACCGCTGGACGTGATAGACGTCAAGACACAGAATTCTGGCGCAAAATGGGACCTTGGACGATGGGCCGACTATTACGAGGGCGTGAGCGATGATAAGCCAATTCTGAATGTGATATCCCTGGAAGTATCCCAAACCAAATTGGGTCGCATGCTGCGACGACCAAAGGTGGTCCGGGACATTGACTTGCAGGATCAGGTCTGGCCTCAGAAAGAGACAGATGCCGGGAAGTATCCGAAAGTACAATATTACTGTCTCATGTCTGTGGAAGACAGCTACACCGACTTCCACATTGACTTTGGCGGGAGCAGCGTCTACTACCACATTTTGAAAGGGAAGAAGACTTTCTTCTTCATACCACCGAAGCCCAAACACCTCAAAGCTTACGAGGAATGGAACGATAGCCCAGAACAGAACTTCACCTTTCTGCCGAATATCACCAAGGAGTGCTACAGAGTCGACCTCAGCGAGGGCGATACCATGTTGATTCCATCCGGATGGATCCACGCAGTCTGGACGCCAGAGACGAGTCTGGTGATTGGAGGCAATTTCCTCACCCAGATGTCGTACAAGAATCAGTTCCGCGTGGTCGAGATTGAGAAGGCCAATCACACCCCGATGAAATTCCGATATCCATTCTTTCAGAGGATCATGTGGTACAATGTGATCAAATATCTCACGGACGATCCGCTTCCCGAGGCGGTGTCGCAGCTCTTCTACTCAGGCAAGACGTTTGAGCGTCAGACGCCTGTGTGGGCAGATTTCGATGGCGAAATCGCGAGCCAGGACGAGCGACCTGGAGCGAAGAATGCGCGATACTATGGCGAAGCGGAGATTGAGGGTCTTCCAGATCTGCTAAACTACATCTTCCGCACCATCATGCTCGTCAATGGGCGTATTGAAGGCGTCTCGGCGGACCAGCAGAAGCGGGTAAACGCATCCATTCCCAAAGGGCATGGTGAACCGCTGGAGGTCGCCAAGACGTTTGCGCTGTGGACGGCGTGGAAGCGAGGGAACGAGTATCCTCCTGCATGGGCGCATCCGGACGCAGTGCTCCCCAGCAAAGAAGAAGGGCCGCCCAAGAAGCTGTCTGCACGTGCGCTCAAGGAGATGGAGCGCAAAGAGGCATTCGCCGCGCTAAAGGCACTCGGACCGGACCGCAAGTCCGAGCGAGTCAAAAAATCCGCTAGTGCTAATGCCGCGAACTCGACCTCGAACATGGCGTCTTCGACTCCTGACCATCATCACCCATCACCCACCCATCCTCCACCGCATCACCAGCCATCGACCCACCCATATGCGCATCAGAACATGGACGTTCAGGCCTTACCTGCCGCGCAGCCAATGGCATTCGCGATGAACGCCGCGCCCGGCCAGCATATCAGCACGCCGAAAACTTCGGTGCTTGGCCCCAAGCGCGTAGCGTGCGATCAGTGTCGACGAAGAAGGATCCGATGCAAGCACAAAGATCTGGTGACGCAGGTCACTCCGAATCAAATGCAGCAGACGTCGGGTGGCTTTGGTGCACACGACTCGCCTCAAGTCTACGACAACATCACTGTAACGCCACCGAAAGCGAAAACATCTGCCAATCCGTTTACTAACCGAACCGATGAACAGCCAGGATTAAGCGGCCATCCTGCTCAGAATGGTTCCCCAGTCTCCAATGGAATGAATGGGACCACATTTCCTATGACGGTTAATGGGGTGCCCGTGTTTACGGACGCAACCAGACGCGGGCGAAGCAAAGCGTGCTTCGAATGCAGGAAATCGAAAGTGAGTCCTAGAAGGATGTCTTCACCACGAAACACTGACAGGGTGCTAGCGACGGTGCATTCATGATGAAAATGGCAACGTTGATCCTATCAAAGCTGCGGAGACCCCTGTGCCGCGGGGGTCTGCTTCGTCGAAGAAACGGGCGTCCGAGGAGAACACACAGGGCAGTCCAGTGCCACTGAAGAAGAAGGTGAAGACGAGTCCTGTGCCAAACGGATTGCCTGCGATGCCAGCATTCCCTCATGACCAGAAACTCACCAACGGCGCTGTACAGCCGCATCGTGAACCACCCAATGGATATCAACACTCTCCGGCGCCGCCGCAGCACTCGCCCTCACACACTACAGCCCAAGCTCAATCGACTAATGCACCATATCGATCACCAACTCTTTACCATCAGGAATCCACTCGACACCTCCCACAAGAGCAACATCAGCCACCGCTGGACCCCAGCCTTTTTGGTTATCCGGACCCTGCCAGTAGCTCCTACGTCAATCAAAACTACGCATACCCGTCCAGTGACCGCCCAGGCCCATACCAATTACCATCGCTTGAGCAGATTGCCAACGAGGTAAGCGATCTCAGCTGCGGACCTGTAGACTTGCTAATGAGTTTCAGGTTCTGGATATGAACGGCCGTTCACACGAGGACTATCACACCTTCTCAGCGCAAGAACAGCGCGATCCGCCACCCGTTTCCAATGGCTTCACCGAAGCCACCCGGCCGGATGAGAGTGTAGATTCTGCCATCTCAATTCCTGGATCAGACGACGGCAAACATCAGGCAGCGAAGGACGATGACACCATGGCCCCGATTCAGTCATTGCCTGATGCTCCGGTTCAAGCTTCTGTCGAATCGTCTCACCCCATCAAGACAGATGCTCCGACATCAGAGGCGCAGACATCTCCCAGTCTACAGAAAAGCAGCGTGAACGATCTGCCGCTCTACAAGCCACCGGCGCCTCTATCGCTGTCGCCCGAAGTGTCCAAGCGCCAACCTCATCTCACCATCGGGATAGGTGCTGAGCCCTCAGCGCCCGTGAAGCGGAGAAGAGATTCCACGTCGTCGACACCAGGCTCCAAGAAGCCCCGGATGGGTAGCGTGGAACCAAATTGCGAGCAAGACGTGCAGAGGTTGGCGAAGTCATTGCAGCAGGATGATCTTGGGCTGCGCAAGCGGGGCAATTAGGACTTGGGACGATTCTGAGTAATTCGGCGACGCTGCTAATAACGAGAGACGCGTGAACGATTGGTGAGCGAGCTGAGCCGCGGCTCATTGTGTGGTACAGTGGTATGAGGGAGGCGATGAGGTGCGCGGCGTAGAAGGCGCCCATGTACAGTACGATATCCGAAGATGGGGACTCCAGAACTCTTCACTATGCATACAAATCGCGGTCCTTGTCAGTTGCTGTCAGTCTCGGCACGGAGAAGAGTTTAGAAGGGAAAGCTGTGAAGAGTCAAGAGACGAGAGAGAGAATAAAAGACAAAAGACCTCCCGCACCAAAACGCCAGGTGACATTTGCTTCTGTTTCCGGACCCTTTGATCTGCGCCTTGCTATCGCGTGCCCATTCGGCCAACGCTGGCATCCCCTCCCAACCCAATCCCACCGCATCGCATCGCATCGAAGCATCAGGAAAGAATAAAAAAATCTGCCCATCGAACAAGATGGACCCCAAAAAAAGAAAAGATTGAAGTGAAAAAAGTGTTTGATCTTGAAAAAAAAAACCAAATCCCCCCCCCCCCTTCCTCTCCATGAAACAGCAGGTCTTCCTCCTCCCATCCAGTCCCTCAATCTAGTAGTCTAGGAGTAGTAGTAATAAGCAGTCGGCATCGGACTTCCAGTTCCAGTTCCAGTCCCAGCCGTCGGCATGGGACCCGTAGCCGTTGGAGCTGTTGGCGCTGTCGGTGCTGCGGATTCGGGAGGAGGAGCAGGAGCAGGAGCTGTAGAAACGGGGAAATGGGGTTTGAAATCGGGTTTCCGTGCGAGGCCGTTGAATTGCTTGCATGGAGCGGGAGGGGCAGCAGGAAGAGGAGGTTGAGGAGGTTGAGGGGATTGGGAGGTTGAAGGAGGTGCTGTGCCGGTGGCGATTCCCGTGCCGGTGCCGGTGCCGGTGCCGGTGCCTGTCATCATGGGTGGTGGTGGTGGTGGTGGTGGTTGTTGTTGAGGAGGAGGAAAAGGAGGAAGCAGGGAGGCGAGATGCCATTTTTTGAAATCGACTGCGTTGGTGTGCAGCGGGAGTGGGAGGATGGTTGTGATCGCGGTTCCGGTTGCGGTTGCGTAGGCTGCTGTTCCGGTGCCCGTCCCGGTAGGGCCAGCGGGATATGTTTCGAAGACGCCTTGTGCGGACGTGGAAATGGTGAAGGTTGGGTAGGGTTGGTGGTAGGCCATTGGGGGGCGAGGGTAGCGGCCGAGGCCGGCGATTTGCCAGGGGAGAGCGAGGGTGGTGGTGATGGTGCTGCTCATCAGGAGGGCGAGAGCCAGGAGGGAGGGGAAGGAGAAGGCCATTGTTTGTTGGTTCCTTTCCTTTTTTTTTTCTTTGCGCAGGAAACAGCAAAGCAAGAGAGAGAGGGAAGGGAGGGGGAAGGGAAAGGAATGTCCAGAGGGCCAAGGAATGAGTGCCTTCTTCTTCTTCCTTCTCGCTCGCTCGGTGGGTAAAAACGAACGACTGAACTGAGGAAGCAAGAAAGAAAGAAAGAAAGAAAGAGATGGGGAGAGGTGAAGAAGAGGGCAGGGCGGCTTCGCGAAGACGGGTAGGGTGGCTCGCTCGATATACGACTCTGCAGGAGGGAGATGCTGCATCATCTCGCCCGTGGACCAGCGACTTATCATCATTACACAGCATTTGTCGACGCCTCTCCGAGAGCGGATGGCTGCGTGGTATCGAGACCAGAGGCACAGAAGGGGGATGGATGGTACCCTGCCCCCAGCGGCCGAGAAATGCGATCCACCATTGAACAGTCCCGGCCGTCCAATGTTTTGTCCCAGCCCCTTCTCATTCGTCGTCGATGGCCCTTTGATTGTAGGCAATGGTGAGACAGGCACGGCTTCGCTCGCATGTCGGAATCGTCGAGTCTGGGACCGCCCAGAAGAACGGATTTCTACCGTAGATACTCATCAGCAAGCAAAGAACGAAGCCGTCTCTTCATCAGAAGGAATGGATGGAATGGAAGGAAAGGAACCCCTCTCCGGTCGACGGTCGTAGGACAGGCATCCGGATCCGGGATCAAACATGCCTGCCTGTCCGTCCTACGACCTCCCGAAGCAGTTTAAAGCGCGTGTGATGGTTGTTGTGAACAGCGGGAGACCTGGACATGGTTGCATCTCCCGGGGCATTGTGGACAAGGGGAGCGCCGAAGAATCTGCAACCCACACTTCTTTTGGTTTGGGCGACTCTCCTCCCGTATCATAGCCCGTGGCGCGGGCGGATTTCTTTCAAGGCCCGTGATGATGATGATGATGATGATGATGATGATGATGATGATGATGATGATGATGATGATGATGATGATGAAACTAGACAAAAATTCTTCAACATCAACAATCATAGGCTTGATGATCGTCGTCATCATCGTCAACGACGAGATCCGTCCGCATCATTGGGCATTTGGGTGGATTAATCGCCTCGAAGAAGAAGAAGAAGAAGAAGACCCTTGCCCAGACGCAAAAAAAAAAAAATGCATCGGGCCGCCCGAAATGCCTGCCAGCGTTTTCACATGCAAATGTCTCGTCTCGTCGTCCAAGAGAGAGAGAGAGAATCCGGCCCAAAACTCATCATGAGCATGGGCTGGCTGTATGATATGCAGTCTTCTTCTCCTCCTCCATCATCAATCCAAAGAGGAACGAACAAACAAACAAACAACAGCTCATCATCAATGCGGCCGGCCTTCGCGCGAACGCCGTGCGACACGGATTGTCCGGACAAGCCTCTTGATTGTCCGTCCGTCCGTCCGTCCGTTCGGGTACAATAATGCGCATGCGGCTGACTGCGGCAAAGTAAGCCCAAAAGTCCGAAGATAAGAGAAACTCCTCATCGACAGGTCCGTCGTTTTCGCATGACCATCCATCCATCCGCTTCTGCTTCTGCTTCTGCTTCATTCTTCTCGTGTGCCTCCTTTCTTCTCGACCCAATCGCTCCCCGCCCCCCTCTCTTTAGCTATCATCGACTCGAATCCTCTCCCCCACGCCAATCGTTCGTAAGTACATCAAAGAGCATGATATCCGGGGAAATAATGGAGGTGAGGCGACTTCGACCAACCACCCTGAGACAAGAAAAGACTTTTTCATCGGCTTTCGGTTCATCTCGAAGCCCGCTTCAATATATATACAAAGTATAGATACAAAGGATGGATATATCAAAACATCAACGAACAACAGAGGCGCTCACTGAGAGCCCATAAATTCTTCTTCTTCTTTGAGATTTCCACCTTGGTGCCCCAATCCCCAAATACCAGTGATCCTGCCTGTTCTCTAGCTAGGCTAAGTCGACAACACTTATCGCTGTGTTTTGCTTGCTTGCTCAGGGTATCGTAGTCAGTCAGTTTAAAGATTAAGATGCGTATGTGTGTGGGTGTATATGTTATCCTCATTTTTTTCCCCGTGTCCTCGCCGCTGCGTCGCGTGAAAATTCTTTGAATTCATTGTGTTTAGAAGCCCTTGAAGGGATCCATTCCGTCCTCGTCAAAGACGTAGCCTGCTCGCCGTTTGTCGACCGTCGACTGGCTGAGGCCGCTGCCGCGTCGGGGCCGTCTGGATGCCCCGATGGCGGGTGGCGGAGGTGCCGGGACGTACAAGACGCCGTCCCGTACGTTGGGGTCCACGAAGGCTTCCATGCGCACCGTGCCCACGGCTTCGAAGAAATTCGGGCGATCGGGGCTCGCGATCGAGCCTCGTGTGCTGCCACCGTACTTGGTCGACACGCTCGGTCGGTATGAAGAGCCGTCGGTCGAAGCGCCATGACGAAGAGCAGAGGACGCGGAGGATGGGACGGCGCTCGAGGAGAAGCTGCGGAAGTTGGCCAGGGACTGCGACATTCCGGGCTGGGTGTCACTTCGTTTCCGTTGATGGCGAGTCGTGCTGATGTAGAGTCGTGGCACGGCGGGAAAATCTGCACTGTCGTTGCCCTCCACGCCGGGCAGATCGGAGCCGTACGGCTGATCTGGCTGCGACTGCACCTTGTGAAGCTCAGGTCGCTTGCCCTTTGCCAGGCGGATGGAGTCTCTCACGGTCGACCTTCCGAAGGATGGAGATCGATGGCGTTTGATCGGGACTCCATCAATGGAAGTAGATGGGATAGCCGGTACAGGCGGAATCGGTGGGGCATGTACTTTTGAAGGCGGCGGCCGCGGAATCTGGGTCGGCAGTTGCGCAGATTGGGACAGGAATGACAGCGCCGTCATCCAAAGAGCATGCCGCTCCTCGTTGATGGCCGTGAACTTCAAAGCACGCTCCGGTGTGAGGATCAAGATCGAACGTTTCCAAGCAGTATACAACTCCGCGTTCTTCGGCAAGGGAGTGAGATCTTCGACGTCCAGCACGGATTGAATAGTCACTGGGTCAGGTTAGTACTGCGTCTGGTAATGTACGATATCGCAACTCACATTTCCGCCCCTTCTTGCCGAGCAATGCAGCACCGGAGTTGGGTTGCTTGGTATCCCACATGATCGTCCGCTCATACGGAGACAGCCAGACCCATCGCTTGTGCCGCGTGCCATGTCCAGTCGCCAAGTTGACAACGCCATTCTGATCAGCCACCGGGAACTCGGAGTTGTCTTCGCCAATTCCGAAAGATTTTCGCTTTCGGATATACTTCCACATCCATTCACCTACCATGGTCGCGGCAATAGCATCAACCAGATTCGTCTCCTCTGATACGCGTGCTACGCTGCTGGCTTCTCCAGGTGATCGGGATAGATCCACAGAACCTTTGACGTAGTCGAATGCAAGATTGTCCTGCAGAGGGGTCGGGAGCTCAGGGATCGGGAATTTGGTGGGCGTCGGGCTCTCAAATGCCATGGACTGTACGGGTGTCAAGTCTGGAGATCTTCGTCGCCTTCGGTGCTTCTGAGGCGAGACCCTGCCATTTCTGTTCCTGATCGCAGCAGCCGACTGCACTTTCCGTAGATTCGCTTGTCTCTGCTGCTGCGAACGCGATTGAACACTCCTGCTGGGACTTCCTGAGCCCTCGCTGTGAGGCTTTCCTGTTATGCGCGAGCTTGACCTCAGTGGGATAGGAAAGGGAGGCATCGGTAGATTCGACTGCGTGCTGTAGCTGCTCGACGCCATGCTTCCAAAACTCGAGTTACGGGAATGCATGTCCTTGCGAGCATCGGGCTTGCCGAGTTTCGCAGGCTGGCGTACGCTTCTCCGTTGCGAGGTCGCGCGGCTACTGGCGACAGACGGTTCCGGGGCGGCGCCATAGGAATCGGCGGTGTCCGGACGACGCTCTGGCGAGATCTCCTTGTCCTCGGGAACAGCCTTGGGAGGCTCTGAGAGATTGAAGCGCCCGGGTGGTGGGCGACTGAGGGCCGGAATGGAGCCTGTGAGATCTGCAGAGTCCAGGTCAGGGCTAGTGGGCCCCTCATAGTCACTCGGCTCAGACCATTGATCGATATCCGTGACGTGAGATTCCAGTTTCGACTGGCTGACTCCATACTGCGAGGATCGATTGAGTGGCCCATTGCTTTGAAACGTCTCGCCTTGCGGTGGCCCAGGTGGAGACAGCACAGGCCGCGGTAGAGGAAGGGCTTTCAGTGGATAGCTCCTCAAATCTTTCGAACCGTTGCTGCGGGACATCTCCGGGCTGGAGTCTGTCGGAGACTGCAACGGCGGCGATGCAGGGCTGGAGAGTGCTGATGGAAGCTTGGTGAAGATCTTCGCAGAACCCTCAGTGGGAACGCGCTTGAATCGCATGGGTTCTTGAAACGTGGGACTGGGAAGCAGGTTACATGGCAGCAGATGGGGCGGGAGTTTCACAGGCCGTCGGTCGATTCTAATCTCCTCCGTCTGAACACTCGCATCCTTGCAGGGCCATCCCAGGCGTGCTTGTGTTGAGGCATTCTTGGTACCAGGTGGTAGAGCGTAGGGCCGTGGCGAGGAGGGCCGTGAACCGGGAGGGTGGATTGCGATCGCGGGTACGAAGGAAGGCGGAGAAAGGCTGTCACGCTTTGGCGGGTGACCTCTTGGTCGCGCCGGTTCCACGGAGTCGGTCTGCGTCGCTGCGGTGCTATAAGTCGGTGCAACGACGGATGCCGATTTCTCGTCAAGCCAGGCCGGTTCGTCGTCGACCACGGGTGTTTGAGGCGGACTGATGGGCGAACTCCCAATGGAGCTCCTCAATCCTGGAGTAGGCTGGTGAGGTGAAGTCTCCGTCTGGATCTCGGCAAGGCGCACACTGTCACCAGAGCTATCACCAGTGGTAATTACTGTGCGCTGCTGTTCGTCAGTGATGTGAACACGAGGTGGCGATGGCGGAGGCGACGGCTGATAGCCCTTGTCCACATAAACAGCTCGTGGAGTCGGCTCAGCGATAGCAAGCGCAGGTGGAGGTGTGGTCGCGCGATCCTGATACTGTAATCGCCTGCGTTCAGGCGATAGTCGTCGCATTTCGTTTGCGCTCTGCAGCGCATCGGACGTGAGAGCAATGATAGGCTTTGCCGGTGCAGCCACCTCGACTGTCATGGAATTTTGGCGGTAGTCAACGTGTTTGCGGCGCTGCGGCGACTGCGCGTCCTCGTCGACGTGCTCGAATTCCTCGTCATCGTATTCCTCTTCTTCGTCGATGTCGAGTTCGTCTGCTAAAGTGTTCCCGCCGGGGCGCGCGTAGAGGTCTGGAGTGGCGGCAGTCATGCGCGAAGAGACCGATGTCCTCGCGTTCCTCGGCCTGAAGCTGATGCTGCTCATGTTGCGCCGATGTTTGACGGGTGTCGTGACGGTTGCGGATCGTATGCTCGCAGTGTCGCTACCCTCGCCGAGTCCACTGTCCTTGAAAGTGGCCTCATCGCTGTGCTCGTCAGCCTGAGCCATCTGCGATTGCTGGGCAGCCATCTCGTCCACGACAGCGCGCAAGCGACTCTCCGTGACGTGCACTCTCCGCTCCAGCTGCCGACGTTCATTGTCCCAGGACTCTTTCTCATTCTCCCAAATACTGTGCGTCCGGAGGGCATCTTCGTCCTGTTGACGAGTCTTCTTCTGCGCGATTTCGAATTTATTCTTGAGATCCTCGAGGGATGCCTTGGCCTCGTCTCGCTCTCTGACTACATCTTCTACGGCATCATAGACGCCTCTCTCCATCTGCTGCACGTGCTGCTTCGCCTTCCGCACCTCCTTGGCCCGGTCTGAGAGCTGTTCGTTGAGCGTCTCATTTTCGGTCTTGGCGCTCGACAGGCTGGTCTCCAGGTTCTCGACCAAGTTGTTCTTCGAATCCAGCTCGCGTCTCAAGTTGAGGATCTCGGAAACGAGCGATGCGTGGAGGGTAGGGGTGAATCGTCGAGGGTCCACGGCGGTATATCGTCCATCGCGGGTCTTCTCTTGATACTCTGAAGTGTCAGGGGGTAGCGGAGGGGGAGAAGTCGACTGTTCGCGAGAGGAGCTCGCGACGCGTGACGATCGCTTCGATCGAATGAAGCCGGGAGTCTCGTATGGCGTGTCGGCCGGCGACGGAAGCCGCTTGGCTCCAGCAAAAGAAGAATACTCGCTAAAATAGTCGGCCATGATTACAGTCTGCACGAGATGAGCTCGAGAAGGTTGCTTGAGCTGCCGAATCTGTCGTCCGCAGGCGCCAGGAAGATCTTGTTCGTACAATACATCTACAAGAGGATGGTGTTGAATAAGGGTACACTGCACAGCGGTGAGTCTCGTGGTCTTACAACTCCATGCTGTGATGGTGGGTGGAAGGGGGGGGGCACACTTACCGATTATGGGACAATGGCCAGCATGAGGATCCGCGTGTATCGAGGGGCGATCATAGCGGAGAGGGACAAGTCATGAATGTTGTGAGTGGACGGGACGGATGGCAGACAGGATTGTCGGAAGAAGGTAAGAGAGTAGTGGGTGGTGGCTGTGTGGCGGTCTGGCGTGGATAACGAGGAGGACAGAGGACAGAGCGTCTAGTCGCGAGGGTTCACCGTTCGTGGAGAGTCCCTGCAAGGCGCGAAGCACTGTGAAGGGTTAGCCATGGAGGCAGCAGTTGACGACGCATTTGTGTTTGAGAGCACAGAGGGCATAGTGTGATTGACTTTTGGCGGACACGCCAGTCCGTCCCACGGCACGTACCACTTGTTCCCGCCCCGTTGACGTGCCGCCGCTTGGCCAAAAGGGACGGAGGGTGCGGAAGGGTGAGGCGTCGGTGGGCGCATGAGACTCGTCGTGGCCAACGGGAGGCGGTGTTGGGGGTCTAGTTGAAACGGCAGCTCGGCAACAAGCGCCGCAAGAGAAGCTGTAGTCGCGGCTGCGGCAGGGCAGAGGAGGGAAATCAGCACGAGCTGGTGTGCTCTGTGTGCACACTCCCACACTACTGCTGCTGCTGCAGCTGCGGAAGAGCCGGCGGCGCGAGTGGTCCTGCGACGCAAGGGAGACGGTGTCTTGCCGGGGCCATGGAGGAGGAGTGCCGATCGAAGACGACATGGCAGCGAGATGCCGGGGAGAGGACAAGGAGACAAGCTGGTTTTATTAATGAGCAGGTGAGTGCCGAAATTGACGCTGTGTCCTTATCGCCATGCGGCGGGCAGCGGGCAGCGGGCAGCGCTCATCTCACCAAACAACCACACGGCCTCGCCTGGGTAAAATGAGGTCGGGGTGAGGGCGGGAGGGCGGAGGGCATCGGCGTCTCTCGCGTCGCGCGTGTGGTGCACTGATGCGGAGGAGTCGGCCGCGGTGGGAGATTGGAGGTGAGAGGCTGCAGTGGGCGATGGCGGTATCCGCCGACACGTCGTCGGAGTGAGTCGTGGCGAATTGTCGTGCTGGCATCAACCCAGCACAGTGGAACTCCTCACAGGCACGTGGCTGGGGGGATATCACGCAGCACATAATAATGATAACACATAAGGTATCAGTGCCAAGAGTGCATACCTTATCACGACTCGGGAGTTGCTATACCTTATGTGCCGTAGCGAGATGGGCTAGTGGAGAAGAAGTGGGGCGGGGCGGGGCGGGGCGGGGCGGGGCAGCGACAGCGACAGCGACTCTCTGCTGTGCTCTGCTGTGCTCTGCTGCGTCTCCGCCGTGACAGTGATAGCCGTCCATCCTTGCTGCATATTGTAATAAGACGCCGCCAAAGAGGCCTGAGCTCCGAGAGGGGATAAGGTACGCTGGCTGAGGGGAGGCCGAGGTGGCTCTCCCGCAGTGCGTTGTTGAGGCCGGAAGTCAAAAACTTGTCGCCAGGACCCGCGATTTGACTGAGATTGACTTTGGCGCCAGCCTCGATAACCTCCAATTGCCGGACGACGCCCCTTTGGGGCATGAACAGCCAGACTACTGCACCTCGACGCCTTCCGCACGGATGAATCTACATGCAACTTCGGCTACATGCGTCGCACCGCTGTCTCGTCGTCGAATTCAATCCTGCCCGCCCCGAGCCCACGGATCCGTACGACCTGTCATGCAATAATCCTCCTGCAATAGTACTCATGCAATAATACTGTGATACCCTTTCCAGCGGCCTTCGATTCAGACAACCAAGCCTCCCTCAACATACTTGCCCTAGGCCCGCGAATGTCGACTTCCGTGGAGTTTATATGCTCTTGGAGCTCATGGCCTGCAGAACGCGTGCGGCCTGCATCTGTCTGCTCAACTCCAACTTGCTCACCGGCACAGGCGCATGCAAAGCATTTCAAATGTCCAAAGACAAAATCCGGAGATTCGGTCCATGCAGGCACGACAAGGAATCACGCCCATGACTTCGCGATCTTCAATGTGTCGTCTTCATGTGATGAGAAACAGCCAGGTGTATGTACATGCAGAAAGGAAAGAGCTGCCCGCTAGCGCCGGCTCGTCCCGCAGCCGTGTAGAGGAGAAGTCCGCGAAGAAATCTCCTCGCAACCACGCCATCCATCTAGAAGAACGGTTCAGCACGACAACAGCGGGCGAAAACGGCATGGATGCATGACATTTTCCTCGTGTTGCACGCGTCAGGACGACGACTTCCTCAGCCACAGCCACACTTATCATAATACCTCTGACTCGGCGATACGGTACGCAAGCGAAAGCTGCCAAGCCAAGGTCCCGCGTGTCCACAGCCAACATTCAATAAAGAAGACCATGACTTCCGTTCAGAGCAATACCATCCCCAAGGACCTGCCGAGTAATAATCCGGCCGCCGCACCACGCGACGATGCCGACGAATTCATCGAGACGGTCTCGGCGGCCATCCCGCCCGGCATGCAGCGCCAGCAGCAAATGTCCGCCGACGAGATCCTCACGGAGCTGAATCGCGTGCCGCTGTTCATGACCTCTCTGGACGAGACGGACGGCGAGGGCGGCGAGAACACGATGCTCGAGGCCATCAAGGCCCTGGCGTACGAAGGCACCAAGGCCGAAGTCGCCGAGAATTTCCGCCAGCAGGGCAACGAGGCGGCGCGCGCGAAACTCTGGAAGGACGCGCGCGAGTTCTACACGAAGGCGATTCAGACCTTGCAGGGGAAAGTGGAAACTACAGAGGCGCCCGCGGATCTTTCTAGTAGCGACAAAGTCACGGCAGAGCAGCAGCCCGACGATGATGATGATGATGATGAGGAAAGCGAAGCAGCAAAGGAAAAATCCATCCTCGAGGCGTGCTTCACCAATCGCGCCCTCTGTAACTTGGAGATGAGTATCACTTCCCCGTATATCCCCATACTCGAGCGAATAATACCACCCACCTCGCTAATACATCCCCTTTCTTGCCCCTCCAAACAGAAAACCACGGCTCCTGCAACAGAGACTGCGCCGCCGCCCTGCGCCTGAACCCCCGCAACGCGAAAGCCTGGTATCGCGCGGCATCCGCGTGCCTCGCCCTCGACCGGCTTCCCGAAGCCCTAGATGCCTGCGCCTCGGGCCTGCAATTTGACGCAAGCAACGCGGCGCTGGCCAGTCTGCAGACGGCAGCCCTGCGGCGCCGGGATTTCCTGGCGGCGCTCGAACGCACGAGGCAGGCGCGTGCGGAGCAGGCCCGTCGGGAACGTCGTGCGCTGGACCAGGCTCTGCGGGAGAGGAATATCGCCACCAGGGAGACGGATTCCCCGCCTGAGATGGAAGATGCGAAGATTTCGCTTCGTAGTACTACTATTGCTTCTTCTTCTTCTCCTGATCATGATGATAATGCTCACGATCCAAATGGTAAAGCGGAACTCACCTTCCCCGTCCTCTTCCTCTACCCCCTCCAAGCCCAGACGGACCTCGTCAAAGCCATCTCCGAACACGAAACCCTCCTGCAACACCTGGAATACCTCCTGCCCGTACCCTGGGATCAAACACACGATTACGTGCCGGACGACGTGGAATGCTACATGGAAACGTCGGCGGGAGGGCTGATCAGAGCGGGTAAGAAGCTCAGTCTCGTCAAGCTGCTGGGGAGCGGAAAGGTGGAAATCGTGGATGGGTTGGTGCGGGTGTTTGTGGTGCCCAAGGCGAGGGCGGCGGAATGGATTGAGCAGTTTAAGATTCGGAGGGGGAAGCAATAGTGCATGTAGTTAGTGTACTGCGTCATGCCACGAGCGAATATGATCTGCGTTTAGCGAATGACTCGGTATTCAACCAGAGGAAAGGGGCGGTATCGTAGGAAAGCCTGCCCTTCACTCAGCCTACCATTACCATCTACCCCTTGTGGAACTGCTCTACGGCCGTCGATGACCATATTAGAGCACAAGTGCTTGATGAGGATATCAGCTCTGGCAGGATACTAGCTTTGTGCGAATCCCTGCGCGCCACGCTGACATTTCGGACGTGACAAGGCGCTGCATATGCACCAACATCGACACTTTGACCAGGAAGCGAAACTCGTGGTAGAACAGGTCGATCGGCCTACTGCGTGTCTGCAGGGTAGATGATCCCAGCTTGCTTTCTCATATCCGAAGTCACTTTGATGACATTGCGGGAAATCTCCTCCAGCTCAGCCAGTGCTGTGACATCTTGCTCCTCCAGAATGCGGGCGAATTCGGCCGCTTCCTCTTCCATGTTGACGTTGGGCTTGTCGACGGTCTTGTAGGGACCGGCTAGCTCTTCGCTGTGCTTCGTCTTCGGATCGAAGTGCTTGAGGGCGCTGATGTCTGTAGTATAGTTGATCGTGAGAGTGCCCTTCTCGCCGTAGATTTCGCAGGGCGCAGTGCTCTGATACCCCTTGGAGATGTTGAGTTGTACACCGAAGCCGTCGTATTGGAGGATGCCTACGCCGCCCGCATCGACGCCAGTCCTGCAGATGTAAGGGACGTACGTCTGCGATTGAGGCAGGCCGAAGAGAGCGACGGCGAATGTGACCGGGTAGACGCCAACATCGACCAGGCTGCCACCAGAAAAGTTTAGCGAGAAGATGTTGGGTGTCTCGCCGGCCAAGACGTTGTTGTATCTGCTGCTGTAAGACGCATACTGTACGCGACGATACGTTAGCTTCGAGTCCATCCGTCTATTCTCGTGATGTGCCCACCTGGAAACTTGCGCCGTGTATAGGACCTAGCCTCTTGTCCTGGTTGACCAACTTCTTCAAGAGCTTGTAGTTCGCCTCTTGGATATGCCTGTATGCTTCGATCACATAGACTCCCTCCTCTTTCGCTATTCGAAACAAATCATCCAACTCGGCGACTGTAGAAGTGGCAGGCTTTTCTACGATGACGTGTTTCTTCGCCTTGAGCATCTGCTTGGCTTGTTCATGATGGAGGTTGTTCGGAGAAGCGATGTAGACGGCTTGCATGTCCTTGTCGGCCGCGAGGTCATCGAGAGAGGTGTATAGCTTGGAACAGTTGTGCTTCTTGCCAAATGCCTCGGCTTGCTCGTGTGTCCGGGAGTAGACTGCGTGGAGCTGCCATTTCCCTGCTCTCTGTGCGGCCAAGATCCAGGAGTCGGTGATCCAGTTGGTACCGATGGTGCCGTACGTGATGGTCATAGTGGGTATGTGAAATGGATTGCAGTATTGTGTCCGATCAGGAGTAGTAACCATTGGAAGTGGGGCAACTGACAAAGCTTGGACTCGGGCTATGGTGGGGTGAGTGCCTGGACGACGGGGCGGGCGTGGAAGGGGAAAGCGGGTAGGTGCGGAAGCAATACTAGCAGAATCGTAGCATGGCTTGGCAATGCTTCTGGCAGTCGCTTGCTCGTTCATTCTGCGAAGTCCGAGTACTCTCAAGCTCTTGCCACTGCCGACCTCGTCGCCTCACAGACGCTGCATGAGATGAGAACTCTTGGATTGATAGGCAGGGATTCGGAGCACTGGAAGGTTTCACGCCCTGCGTTCGGACGAAGGGTCCCCGAAACTCTCGATGAGCAGTGCCGTGCAACCTCACCTCACCGCACCACGGCACGAGAGCTATGTGCCTTTCTGCTGGAAAAAGCCAATCCTACCATCTCCATCGCCATCGCCATCGCCATCGCCATCGCCATCGCCATCGCCATCGCCATCGCCATCGCTTCCCTCGACAGTGATGGGCAGGTTCGTGGCGAGCGCTGGCGTGAGGTCGGCGACGCAGAGGAGCTCCAGCTGCAAGTCGCCTGGGCGGGTGTGAGCCGTAAGGTATCCACACTGTGTACCTTGTGAAGCTTCACCTCACCTCTCCTGCCACCACCAACGACATGTCGCCAAGGCACGAGTGAACCTACCTCAGCATAACCATAACCTAGACGCGACCGCCAGCAACTCATCGTGGGGCACGCGGGCAAGCAGCACCATGTTCATGGCCAGCCTCTTCTCCGGTACGTCATATCTCTCGTCTCACCCATCGCTGCTTCCGTGGGAAATGCCATCCAGCGCTTCACGGGCAAGAGCTGGAGAGATTCGGCATGCCGACCCGGCCACGCCCTACACGCGGCGCCCCGGATCAGATCTCCCGGCCACTCACGTCTCCATCATCCGGCGCCTGCGGTCGTGGAGTTGAGATACATCCATCATACACATAGATGTTGACCTAGGAAAACGCCCTCGGCCACTCTGTTCAACCCTCAAATCTCGACAAGCCATGAACGGGAGCGTGCCATCTGCTTCCCATGGCCCCTTCCAGATTGGCCAGGACAGCCTGGTTTGCCGGAACGACGAGAAAGAAGGAGCGCCACAAGCAAGATCTGGGCAAGAGAGAGCATCCTGCTGTTCCAAACTCTACCTCAGTCGCTAATCTGAATTGTCCTTCAAGGCGCTGGCCTCCCCAACAACACTGATCCAAGCGTTGAGAGGGACCCTCCTCCCGAACCCACACCCGTCACCTTCCCAAGCCCCGAAGCATACACTACATCACCATGGGATGCCGACACTCCGCCGCCGAGGCTGCAACCTCTATTCGCCAGGATATTGAAACCGTCAGACATCTCTGCCCGACATCTGCAGGCAATGAACATCCAGATCGCGACCGAATGCCCTCCAGACGATCTATTGCCGCTGGCACCGGATGGTAGCTCATATCTGCCTCCTTTGACCCCGGATCAAGCCATCAATGCAGCCTCATATGCAGAAGCCACCAAGGTTGATGCACTGCAGGCCAAGAAGCGCAAGGAATTCGACGAGCGCTTGGCCGAACTACGAGTAGATAACGATACGGGTTACCGTGTCATCACCCGCACCACCAAACCGGACACCAAGCCTCCGCGACTGGCCTACCTGCGAAAGTTCTGGGAAGGCTTGGAGAGCATGGCGCAGTATTGGGACACCAGTATGGATCACTATTACGAAAGTTTCGGCCCCCCGCCAGCTAGCGATGCAGGCGGCGACGGAGAGAAGGGGGCGAAGCGACAGCGGCTGGACTCGCTCCAGTCAAAGCAAGTGACGGTGCCTATACTGGGCTTGCAAACAGAGAGCTCCAACGGCCGCGTGAAGAGCGATCCCACCAACCCTCCTCTGGATCAGTCCCTGAAGATTGCCAGTCAGACACCACTCCCCAGTGTAGACGAGCAATCCGATCGGTCAGAGGACGATGAATGTGCGGTCATGTCGACAAGCGCAACTCCCGAGCCGCAAGTACGCTTGAGGTACAAAGGACGCCGCAGAGGATCCGGTCGAGACATGCCAGATCAATTTCGTAACGATGCCGTGCGACATTTCGTCGAAGGCGCAGTGTGGCCGTTCAGGGGTGCCGTTTCCCCGCCGCGCACCATGCCTATCGTGCAAATGAATAAACTGAACCTGCCTGTACGCCAGACCGCTGCAGTGTATCGACAGCCCGATGATCGAGCGAAATCCAGAGCGGGCATTCTGGCAGGACCGGCATTTTGCATTCAGGTGCGACCGGAGACGGACTTTCATTCGTCGAGCTTGAGCAAAGCGCAGACCGAGATGAAAACGAGGCTGGATCTGATGCGCGAGCTGGGATGCCTATTGCAGTGCGCTGAGGAGCGGATGAGGCAAGGGAAGACGGAAATCCAGCCTGGAAAGGGCAAATGGTGGACCACCACGCCAAGATGGGGAGGTGGCCCGGGCGGAGAAGTTGAGAATCAGCAAGGGAATAGCGATTCGGAGGTGAAAGATGTTCTGCAAATGGCGGAGGAACTAGTCAGCGGCCGAGCAGCCGCCAAGCCGCGGAAGAAGAAGACTCCTGCCATGCTCTGGAAGGAACTGAAGTGTGGCAGTAAAGTGTGGGATCCCAGGACGGAATATGAGGCCATCGGGAAGGACCCGATCTCAGACTATGATGAGGTGAGTAACATTCCCGGCCATGATCTCTTCACGTCAGCTGCTAAGAATTCTCCCAGGTCTTCATGGTATCGTCACTGAACCACCACATCTCCATCCTCAAACTCACACTGCACACGGCGTACACGGAATACATCCGCACCGAAGAGCTGCCCCATCCCTTACCCGCCGATCCCGACTGGTCCATGCCGAAACTTCAGCGAACGCAATGGTACAACCTCTTCGACGTCGATGAACGCGTCCAGGCTTTCCGTGCAGTGTGGGGCGTCACGGCCTACCTGATGCGGGAGATACATAGTCCGAACTCCACTTCGACTGAACAGGCCAAGTCTGCTTCCTAGCAACATCAGCACGCTGAGCCGGTCATGTTGACGCTCAGTCGCCTATTAGCGATGCCGAGTGGATATCATTATAGATAGCGAGTGAGCGAGCCGACGCTTCGTCCAGGGTTGGAGCGTTCAAAGTACCATCATTTTCTCCTCTGATATTGATGACTACTGCATGCATCAAGGCTTCAGCTGGAACAATTTCCCCGCCACGGGCATCCATTCATCGTTCCATCGCCTCTGACACTCCAACATCGCCCCCTCTCTCAATCTCTTCAACGTCTCCCCATCCCCTCCGAACAGCTCCTCCAAGATCCGCGCCAACTCCTCGGCACTCCCGAATCCCCGTCCATTCTTGCCTTCCTGTACTAATTCCGGCCACGCTTCGTATCGACTCCACCCCGCCACGGGCAGCCCCGTGCCGAACATGTCGACGACTTTCATGGGCAGATCCACGCCGGAGGAGGAAGTATGTAGGGAGACGCCGAGGTCTGCGACGGAGAGCAGGGCGGCGTAGTCCGACGGGGAGAGCCAGGCGGTCGTGACGACGACGTGTTGCAGTTTCTGGGATTGCGTCAATTGCGAGATTTTCTGCAGGTAGTGGGCTCTCTGCGGGCCGCGGCCGGTGATGATCGCGACGATGTTGGGGAGGGAGGGGATTTCTTCCGAGTCGGCGGAGAGGGTTGTACTAGTGGTGGTGGCGACGGCGGTGGAGTATTCAACCAGCGCGTCGAGGAGGATGGAAAAGTCTTCATCCGGGGTCCAGGACGTGGACGAGACGAGCAGGCGACATTTCCCCTGGAGGATCTCTTCGGCATATGTGGCCGTTCCCGGGAGTCGGTGCAAGATCTCCGCGCGCTGCTGGGGGGAAGTCGTGGGTTGGTAGATATCCGCCGGTCGGTCGTGGAGGGGGAGCAGGGCGGTTTCGATTTTCCATGTGGATTTCAGGACGCGGGCCATGGCGTTTGTGACGCAGAGGTGGGCGAAGACGCCGTGGGCGGAGAAGAAGGCCTCGTACCACTGGGAGATCCGGACGAAGGGGTGCGTGGGGCCGAGGCGGAGGGCGAGGATGGAATAGCCAAAGTTGTGCCAGTCGATGACGAGGCGGGTGTTGCGCAGGAAGCAGATGGTCTGGCAGATGGCGAGGGTGGGGATCGAAGGGGGGTTCTGGATCAGCATCCATTTCGCGGCCGTGGTGCGGTAGGCTAGGGTGTGGTAGAGGCTCCAGATCTGGTAGAGGACCTTGATCGGGGCCAGGAGGAGGAAGAGGAGTTTGCTGTTCGTTTGGAGTTGCTGTGGGAAGGGTCTGAGGGGGACGATGGTGATGAGGCGATCCTGTGCAATGTCCGGATGCACTTCCGCGCCCGTATAGCCGATGATGTCGACTTTGCCGCCATGTGAGGCAAGGCTTAAGGCGTGGTACTGCATTCTTGGACTCCGGCCAATGTCTCCCAGCACAACGATTTGCACGCTGGCGTCGATCTGGAGTTTGCCGTCTCCGTCTTTGTGCCTCTGGTAGTAGCCGTATCCAGACTTCTCAGGGCTCTCCTTGGCGTCGTCGGGAAAGTCGGCCTCATTGACATGTTGCGGATGGAAGTTGGAGTAGGCCGTCGGTAGGAACCAGATGAGGATGAAGGTGACGGCAGAGCATACGACTGCCGCGGCGACCGTGATGCTCCAGGCCGCCTCTAGCCATGTCATTGTATTCTGGCTGCTGCTGCCCCGAGCCGTCACCTTGCCCGTATCTCAATGATAATAATGCAAAGTCATTCACTCCCGTCGGAGAAATGGTCGGAGGTTAACCTGATCGGGTCCATTTTTAGAGCGTTTACCGGCTTGTTCCCTGCATGACTAGCGGCAGCGGCCCTTCCCGAGCCTCGTTCCGGCTTCCGCTTGCGGGCATCATCGGACAAGGATCGCTAGAGGCGCCTGGGAAAAGGAGTCTCGAGCCTGGCTATGGTTACACCGAGACCTGTGCATCCAAGCCCATTACGTCTCTTTGCAGTCACCCGTTTTCCGAAGCGACACCTCACCCGGAAGAGCTGTGTATGAGAGAGGGACATTTCTCAGGATACTGAGAGCTCGGAAGGGGAAGACTGAGAGACGGATCCAATGGGACGGTAAGGGAGAGACAGACACCACCGACCCACGTTCACAAGCGACACCACCTGCACAGGTAGATTCTTGGGACGGGCCCAGCAGAGGAATGCCCATGGCCTCGAGCTATGCGCTGCCTCCTCACGGAAGCCACTACCAGCCGCCTTCACATGCGCAACACTCCCACCCCCACTCCCGTAGCGACGGCCATGGCCGCCGACCCGGTCACGCCTACTCCAACTCCCACGACCCATCGCTACTATCGCCCAATGCCACCAGACTGAACGCCCCCGACACACCCTCCTCCTCCTCCTCCTCCTCCTACTTTCCCGCAAGCAATGGCGGTCTCGTCAAGAAGGCCGTGTCCAACGGCAGCCTCTATACCCACAGGGAAAGTAGCAGGGAGACGAGCCCGCTTGCTTCGCCGTATGCCGAAGTTCCCTCTGGCATTGATGCCAATGTCGCGGCGGTGACGGCGAACGGCCACCTTCATAGCCATTCACATGCGGACCACGGCCACCACCACCATAACCACTCGCATTCGAATTTACAACCCCACTCGCACTCGCACGCGCCCTCGAACGGACACACTCACGGGCACAGCCATTCGCACGACAACCACGATCATTCGCATCTTCATCCGCCCATGAAGGGCCGGCCGAGAGGAGAGTCCGATCTGGGTAGAGCTACGTTCTCACACGCAAGTGATATGGATGGTCGACAAGTGTCCTCATGGCTCTCTTTCCCAGAGGTCTTGACCAGCCTGCTGATCCCGCTCCCGTATCTGTTGGCCTCGGCCGCCTACTGGAAGGGAAGCCACCACGACGATGGGCTGCCACCTCTCTCGCCGTATTCGCGCTTGCAAAAGTCGGTTTTGGAAGAGCCGGAAGTCGTCGCGACGCTTTCGTATGAGAAGGCCGGGAGCAGCTTTGTCGAGGCATGCACACTTGCCAGTGGGACACTGTTGATGGTTGGCGTACTCGCAAAGATACGGTCGTCGGAGCGCATGTTGGATCGGAGGAAGGACAAGGTCGAGTCTGCGCCGGACATGCGCGACCTTGTCGCTCCGGCCTCGATCAAGAAGATGGCTGTGCGGGCGCTGGGCGTTGGCCTACCTTTCTACGCATGCACGCAGATTGGCGGTCTGCGGACCGGTCTGATCTCGCTTGTTGCTTTAGCTGCTGGAATGACCAACACTGGCATGCTGTCCAAGTCCAGTTGGGGACGTGTGCTCAAAACGAGGGTAGCCTCCATGTTGATCATGCTGCTGGCTGTTGGCCTCGACTTTGCCGGCGTTACCTTCAACGCCCTTACCACTGATCTCTTCCTCGGATATCTGGCATTGGCTTGCTCCCTCTTCCTGGTACCACTGCCACTGCCAATGCTCGCCTCGCCAACAAGCTCCTCCGAGTCGATCCACTCTTCTGACAGTTCGAGCAGATCGCCGTGGAGCCCACAAGCAGCATCTTCTCCTCTGGTTTCGTCTATCAGCGATGTGAACATCACTCTCGGAGCGGGAGTCGGATCGCTGGGGTTGACTATGTTATTCTCGGTCATCCTATCGACACCTCCCCCATTCTCGCTCGCGGCGGCCTCCTTCAGCACGTTGGCAATGGCTTCTTGCGCTGCCGCTATCCTCTTCGCGCAACCTTATACTCTCCACAGTCCACATAGAGCAGGTCTCGGACTCGGCTGTTTCCTCATCGCAATATTTGCATTTCTCTTCTCGCCTTCTCTCTGGCCCGGGACGATACTCAACGGTGGCCTTACTTCATTGTCATATTTTGGCGTTTTGTACGATACTTCATCAACGGCGGCGCACCAGCATAACGAACAGCATCAGCATGAACACGCCCACAATGCGCGCTCGCATTCCCATTCGGACGGCAATTACTCTTTCTTCTCGAAGCTGTTGATAGATCGCTGCGAGCGGGGCTCGCTTTTGCACGGCGTTTTGATTGAGAAGGATTCGAGACGTATCGCGTACTTCACTTGGTAGGTCAAATACCAGCAAGGTACGACAACTTCGAAGCTTTGAGCTCTACTGACAGCGTTTGGCAGTCTGAACTTTGGGTTCATGATTGTGCAGGGAATTTACGGCTACCTGAGTGGCTCGCTTGGCCTGCTCAGTGATACAGTCCACATGTTCTTTGATTGTCTGGGCCTGATTGTTGGCCTTGGCGCCGCTGTTGCTTCGAAATGGCCGACCAGCCCTGAGAAGCCTTATGGGTGGGGGAAACTCAATACACTTGCCGGGTTCGGCAATGGTATCTTCCTCATGCTGGTATCGGTCGAGTTCGTTTGGGAGGCGGCGGAAGGCATCGTCGAAGGCAAGGAGCTACGGCACGTCACGGAATTGTTGGTCGTGAGCACGCTTGGTTTCTTGGTCAATATGGTCGGACTTGTTGCCTTTGGCCATGCTCATGCTGGACACGATCATGGGCATTCTCATGGGCATTCTCATGAGCCTTCTCATGGGCATTCCCATGGGCACTCGCACGGACATGATCACGCTCATGGACACCATTCGCACAATCATTCCCACGACAGTGATCACTCGCACTCGCATACCCCTGTGAATGGAAGTCTCCATGAACACCATGGCCATTTGCACGCCAGCCACAGTCATTCGCACGATCATCACAATGAGAACATGCATGGGATCTTCCTCCATGTGGCGGCTGATGCTGGCGGCTCTCTAGCGGTCATCATCAGTACGGCTGTGAACCTCTGGAAGCCTTGGTATCTATGGGACCCGTTAGCGACAATCATCATTGCTGTACTGATCTTTGCCGCGGCCGTCCCTCTGGTCATCTCGTCGGGTCAGAAGCTTCTCTTGGTGATACCGGATGCGCTCGAGTATAACATCAAGAGCACATTGCAGGAGTTGGGCGAAGTACGAGGAGTTGTGGGATACGCCGCACCAAGGTTCTGGTTGGATGGCAGAGAAGATTCCGGGGACTCGCACGGCCATGACCATCACGGCCACGATCACGATCACGGACCGTCACAAGGAGGAGACCGAATCGTCGGGTCTATTCATGTCATCTCCCATCCAAATGCAGATCTGGATGATGTGAGGTTCCGCGTCGATGAGTTCTTCCATGATCGAAAAATGGATCTCGTTGTGCACGTGGAAAGGGAGGGAGAACAGTGCTGGTGCGGTGGCGGCCCAGCGGCAACACCGCGCATCACCTAGCGACATGTTTACGATTACGAAATGAGGAACAGCTTGGATACCAGTCGCCTTTCACTCGCCGTTTTCAGTACCTACCATCTTCACGCACTCGGAGGTGAGCAACATTTGGTGATGTCTTGAACTGACGTAGTGAAAGGCCGGGTGATGCGAACATTGGCGAAGCCTCTCAACCAGTCGAGAATAGAAATGTCTCGCTTCACTGCTTTTGGGTGGTTGACATGGACGACCGTTGACATGGACGACCCGTTGACATGGACGAACCGTTGACATGGACGAACCGTTGACATGGACGAACCGTTGACATTCCGGCGTTGACGCCCGTGGAGCTCTGGCGTCTGGCTTTCGATAGTCTGCTTTGCATGTGGCTCAACAATGTGGTCTCTCTCAGTACACCGTTTGCAGGTACCATATTCCTTCAAGCGACGAGACATATGAGCGCGTGTCTGAATCTCCCTCGCGGAGTTTTCAGAAAGAGGGTGTCACGGGTGAAGACTCCACTGCACCTGCGATCGAGACCGCATTCCTCCCTCTTCACGATGGATATAAAAAGCGTTACGACCATGTACCAAGAACTGGAATCAGACACAGCTTCTTCACCATCACCGACAACATCCTCAGGCATTTCAAGATGTTGTCTACGGCTTCACTTGCTCTTTTCCTGGGCGCGGCGTCTGCGCTCACTGCTTCTTCTGGCTGCGGCATTCCTTTGGCTTACAATACCATGCAAGGCGGCACCGGATCGAGCAACACCGTCTCTCTCACATCCAATGGCATCAGTCGTACTTTCCTCCTCCATATCCCCACCAACTACGACGCCAACTCCCCTCGCGGTCTGATATTCTCCTATGCCGGACGCGGCGCGACTGCTGCTCAACAGGAACAACTCTCCAGCTTCTCGGATCCTTACTTCAATGAAGATCTCCTCGCCGTCTACCCGCAGGGGGTAGACAATCAATTCCAAGGAGACCCCGCCGCCACGACGAATGATGTACAATTCACGCTGGATATTCTGGATTACGTGAGTGGGAGCTACTGCATTGATACGGATCGCGTGTTCTCCAGTGGGAAGAGTAACGGGGGAGGGTTCTCTCTGAACATCTTGGCTTGCGACGAGCAGGCGAGTGCGAGGTTTGCGGCCTTTTCGGGGTGCAGTGGGGCGTATTGTAAGTCTTTGCCCCCTTTTTTTTTCTCTCCGTATCGAAAAGCTACCCAAACATACCTAGCGCTGTACGCTGACATGTGGTGACAGACCAAGCCAACGCCGCCGACGGCTCATGCTCCCCGTCCACCGTCAGCATCACTTGCAGTCCCAGTCGCCCCGTTCCCATTCTGGAATTCCACGGTAGCGCGGATCCCGTGATCCCGTACACCGGCGGCGAGCGGCGGGGCGAGTGTCTCCCGGCCGTCGACCATTTCATCCAGAACTGGGCGTACCTGGACGGCCTGCAGGCGAGCAACGTGACGCAGCTGTACGATGGCAATGTGGTGGAGACGCAGTACGCGTACTCGGATGAGAGTGCGCTGGGACTGGTGACGAATTTCTGGGTCAATGGACTCACGCATTCTTGGGCTGCTACGGTTCCGAATGGGGATTCGGAGACGCCGACGTGAGTTTTTTTTTGCTCTTTCTTTTCTTCTTTTCCCAAATGTCGCTTCTGGCTTGGGGTTGTTGTGAGTGAGCGCTGTGCTGACTGACCGGCCCGTGTGATGTCCAGGTATTTCAACGCCACGTCGATTATCATGGATTGGTTTGCGCAGCATCCTCTGAAGTGAAGTAGGACGGAGGACGGAGGACTGGGGGGGAACAGACCCAGCGAGATGGGAAAATTTTCCCGGAAATGCGAAGCGTGTGGGAAGACAGCCAGCCAAGCGACAGGTATCAATAATAGCGACACATTATGATTGTGATTTGTTGAAGGAGGTAATTTGGTTGGTTTGGTTTAGAAATGTAGAGAGAAAAAAAATGCAACATTGGATGGATGGATGGATGCTGGAACACCACCTACTTTTGGTTTCGAGAATCATAGTAGAGGAGGGAGCCATCAGAGAATACTAAGGTACGTATAGCAAAACACACATATCCATGGCTTGTGGTCATTATTATTGGCATGTGCTTCAGGTGCTTCAGGTGCTTCAGGTGCTTCAGGTATGGGTGAACGCGCCGCCCGATGTATTTCGTCGTATGCGTTACGTTACCTACCTTACCTTGGAACTCCGACCCGGGACGTATGGCTAAAGAGGAGGTATGTATGTATGTATGTATGTATGTATGTATGTATGTATGTATGTATGTATGTATGTATGTATGTATGTATGTATGTATGTATGTATGTATGTATGTATGTATGTATGTATGTATGTATGTATGTATGTATGTATGTATGTATGTATGTATGTATGTATGTATGTATGTATGTATGTATGTTTGTATGTATGTTATGTATTCGGGCAACCTAAAGCTTGAAGAAGAAGATCATCGTCGCCCGCATCGTCTCTAGGTACTTTCCGTATACCTTATATGCCGATAGATAGATTAGCCGCCATGAATCAATCGCAGCTGTGGAAATGCATTTAGGTATTCTTTCAAAGGTGGGACTCTTTCTTGACATCGGCAGTCGATTCGTTACGGCCTCCCTTGCCAACAAGCAGATCTGGCAAGATTGTGTATATATATATATATATATCTCAAACCCCCCCCCCTCCCCCAAAAGGGGTCCGTCCTCGTGGGTCTCGGCCTCGGATCCGAATCTTCATCCCTTTCACTTGATGAATACAAAAGTGCTACCGCAAGGGTTCTTTGAGGCGGAGATCTCATTGCCGGTGGGAATCGCATCTGCAGGGAGTGGCTGAGGTGGTAGCGCTTTACTTTCGGAGGCCGAACAAGGGTAGATGGGGATATCTCTACCCACAGATCTTCACAGGTGTAGCATTCTTGGTCTCATCTCTCTGCTTGTCTGAGCTGTGGCGCGTGAAGAGGAAGCAGAAGAGGTCGGAGGCTTCGTTATGGCAGATTTCTGTACCTCTGATAGATATTTGGTCTGTCGCTCATTTCTCTCATTGTATCGGAAGTTTTAAAGGTGCGTCATGCTCTTCTGTGCCGACGTCAACAGCCTGGCCGTATCGATCCAAAGTCTTTCCGGGCCTGGCCAGGCGGAAAATGGTGAGCTCTTGACTAGCCATCATACCAGGATTTCCGTCAAAGTCCACTGGGCGACGCTCGACGAGAGTGAATCCGCATTTCTGCAGAATCCGTTGACTTGCGATGTTGTCCGCAAGCGTGTAACCATCGACATGATCAAAGCCCGGACCTCCATCAATTGGAGACGGCACGCGTTTGAAGTAGGCCGGTATAAGCGCCTGGAGCGCTTCTGTGGCATAACCTCTGCCAGCGTGGTCTGGCCTTTGAGTCAACGGAGAGAGTCTCATGGGTTGCCGATTGTTGCCACACCTTGATGTATCAAGTAGCCAATTTCGGGCCAGTGGAAACTGCCAAGTATCCCGATGATCTCTGTACCCGCGAGGTCACCGGATCGCTGGCGAATGGCGAAGTTGAACACATCTGGGCCGAGAGCTCGTGCGCTCAGCCATCGCTCTGCTTGCTGGCGGTTGGCAACGGGCCCCTGCGTGCTGTCCGAAGGCGACATTAGAGCGATGACGGCGTTTATTCAGTGCAGTGTCCTTACGTGAACTGCATGACTTCTTTGCTGGAGATGATCGGCATCACAGCGTCGAGATCGGACATCTGCAAGGTCTTCAGCTGGAGGCGTGAGGTCTCAATAGTGGTGATTTCTGGTTGCTCCAGTACAGAAGACCCGCCATCTTCGGCCATGCTGAAGGACTGATATGTCCAGCTGAACCATGACCGGGTTTAAAGTGGCAGTGGTAGTGCTAAAGGAGTGAGCTGAACGGGAGTCACCAGAAATGCCCGTGCACGCCTGGCGCCGATCTTCCTTCATCACACGTGAGAGAGCCTTCTTCACTCTCATTCCGACAACACCGCCAACCTTGCCGGATATCGCGGCCAAAGTCGATACTGCCCGAACGATATGGTTCACGTCGCAATATCGTTGTATGCGACCTCTCGGCCATTCCAAAGACTTTCGCCAACACCTTCCTCTTAGGGACGCCTTAGGCCGAGGCTCAAGAGAGTTCGCTGCGGGTCCACCAGCAACATTGACGTCTCGACTCGGTCGGGTGTATATAGACGTACTCTCGAATCGATTCTTGCAACATTGCTGGACGAGCTAAGTACTGCACGCATTTCTTTCCATCTTTCGCACTAGTCATGTTCAAGTCAGTCACAACACGCGCCGCAAGGCAGTTCGTTCAGCCAGCGTGCGCTGCTCGTCGATACGCCTCTGGAACCGCCAATGCCTTCGACTGGAAAGACCCGCTAGGGAGCAACAACTTGTTCACAGATGAGGAGATGGCAATCTCGGAAACAGCTGAGGCGTACTGCCAGGAGCGAATGCTACCTAGAGTGCTTGGTGTGCGAGCCTCGCGGGGAGAGATCAAATAGTGGGCCGCTAACGTGGGCAACAGAGGCGTTTCGGAATGAGGAATACGACAAGAAAATCTTGGAAGAGATGGGAGAGCTAGGTCTGTTAGGTGCAACAATCAAAGGATACGGCTGCGCAGGCGTGTCGTCTGTAGCGTCTGGCTTGATCACGCGAGCTGTCGAAAGAGTGGACTCGGGATACAGATCAGGCATGAGCGTGCAGTCGTCGCTGGTAATGGGCGGTATCGAAGAGTTTGGCACCGAAGAGCAAAAGGACAAGTTCTTGCCTGGCATGGCGCAGGGCAAGATTCTGGGCTGCTTCGGGTTGACCGAGCCCAACCATGGCTCGGATCCTGGCAGCATGGAGAGCACGGCGAAACCGCACCCAAGCAAGGAGGGATACTACAGTCTGTCTGGCTCCAAGACGTGGATCACTAATTCGCCCATCGCGGATGTATTCCTCGTGTGGGCCAAATTGCACGAGACTGGCAAGATTCGGGGGTTCTTGGTTGAACGCTCGCAATGTCCGCCGGGCACTCTGGAGACGCCCAAGTTGGGCCACAAGAATGGTCTGCGCGCATCCGTCACCGGCATGATTCAGATGGATGGCGTTCCTGTGGCGAAGGAGATGATGTTTCCCGAGGTTGAGGGCTTGAGAGGGCCATTCTCGTGTCTCAACAGCGCCAGATATGGGATTGCTTGGGGCGTGATGGGTGCGCTGGAGGACTGCATTTCGAGGGCACGCGAATACGCTTTGGAGCGAAAGCAGTTCAAGGGCAACCCGATCGCGAAATACCAGCTCGTCCAGAAGAAGCTCGCGGATACGACCACCGACGCTGCGTATGGCATCCTCGCGGCGTGTCAGGTCGGAAGGCTGAAGGATGAAGGCAAAGCCGCGCCGGAAATGATCTCCATGATCAAGCGACAGAACTGCGACAGGGCACTCATCGGCGCGCGGCAGCTGCAGGAAGTATTCGGGGGTAATGCAGCCAGCGATGAGTACCACATTGGACGGCACGTTTCGAATCTGTTCGTGACGCAGACATACGAGGGACAGAGTGACATTCACTGTAAGCTGAGAATCGTCTTTCCGTGTGCTCAACAACGTGATTGCTGACTTCATCCAGCTCTTATCTTAGGACGGGCCATCACCGGTATCCAGGCCTTTGTTTAAACTTCTCCGACGTTTGAGCAAGGTCTCACTTGGCAGTGTCGTCATTTCCATGACTATTTGCGGCGTGCAGATGGTATGAGCGGGGCCCTCTATAGAGGTTCGGAAGAACAGAAGGCGAACAATGTGTGTGACGCTCGACGAAGGCCGAGTACATAAGATATGGTTTAGACACCCTGGTTGGAGGGACAGTTGCAGTTGCAGTTGCAGCCGCGCGCGTGCCCTGCATTGCACTGCACTGCACTGCTCAGGCGTGCGGCTGAGTGAAGAAAGCGCTTCCTACTCCTTACTTCGTTTCTATTCGTTCTTGGCTTCTGCAACAGTGTATCGTGAATTATTACTAAGGAGCAGCGAGTAAGATTCACTCGTGCGGTCGGCGCGTCGGCGGAAGCCCGGAGTCCATTTATTGGCCAAAACCCTGCGGGCGGGCCTTGCCTTGCCTTGCCTTTGCCTCTCTGCACTCCGACCCAACTGCAAGCAACCTGCGTCACCACCACAACTTCTTCCTCGATACTTCCCGTCTTCTTCGAATCAACCAACCCTTGCGCCCACACGAACAACCACACACAAATACCTCCACACACCAGACACACACATACCATGGCTCTCAAGCGAATCAACAGTGCGTATCGCACACCCCACCGTCGGTGCCGACAGTCATGCTAACACGCTTCGCAGAGGAACTCACTGACCTGGGCCGGTATGCGGACACGTACACTGCGATGGTTACGAGAATGCGACATACTGACAGACATACAGCGACCCACCGTCCTCGTGCAGTGCTGGTCCGATCGGCGACGACTTGGTATGTACCGCCCCCACCACCACTCTCCTGCCCCGCGGCGCTCGCGGCGGGCCTCCATGGGGCATGGCAAGGCTCTGCGAACACACGGCTGACAGACTTGCGTACAGTTTCACTGGCAGGCGACTATCATGGGACCCGGCGACTCTCCATACTCCGGCGGCGTCTTCTTCCTCGCGATCCACTTCCCCACAGACTACCCCTTCAAGCCGCCGAAGGTCAACTTCACCACCCGCATCTACCACCCGAACATCAACAGCAACGGCAGCATCTGCTTGGACATCTTGAGGGATCAGTGGAGCCCGGCTCTCACCATCTCGAAAGGTTCGTGAAGAGGACAATACATAATTATAGCGACCTTGGTGGACAAAGACCCGCTAACATGAAGTCTGCAGTACTGCTCTCGATCTGCTCCATGCTCACCGACCCCAACCCTGACGACCCACTCGTCCCCGAGATCGCACACGTGTACAAGACCGACCGTTCTCGATACGAGGCTACGGCACGCGAGTGGACTAGGAAGTATGCCATCTAAAATGAGGGGTGCGTTGTGGACATGATGGAAGACCCAACTGAGCCTCGGGAAGAGGCTGGAATCGGCTGGAATCATTGGACGTGAGACACACTGTCGTGGGCTTCAAGGCTTTGCTTCACTGGCGGCGGAGGTACTCTCCACGACCGTAGCTTAGGCGGCATATGCTACGTTGCAACGGATTTGACGAAATGCTGCATTCGGACACGACGGGTGCCTTTTGATATATCGGGTGTGCGTTCGGGAGTCAAATGACAAGTTCTGGGTTTCCTGGTGTTTTCTCTCATGCTTGATATTCCATGTAGCTCCTTCCTTTTCCAATTCATGCCAGGGTCTGTGCGATTCAAAGCAAAAACTGTCCCCGACTGCCCATTCTCTTCTGCAGAGCTTGTAAATCCACCGACTCCACAACTCAATATACATGTGGACGTCAACTGGCTCAAAGATGGAGAACACCCACACGGCGATGTTGACGAGCTACACAAGAAAAGAATCTGACGAGGTATGTGCCTTCTTGCTCGCACTAACACTCTCAACGGCCAAGGCCATGAGGACAGGTACAATTCGGAGGCTGGCTGGCTGTCACCGCGTCGTCTTCAACACCACGGAACTGCTCGAGCAGAACTGCATTCGCACTCGAGTCATCCATCACAGGACGTCTGGCTAGCTAGCCAGCCCCAGCGATTCTCTGCACTACATAGCTGGAAAACATTTACATCGAGAATTCGACGCGATTGCGGAAGGAAGGGATTGTTTCTCTCTGTCGGCCAGCCGCGGCTGCTCTTGCTCATGCTCACTTTCTCGAAGGCAGATGGCTGGATTACCGGTCATCAGAGAGGGCGCGCGCGTGCCCGAGGCTTCAGGGATGCGGAGGGTGGCTATACAGCCAACTTGGCCGCTGAACAAAGATGTTCACGATATGATGGGGCGGTCGAAGTGCAGGTGGCTTGCATGTCGGATGGGATCTTCAGCAGCGGAGTCTTCGCGCGGAGGATGTGGGGGAGGTTGAGATTTGTGAGACGGCGTTGGATTTGTCCTTGTTCGAAGGAGTGACGAAGTCTTTGTTTTTTGGGGAGTGACGATGGTTGAGAGGTAAAGCTGTGTAAGACACCATGCCATGACACAGTGTAAGGGTATTCTCTTTTGGAAGAAATCTCAGCGGACAGCACACGAAGCCATCGATATCACATGCTGATATACAAGGCTGCAGGCAGCAGCGGAGCATTGATTCACAGACGAGAAGTCGAGCCTGGAGCAAAAGACTTTCAATGGACTCTCTATGGGTATCTCGGTATACACTACGTACTTTTATAATTCACAATGCCTTCTCCAACGCCTTCTGGGCTCGGTGTCTCGGCGCATACGTCTGGCTCGAAGCCGAATTGCGTCTGCAGGAAGTCTTTCGTCGTGGGTCCAATGGTGGCAACGCGAGTGGCGAGAGATCCCGACATGAGTTCTCGCCTGCCGGCATTATACATGCCTCCCTTCTCGTCCAGCCAGTTCAGAGCGCTCAGCATGGCCTCGCAGCCCTGCGGACTGAAGACAACAGCCCACTGCTCCCTGACCTTGGCCGCCCTTGCGGCTTTCAACAATTCGGTGAAGTCCTCCTCGAACGTCGCCATCTCTCCCGTCTCGTAGACCACCACTTCCATGACGGGGATGCGCTCCGCCTCCGGGAGCTCTTCCGATTGCAACGTCTTGGGAATGATATCCCTCCGCTGCTCCCCGACCAAGAACAGAAGCGGCAATTTCCTCCCCTCCAGATGCGTCACTTCCGGGGCGAGACCCGCGTGATACTCCTGTATAAACCTCGCCAGCGCCTCTCCATTCCCCGTCCCCTCCCCCACCACGGGACACGGCAACCCCAACGCCCGCACCCCCTTGGCCGTCGCGGGTCCCACCACATACATGGGCATTCCCCCGTCAAACAACATCTCCCGCTTCCCGGGCTCCAGTTTCGCCACGACGGACCCGAAGGCCTCGACGGCGCGTTGCGACGTGAAGATGATGCCGCCGTATCTCTTGGCCGGGTTGTGGGTGGCTTTCTGGCGGGCGGTGGCTTCGCTTCCCCCGGCGAAGGCGAAGCGTTCCGCGGACCGACGCAGCGTCCGGAGGGTGTCGTCGCGGAATTGGTGTTCTAGTACCGGGAGGAAGATGGGTTTGTATTTCCCATTCTGGAGAGAGGCGAAGTATTCCTCGTAGGTGTCTGTCGGGGTGGATTTTGTCTTGAGGAGATAGACTGGGATCTGGTTCAGATTTACATTTTGGAGGGCCGTGGTGACTGTTTCCATTTTGGTGGTGGTGGTGGTGGTGTTGGTTTCTTCATCGATCGATTTCTTGGTTTTGGATACAATTGATGAAGAGTAGTGAAGCGAAGTCGGGTTGCCTGGCCTGGCTCTTTCTCGGCAATAAGTCGAGGCGCTCCGAAAGCTTAATTCGGCCTTGTGGATGACCTCAGGAATGTCCAGCACGCTCGGTCTCTCTCTGGGACAAGGGCCTGGATTTGTCAGGATGATGGATGCAATATCATGCCCATCACCCAACTCGACTTCCCCATCTTGCTTTCTTTCAACTGTGCGGTCCAGAAGATGACGGGCGCTGATGCGGCGGGCCAACAGCAACCGCAACAGGATGCGACTGGCGGTGGTTCGATACCCTTACCCAAAGGCGTTGTGTTGGGGCCAGACGGGAAGCCGTGAGTTTCATGTCTGTGATAGTATGTTCTGGTGGAAAAGCATTGCTGACTCTTCTCATGGCCGCAGATGTCGAACATGCACTTCCTCGGCGCAATGGCGAACGATGATGGGCCAAGCAGCCAAAGCACCTCCCAAACCCCAACCGAGCACCACGCAATGTCCCGCCGACGTCGAAGAGCTAGGCCGATCGACATGGACGTTCCTCCACACCCTCACGGCGAACTACCCTGAACGCCCCTCCTTCACACAACAAGCCGAAACCAGACAATTCCTGGGCCTCTTCGGGAAACTGTATCCCTGCTGGCATTGCGCGGAGGATTTCCGGACGTGGATGAGCGAGGGGAATGCGCCGCGGGTCAGTAACAGGGAGGAATTCGGGCGATGGATGTGTGAGGCGCATAATGCTGTGAATGTGAAATTGGGCAAGAAGGAGTTTGATTGCGGGCGGTGGGAGGAGAGGTGGAGGACCGGGTGGAAGGATGGGAGATGTGATTGAAATGAGTTTTGTTTGTTTGATGAAGCATGAAATGATATACATACCAGGCAGGCAGGCATGAGCTGTGGCGCTACGATGGGCAACAGGACAGGGCTTGTTATTCGAGCGGAAACCCCCCATCTCACTGTGATCTAGAACGATACATAGCGTCACCGTGGCATGAGGGTCTTGGCTGCGCGGCGCGCTTGAGACTTCGCTTTCTTTGCTGCTCGTCGCAGCACTCATCAAGACTTTCTACCTCATCTGTCCCTCCAGCCGGGTCCTTTGGGTTCTTCACCTACGCGCGCCACGCCCGGTAGACTGCACAGGAAAATCTCCGAAATTCCAATATCTGCTCTGGAGTGAACTCGAGGCCCAAAAGAACACCAGACGTCGGTCATTCGGAAGCCTTCTTCTCGGGTAGGCTGATTCTCTCGTCCTCGTGGCGGATACGCCACAAATCGAGGTCTATCGAACGGCTTCTGAATATCGCCCTTCTTGTTCTTGAGGCTTTATTGGGTTCCATCATCAATGGGTTTGTGGACAAAAATCGTCAACCTTGGGTAGGCCAAAGTCAGCTTCCCATGCCAACTTCTCAATCCGTGCTCGCAGTTTGAGGTGCAATCCAGTAGCGAGTCTCTTGAGTGCAGCGAAAGGACACTCCATCGTGAAAGTATGTCGTGGTTGTGCGAAGTATGTGAGGCGCCTCGTGGTCTGTCTTCCAGCTAGCTCTTCCGAGTGTGCCTGGTGAAGTCCCTACTTTTCTCTTGGCATTGAAAGCATTGCATATTGTCGACTTGCTGAAGGCATTGGATCGTGGAGTATCACCTTGTGGACTGGGCCCTTCAAGTGTCGTTCTATAAAAGCGTTTGGAAAGATCGGCCGTCCGAATGTCAGCCTCATGCGGAGCACATATTCACCGGACGGAGCTGATTGTGATCACAGAGAGGGAGGCACAGCTTGCTGCCCCGGGGGTGCAATTCGTTCTCATAGCATTATTGAAGGAACAACGTAATCTCTCGAATTGCCTCGGTGAGAAACTGGTCGGTTCCGTGGCGTCGTGGAGAAATTGATGACGAGCCCGCAGTTTCGCAAGCGCGGAGTTGCGCGTGCCTTGATAGGGAAGTTGGAGGAGGTTGCGAGGGAGAAGAAGAGGGAGTTGCTGGTGAGCTTCCGCGCCGCAGGTTTTGATATTGCAGCGCTGACGTTCATCGCGAAGTTGCTTGATACCGAGATGGGATCTGTTGCTGAGAACATGTATCTGAAGCTCGGTTATACGACTTCTGGTGTGGTGCCGCGGTATAGTATATCATCAAGAGATGGAAGGCTGGTAGATGAGAGGTTCTTTTCCAAGGATCTGAGGGATGAGCCAAAGTAGTATTTGGCCGATGTCGCGGATATTGATCTGGTACAGCTCAGCTTTCTTGGGTTTGATACATACGACGCTCAGAGGGTAGAGCTCAGGTCTGCGGGAAAGGGTATCTAGGACTTTTTGACATCATCGAATTTCACGGCACCATCCTGTCCCACACTGGCATAGCTCATGGTGGTCTCTGCAGGCTTCGAGAGCGGTGCGGTAGTTGATGTGCCTGCCTCCGCCGCAGATTTCGCGTGTAGTGCTAAGGGGACCTCGCCTGCTGGGCTATCGGCCATCTCATTGATGTCCCGTGAAGTGACAACATCGCTGAGAGCTGCAGCGCGAGATGAGACCAGAATCGTGACTGGTCCGTGGAAGTGCAGAAAGAGCTACAATTGTCAGCAGATGCTCCTCATATATGTGATACAGTCTGACGTACTCTATCTCCCCAGATCGTCCTTCTCGCCCAGGTCCTGAGCGTGAAGGCAGCATTTCTGGCCAATTTCCAAGCGGTGCTCTCGCGCATGGTCCTCCAGAAGCGCGTGTCAGGCAACCATGTGAATGGATTGGGTATTTGTAACCGCAAATTGTTCGACTTGAACCGATACGGCTGCGGTGCATGCTGCATCATGCTGTAGGCGATTACGTTGCTGGGATGTACAATGTACTCTTCGCCAGTCCTGAGGGTGATTTGATGCATGAGGCCTTTACCAGAAAGTGCGAGTAGACCTCGTCCGGTGACAGTCGTGCTACCCCAGTGTGCAAGGCTCTGTATTCATCAGAACGGAGCTTTCCCTCAAGAATTGTCCAACGTACCATCTTCATGTTCCATCTCGGCTTCAAGCTAAGGGTATGTCCAGTCCATGCAAGGAGTGCATTTCTGTTCGCTATCATCCAATCTAACCTCCCATCTAGATGTACCACCACCAGCGATGTTATGGGCGACTTGGTCGCTATCAGTGCGGTGTAAGGTGATGCGGAGGATATCCGCTGGTAGATGAATGGAATGCCGAGCGCGGCTCGTCTGAAAGGTTCGAGGAGGGATAATGTCGAGATGGCCTGAAAGCATTAGGAACAGCTCCTGGCACCTCGTAACGTGTATGCTCACATTCTCTGCTTTGCCATTGAAGCCCACCAGTGTCCCTTTCCTCGCGTACAGGTTCTGTGATGCGGATATGGATGCGGAGAGAAGGGAGAAAGGACTGCCCAGTACTTCGAAACGCGCATCTGCCACCGACGATCAGCAAGAGTCTTCTTGTGCTCATTATACATCCTACGTACCAGCAGATGGGGCAGTAGCTGGAGAAGATGTCGGTTCTAAGCTCTGAAGAGGCTCTGTTGACGCCGGAGTCGCGCGAATCTGGACATATCGGCGAGTGCTGATGCCGGAAAGAGTATTCTGTCGTCGGAGGTGTCGGCAGGACAGACAGACGTATTCCAGCGCCTGACGGCGCATTGCAATTGTTCCTTACAGGCGGGATATATTTGAACGCGATGTGGTTGTTTCTTGACATGGAGCTTGATGTAGCTGGTGCGTATATTACTCAGCATTACGAATTCTACGCCAAGGCCATACACAAGAGGATAAGCACGCTCTCTAGTCTCCCTAATTCAGCATCAGATACGATATGGTAAGCGCATATCTACTGGCGTGTTGTAGGAGCAAAGTCCAAAACTCGGGTCACCTCTGTCTGCCTACTTGCAACGAATTCCAATGTTCGCTTTAACCCATATACATTGTCGTCCGCAATCCATTCATAACGCTCTGCCATTCGCGCGTCTTCTTGGCTCTCTCAGCATACTCCGCCAGGCTCCCGGGCAGCAAAGCTCCTCGGCCTACGTCCTGCAATCTCACAAGAACGGGAACGAGATGAGCATCGAAGGCGCTGGGTTGCTGCAACCCGAACATCCATGGTCCATCTCCGTTGCCTGGGAGGTATCCACAGATACGATCGAAGAATTTCTTGTGCGTGACCTCTGCATCTCGGATTGCCTCAGGCGTGAGTTTGGCGTTTAGATCGACTTTATTCGCCCTGAAGCGCCATCAGCTCTGTACCCTTTCAACAAGCTCTAAAGTACTTACATATCCCACTTGGCTTGAAGGAGCTTTCGGTGTCTTTCCGAGATCTCATTTCCGTCGAGCATCTCCCGCATTCTGGTCAAGGCGCCTCGTGGAGAGACCACGGCCTTATGGCCTCCAAAGGACAGCGTGAAGAATGGGAGCTTGTGGATCTCATCGAGCAACGCAACAATCTGATCTCGATGCGAGTCCGGAATCAAGCTTGGGAACATCGTCGCAAAATGATAGGTGATGTGCTCACTATCTGCCATCGGCTTCTCGAGCGTCGGACTGGTAATTGCTGGTACCTGGAGTTTAACTCTCAGTACAGAATTCATCACACGGCGATTAGTACCTCACCTGGCCCTTTGGGTTTACGTCGCAGAGGAACCACTCGGATAGTTGTTCTCTTCCCTCGTGAATGTCCACTGGTCTGCCTTGAATGGCTATTTCAATCCCGTCTTTCCCTTCACCTCGCACAGCCAACGTGTACCTCAACATAAGCGAGCATAGCGAATCTGTAGCATAATATACGGTGTATGGTATGGGTACCATAATGCCAGCGCCTCCAGGATCCCTCGGATGCGGTAAAGGTGAAACTAAAGCGCTCTCAGAGAGCAGGACTAATGTCCTCCAAAGCTGGGAGCTACACTTGGATTTATGTTCTAGCTGTGTTCGCTGCCCGAAGGATCTGTCAGTCTCCACATCCTTATCAGCCTCATGATCTGCGCTCATAATTTACCAGCCGAATGCACCTAGCAGAATTCCGGCCCCTGCAACCAGCGGGCTTCTCGCGAGACGAGCCGTGGCTTAGGCAGGGAAAGCTGGAGCAGACCGAGAATAAAAGACCTTCACGTTAACCAAGTCGGCCTCACCCAGTGAAAATGCGGACCACGAGAGCGCCATATCTGTCCGGGCCATGCGAGAGGTCAGACAGCGTAACAAAAACAGAAAGACAAGAATAGCACAAATCTTTGATCGTGATAGATGATGGCGCTGCGAATGGGACGGGCTCATCATGTCATGATTCGTTCGATTGGCTATCTCTAGATCTCCCAGAGGACAGTCAGGGTCTGTTACGCTGACTTCACATTAGCACTGGAACAGAGCTACTGCCAGATGACCGACGGAGCGCTCCGCTTTTCGGTTCCTATCAATGGCTACGAAACGCAGTCTCTGGTCTGGCCCTGCTCATCGCTTCACTTCCTCAAGCAGCGTGTTACTGTGATGGTGCCCATGGACAGCCGGCCAGTGTACGGTCGATCGATCTGAAGTCACTAACTCCGAAGCGACTCTGTGAAGCAATCCAGGAAGTATCTTTACCAGAGACTGTTTCCATTGGCGTCATGATGGTGGAAAACGCTGTATGTCAAGCTCTCGCAAAGAGCTGCCCTACTGACTGCTTCTTGTAGGTTGCTCGTGGAGAATGTCTAGGGTTCCGCACGCACCTAGGAGGTCTGGAAACGACGATCGCTTCCGGGACTGGGATCCTCGGCGACGATAGTCTTCCTACGTAACTGTCGAACGGGTTCAAGTTCTGTACTACCTCCTGGCGGAGCCTGTTCAGATTGCCTCCGCTGGCCCTTCGACCGATTGCCCTGATGCATACGCGCTCGTTGCGAAGAATCGCAAAATGATCTCGTTACGCGTCCATATTGAATCCCGCTCCATCAAAGGGAGAACCACCCCCTTCTTTCTTCAAGCCAGACGCTCTATCTCGAACTCGACGCTGGCCGATCTCTCCATGTGCTTCGAACTCTGCCACGGACGCTTGGGAGTTGTTTGGATCTTGGTGTTGCTCTTAAGCTGTTCTTGAATACTCCATTCATCTTCGTAGCTTCTCGTTATTGGGAGTGAGCTGCTCGTGAGCTGTCCGACGCGCTGGCTGATTGAAATGTTATCACAGAGGATATTCTGTCTAGTGTCGTCTGGGCTGCGAAGGTGCGGTGTAAGTGGAAGAGCAAGTCTGACGGAGCAACGGGTACGTCCGGTATCTGGTATCGATTCTGGCGATTGAGAAACAGGCAGATGCTCACAGGCTTTCGTCGCAGGACGCGTAGAATGGTGCGCTTAGGGACGGTTGGCGAAGAGTCTTGTGCAGGAGATGATTCAGAAAGGATCAGAAGAATCTCACTTCCTGTGTTTGCGGTTCTTTTGACGGCGGAAAATATCTGTTTGCCTGGATTGGGGTTATCTAGGCACCGTCACATAGCCAAATCGGCTCTCACCTTCCCCAAGCTTGTGATTCTCGCCACGCCATCACTTCCCTCACTGGACGAACATTTCTCGAGATCTAAAGACTTTTTACAGCATCGTACCAGCCTGCTCAGCACCATGATCGCCTGCTTCCTCCTTGAGAGTCTTTCCGCCGAGCCACGCAACAAGATCTATGGAGAAGTGATGTACCCTCGCATTCTGGACACGTGCAAGCAAATCCACTCAGAGGCGAGTGGTATTTTCTATGGATAATACATGGTCCTTCTGGGCTTCTCCCTCGCCCACCCCATGGTAAGGAGCCTGAAAGAAGGCGGTGTGCGACACGTCTGCAGCCCTTGAAGGGGGTAAAAGGGGCAAGTGAAGAGGCGGACGGAATTTTTGGATCCATGGTGGACGTACCTCGCGTGTAGATGTCGGTACGTACCGACTCAAACATTCCCCAAATCTTATATACCTCTTCACAGACGCTAAGACCCGAGTTGCTGGAAGAGAAACCTCCTTGTCGCTGCTCGATGTATTCTCGCACCTTCGTCCATTCGTGTTGATAATGTTCGAGACGGTCTGGCAGACTGCTGCCTTTCAGATAAGTGAGAACCCCAGCGATAGCAGTATTGATAGCTCCGAAGGACGTGACCTATTTTAACCAGCTGTGAACACTAATGGCATTGCAAGTTTCATACAGCACTACGACTTCTATTCGCTGCTCTCAGGGCCGTCAAAGCTGCGACCACGACGATTCGTAGGCCGAGGTAAGCATCAATGCGGATCTGAAGAAGCGAGTGCTCAACAAAATGCTGTTTAGAAGTGCTTAGCCGTGCCACCCCTTGCACATGCCATGGCCAATCTTAGCGCATGTACTTAATCAAGTATTGAAGGCAATTCATGCTGACCTCGTCGTTTGTCGTGGAAGCTCGGCTCTTCTGGAAGTCAGTGCTTCTAGCTTCAGCTGGTGCCCACTTCCAACTTAACTTAGGTTGCAGCGCCTCCACCTCCATCACATCAACTTCCACATCAATATGAGCGTACGATTTCGCATCAAGACATTGATGGAAAAATTCGCCGCGATGAATACCGAAGTTCAGTTTCGTCTTCTGGATCTTCCGAACGAATTGATCGCTCACATCATCGAACAAGTGGACAGCGTCAAAGCACTTCGAAAGCTATCCCAGACATGTCGCCGGGTTCAGGAGTTGACAGAGCCTTTCCTGTACCGCGTCGCTCTCGTCCGCTCTGGAAGGCGTGCCGAGGCCATCCTCCGCTCCCTCGAGACCCGGCGCGCCCGTGCTGCCGCCATACGCCGCCTGGATGTGCCCTGCGATTATCACCAGCATCAGAATTTCGAGGCCTTGTCTTCGCTGCTACGGCAGGCTAGGAATCTGAAGACCTTGATGATTGAAAGTCCGCAGTGCAACAATGGGGACTTTGAGGACGAGCCGACTTGGAGAGTAATGGCAGAGCACATCTTCAGCCCCTTCCACGATGCAGTACGTCTGGCCGAAATTGGAGAGCCTTCCAGCAGGCCACTGCACAATCTACGAGAGCGTGAGTGTCTTGATGCATCATCGTGACTTTTCATAAAACGTGAGAGGCCTCTGGCTAATAACGCCAGTTACGCTGCATCTGAATGGCATTGACTCTCCCTACTGGACGCCGAGTGGCAGCAGCCTTGCGATATTCCAGATTCCGACGCTGCAGTATCTCAAGATCTCGTGTGTGAACATCCTCGACGATCTGGCAAAGCAGCTGCAGGACAAGCCGCGTACGCCACTTAAGCATCTGGAGCTGGAAGAGTGCAACATCACGCACCTCGGCCTGTACGGAATCCTATCGGTCCCCGAAGCGCTCGAAACGCTCTATCTAGGTACTACACGACTTTGCTCAAAATTTCAGTGTTTTCTTAACTGACATTGGAAGGTGAAAACATATACAACATCACTGCATTCATGGGCTATCCCGTCGACCCGGCAAGCAACCATCTATTTCAGACGAACCCAAAAGCCGCTCTCCATGCTCTACAACAACAGCAAGGCTCGCTTCAGTCTCTGACATATGCTACGAACGAAAGAATCTATCAGCACATGCAGCTCGCTCGTCAGATCCTCTGCGACCCGTCACCAGTCGACGCGGGCTTTGCTGGCTTTCACTGCCTCCAGCATGTGACTCTTGTAGGTCAATGTCCGAACTTTGAGCGAGCTTTGATGACCTCAAAATCGCCACCGATATTGAAAACGTTGGAACACCAAGAAATTAGTCCCTTGCGCAGGACTGTTGTCAATCAGGCTTCGCCTTTAGACTCAGTTCCATTCCTCCGTGCGCCATCCTGTTCAATTCCGACGACATTAGAAAGCGTGGACATCACATATCAGTCGATATCGTTAATGAACTCTCGAATCACCGAGGCGATCAAAAACGAGTTCATTCAACCCGCTGCAGTGGCGGTGGAAACGATGGGAGTGAGGATGAGGGTCTTCAACCGACAAGTCGCAGGCTACTTTCCCCCGTATCTCTACGGCGAGCCACGACCAGTCAGCGAGATGTTGTTCACTGGGTACAGAGATGGATTCGTGGGAAAACTGTCCGAGTCGAAGCCCAGAAGCGACCAAAGTTCTTCAGACGGCGATGAGGAAAGCACTTCAGAGTTCGAAGATACAGAGGATACAGAGGATACGTCGTCCGACGAGGACGAGGAGTGACAATCTTGGGATACTTCCTCGTGCGTCACATGAGATTGCTGGGCACGTTTTGCCTCTATAGTACGAATTTGGAGCCGACAAATGAAGGGACCAGTCTACCCGGCATCTGATTCTGGATCTCAAACTTTGCTCGCCACCCCGTGCAGTGTCCAGCCAGCATCATCTGTGTATTCAGTGCTCCAAGATCAGACGCCGTACTCGTTATTTGCTCTTGATCGGCGTCGGCAAGATGGTATCCCCCCATCACTCCGTACAATGGAGTTCCACCACCAAGTGCACCTGCGCATCGAGCAGCGTTGACGACGCCCGCGTGACTACAGCCTGTGAACATCACGATTCCCTTGCCTTGCGACTGTCAGTCTCAAGAAGAGATATGAAGCGAGCAAATACGTACCCTTCAGCTTACACATCAACAACCGCTCATCTCGCATCTCAGTATCAGTCTCCCAGGCCTGCTTTTTCGCGTCGAACCTGACGCCAAATTTCAACCCCTTCTCATACGGAGTCACTCTTGGGATCTCGCCTGATACCAGAAAGAAGTTGTCGAGCACCGTGTGCGGCTGATCGTTTTTGGAGACCTTCGCGCCCATTTGCTCAATCTCATCGAAGGTTGGATCTGCTATAAACGAGAAAGGGTTCCTTCCAGGGGGTTGCATGCCTCTAAACTCTGGCCGGGCCGGGTGGAGGTCTACGATCACGGGGTTGGCTTGGCTCCCCTGTTGGATGCGCGCCTCTTCTACCATCTGAAGTACTTTCAGCATTCCGCCCGAGTGATCTCGATGCCAGTGAGACAATTGGATGGCTTCAATCTTGCTGATATCAGCCTTGAGGCGTTGAGCATTGCGCTCCCATGCTACCTCCTCCGGGCCGGTGTCGAACAGGATCGTATGTTGTTCGTCGCCTCTGTACCCCGTCACCATCAATGAAAGTCCATGAGCGCTGCAGCAGACTTCATCCATGCGGATTTCTCGATCACATTCCGCACGGTCATTTTGAGGCAGTGGTGCACTTGCCCAGGAGATGTCTCTCAAGGTGCCTGATTGTTTTACCGCGGGATTTGGACTGGGAGAGATGGGGTCGAGTTCGTTGTCGACGATGACGAGGATTTCTAGGGAGTCCAGCTCGACTAGGTCGTGGTGCGCCATTATTATCGGATCTGAAAATCGTCGAATCCACCAAGGTGTCCAGAACAGGTACGTATCAATCGCACAGGTGCCTGAAGTCGTTCCTGTCTGCACCTCACGGCCAGAGTGACGTCTTCGGATGGGTGGGGAGCTCTATGGGCTACTAGTGAAAGCTTCCAAAATCCTTTCGGCCACAACATGGGCAGACATCAGCTTTCTCTTGGCGCAGCCCCTCTGTGTTTGGCAAGTGAATGACTTACAATGCGCTCTAGACGACGGGAAATTTTGTCCAAGGATGCCTATATCATACAGACGTCCAAAGTTACAAGATTAATGTGTACGTCCAAGCTCTGTCTATCTATCCCTTTGTGCCCCTGATTATCAACTCTGCCGCTCTTTCCGCCATTGCGTACAGCGTACTGGTAGGATGTCCACCCAAGATAAAGGGGATAACACTAGCATCGCACACCCTCACATTGGCCGTGCCGTACACTTGCAGGTCTCCATTGACCACACCACCCCATGCCCGAGGCAGCATAGCAGCAGATCCGACAGCGTGCCAACCGGCGCGGAAATTGTCCTGGTAGAAGGCCTTCCATTCCTCATCGCTTGCGTCTTGGGTCACTTTCGCCAACCCGGGCCGGGTCTCCTCGCCCATGGAATCGACCAGAGGAGCCGTAGCGAAGAAGCGACGCACCCACCGGGCGGCCGCAATGTAAATGTCCCAGTCGTAGTCGGTTATGAAGTAATTGTGGTCAATGATGGGCTGCGCACCCGCAGCCTGCGCATTTGCGCCGGAGATGTGCACGTTCCCGCGTCCGAGGGATTGCAAGGGCCAGAATTCTAGAGTGACCGAATCGCGGGTGAGTGCTTGGTTGGTGAAGAGTTCGACGGCGGGAGCACGACGGTTGAAGATGGTATCGTATTGGACTTGGAGTGAGTTGAGAATCTGCTCTGCAGTAATCGATCCGTTGATCCTCTTGGAGATGGTGGATGCGTAGGCGGAAAGGGAAGAATTCACTCGAGCTTGAATTTCCGCGGCTCCGTCGCCGAAGATGTCTTCGTATGTGACGTGCATGAGGTAGTTGGTGGTGATTTCGTTCCCGACTGCGTCCGGGAAGGAGATGTTGGAGGTGTTGCTGAGGCTGTACGTGATGCTGCCTTGCATCTGATCTTGAAGGTTCTCTCCTACACCAGGTAGGTCGATCTTGGTGGTGATGTTGTAGTTGGCGAGGATCTTGGGGTTGCCGACGCCAGAGTATTCCAGAATGGTCGGAGAGCGGTATGAGCCTGCTGAGACGATGACTTCCTTGCGAACGCTGACGGTGGTCAGGTTGTTGGAGTTGGCTATCTCCACGCCGCTAGCTGTAACATTATCACCACTGGATCCATCTGCCCAGGTGATTCGAAGACAGGAAGTTCCTGCTAATACTTCCAAATTCTTGCGGCTGGCGATGCCGAGATAGTATGCTTCCCTGGCAGACTCACGGAACTGTTCCCTCTCGCCTTCGATACGGTAAGTTCCAGGATACGTCGAAAGACCTCGCGCGGCGCCGCCGTTGAAGTCCTTGTTGCGCGGTATGCTGACATTCGCCGCTGTGCCCTCTAAGATATTGAAGAAGTTTGGTGTCCCAACAGCTGGGAATGTTGTGTTCACTGGCCCGTTAAAGCCGTGGAAGTCTTTGTTGACGGTGTTGCCAGCGTCTTCTTGCTCACTGCTTGGGAGCGACAAGCTTTCGGAAGACTTGTAGAAAGGGAAGAGGACTTCCCAGGACCAACTTGCGTCGTTCACTTGACCCCAATTGTCAATCTCGCTGGCGTCTGGTCGGACATAAGCCTTGCCTGCCTTTCGTCAGCTCGATCACAGGTCTGAATTGCAATGATCACACTCACCATTGATTTGACTGCTACCACCGAGAATCTTGCCAGCAGGCAAGTCCATAATCTGTCCTCCAGCGTAAATCTGCGGCTGACTTTTGTATGCCCATCCGGTTTCAACACCTTGGCCAGCGGGTTCATCCGGGCTGACGTTGGCTCCAGCCTCCACGACGAGAACTTGTGTGTTGAGATCCGCGCTCAGTTTGTTAGCGAGTACAAGGCCCGCGGTACCACCACCGCAGATAACATAATCATATTCGGATTGAAGCTGGGCGTAAGCCACTGACAAGCCGGTTGCAATTAGAAAAGAAGAACGCATGTTTCCAAGAGAGCGACAGGAAGTAGGAAAGGAATGATTGAGCAAAACCAAGACCAGTGGACTGTGAGTATTTGTGCTTCTCCACACATTTCTTATCGGAACGGCAGGCTTGTGTCGCTCCGCTCATGGGGTTTATTTGCGGTCATGTTGGGCCAAGAGCGTACTTGCCCCTTTGGGAAAAGTCTCCAATTAGACCGCTAGGATGTCCTGGGTTCGGGTTTAGCAACGCACTCAATGCCGACGACATGATCTATGTCCTGTTATGTATGCTGGCAATTAGTATTACCGCAATGTGTACTCCAATACTTCCCGGCAAAGCAGGCACGAGAGCATTGTCTCTATGCATGCTCTGGAAATACCCTTCGGTAGGTGTCGAAAGCGAAAGGTTAGGGATTCCTACTTGTAGCCAAGAGCCTTGATGCATGAGTGGCACTATGGGTCCATAAGCACTAGCGAGTGACGAAAATGACTGCGCCTTGCTGCCGCTACTGCCCGAATAGCTGGCTGATCACAGTACGATGTCCAGTAATTTGCGATCACGTGAAAGTACCTGGCAACAGGGCGTATGCCTTGCGGCTACACCATAACGATCGGCTTGGAGCTTGGGGCTGGCAATTCGATGCGGTGCGGCTCGGTGGAATCTCGTTGCGATGAACTGCCGTTACTTGATGTTTCCGAGCACTCTGCCTCCAACAGGATTTGATTGCTGGTGTTGACAGGCGAAGGTTTAAGCAACCTCGCTGGCGCTTGCCATCGCACAGCTCTCCTGCGAATTGTGAAGCACAAAAGTTAGTGAAGAAGCAGCTCGAAGCGGAACTCAGACCGCGTCCTCCACTTTCTCCTCCTCCAGAGGCATCTTCTTGGACATATCGACATTTTCCGCTATTCCCTCTGGCATCGTTTTGGCGATCTTGACCGGCTGGAAGGCGTTGTTGGCGGTCAGGAAGAAAGCATCGACATCTTCAAGTGTTCTGTTCTTGGTTTCTGGGACGAAAAGATAGAAGACGACCACTGAGAGGATGTTGGTGCACACGTAGACCAAATAGTACTTGTAGCCTAGACACAGATCAGTAAGGCTTCAAGGGAGGGGGCATATCGAGCATTGCTCACCGATGCTGTCGAAAGCAACTGGAGTGATCTCTGCAACTAGGAAGTTGAAAAGCTACCGGAGTGGTCAGTCTATCACATATCGGACCGTCTTTCATGACAACTCACCCAGTTGAAACCGCCACTCATTGCGGTGACTTGTGATCTGATCCGCAATGGAGCGATCTCACTGGCGTACATGAACGGAATCAAGAAAAGGCCGATAGGAAAGGCTGCCAAAGCCATGAAGTAGAAGAGGAGCGAGACGCCATTTGCAGTCTCATTAGTGGTGTCCGACTGTAGTCCAGCGAGCGCAGCATTTGCGATGCACATGAAGAAAGCTCCAGTGATAAGAAGTTTCCGGCGGCCAAATCGGTCGATCAAGAAGATTGCTGAAGTTGCCATCAAGAATTGCCACGTCTGTAAGCAGCTCGAGATGATCCGGGACAAGACAGCAGAATACCCCAGTCTGTTTTTCAAAATGGTGTTACTGTAGAAAGTTATCACGTTCACGCCCGACATCTGTGCCAGGATGTTTACTCCAATTGCAATGAGTGTACGATTGAGGTACCGATTCGGTGTTTTCGCGAATGGGTTGCTGGAGTGTCCTTGTGAGCCAAGCTCAATGGAGTTGTGAATGATCTGAAGCCTGGCTGCGACGACCTCTGACCCTTCTGACTCGTCTTCAAGTTTGCTAAGAACCCGTCTAGCTTCGGCGTTGCTGTCTTTTGCTACGAGCCATCTATTCGAAGTCAGCAGTATCCAGACGTGAACGATGAGCAACTTAGTATACCGCGGAGATTCTTCGAGAAAAGGCACCATGCCCATGACAACGAGCGGAAAGATAGCCTGGAAAGCTATTGGAAAGCGCCAGCTCACTTCATTGTCTTTGATGAAGAAGAAACCAAGCTCCAACCAGCCGACAAACATAACGCCAAAGATGGCTGCCGAACCTTCTAGCATGATGAGGCTCCCTCGCTGATGGGCCTCAGAAGATTCGCCAACCCAAGTCGGCACAGTGGCTGTGAAAGCGCCAACACCAACACCTGCGACGGAGTCAACTCAGACATGATTTTTGGTGTATCGGAAAAGCGTTAGCTACCGGTCACAATTCTGGCCACTATCAGTTGAGCCAATTGAAAGCACGTCGTCTGCAGAATGACTCCAATCAGGACGGCAACAGCGGCGGAGAAAGTGGTCCATTTTCGCCCAAAGCGTTCGCCGATGAAATAGCATGACAGAGCGCCGAAAGCTGCTCCAACTTCATACAAGGCTACAGTCGTGCCTTGCAATGTTGAGTTTTGGTTCTCTTGTGCTGCAGTGGAGGTATCAATCGAAGGGAACGCTCGCTCAAACGTAGGCATGGTGAGGAGACCGTTCATCAGAGCCTGATCATAGCCTTGGAGGACCCTATGTTCGTTAGACACGGCCCAGTGGTCTAGCTATGTTGATGACACTCACCATGCTGCTGCGCCTGTGAAGGCTAGTGCCAGGCGAAGTCTTCTTCCTCTCATAGCCGCCATGATTAAGTACAAGACCCCTAGATCAAGCGAAGAAATGGAGAGATGGTAGAGGAGGAAGGTATGGACAGATTACCAATCTAAAAGGTCTCATTGCATAGGAGGGCCTGAATGGTACCCACCCACACCGGCGACGGTAACCGGCAGCGGATGACATTGTCTGGTCCCCGCACGATTTTCGTGACGCAGCGAGAGGTAGCCTCAACGTCTGTGTAGAGGAGTACGCGCTCCAATCAACGTCGTCGATGGAATGTCCAAAATGGGTAGTCCATGCCGGAAGTTGGAGATTGGGGGCCGGATGACGTGGAGAGACGCTTGTGGAGGAGAGAATTGTCACCGGTATGCTATGTGGTCGAAAGTATCTGGCAGCCAGGCATTTGGCCAAGCGCTGACTTGCATGTGAATGGCTCCCTCGCTGCTCTCGGCGCATGACCTCTTTTGTTTTGATGGTAGATCAGAACGTTGAACTGGCAGGGGACTTCATTGGTGATGAGGGAGATGGGAGAAGAGAAATGTCAACCTCGAAGCTTTGAGCGAATCTTTAGCCGCATCCTTTTCCGGCTAGACCAAAGCTTATCCTGCTTGGCATTTGCCAAGTGAATCTCGAGCTCACGTGTTGAAACATCGTGGTTTTCACCATCACCATGCTCACTCCCATCCTCCACGATGCCAACCTTTAACGTCTTGATACTGCATGTGTAATGGATCTCCGACCCGATCTCTTCTCACCGATTCCGGACGCCGACCCGCCGGCACGCAACGATTGCCGAGAAGAGCAGGCTGCATACCGGATTACCTACGCGCAACATTATCGCAGACCCGACGCTCGTCCATTCGAGATTGGCGATGGCCAGATTTGTTTCGAAGCAGCGCCGTACACGAACTTACTCCGATACCATCGATTCAATATCGCTCAAGAGCAATGATAATCTGATTGGACAATGAATGTATATCGCATGAAGGGGTATCTATGGAATCGCTCGCGATCTTATGTCATTATCGGTCATGCACGTGGAGACGATGCGTGGTCATGCGTGCTCGAACTGGACGAGCTCGCAGGATGATGATCCCTATCGCTCACTGGTAGATTGGCACCTGACCAGTACAGGTCCCTCCAAACGAGGCACCCCCAGCAGAATCCTGGAGGAACTCTGACAGCATATATCCATAATGGGTCCGCGAGCAGCTCGTCGGGTTTAGCGGGCATAGCGTTGTACGCGCAGGCATAGGCCTGAAATACTGGCCCAGTGTCGCGGCCCCGAGATGCACAATCTTCTGCTGATCCTCCTGCGGAAGTATTCCATCAAAGAGTAAGGGGCCATCTGTTTGGGGTGTCGGGAGCTGTTCAACCTACTGGTGTTCCTGACTACTAAAGTTTGATGGCACGCACGCATCGAGCCAAGGCATCGCTCATCAGCATACAGTCGAGTCCTGCGTGCACACCTGGAGCATGATCCTGCTGAGTACTCAACAAGCCTGAGTCGTCTACACTGGTGCCGTTCAAGCGCTCTTTCAGCATTGTGGATAACAATCGATGTCCACGTGAAGCCAGGAGGCTGTCTTCGCACTGGGCCAGGCACCTGATCGCTTGCTCGACCAGCCTCACGTGCTCTCGGTACTCGGCTTCCCCTTTGCGTCTTTGCGCCTTTGCGCCGGTGTATTATGTCAAGGCATAATGTAATCCCAGCGCTGATGAGCTACGCTTGCTCGAGGTAGATTGTCGGTTTTTCCGCTCTCGCTAATGCTCCGCAGCATTCATTCACGATGATATTGCACACTTCCATGGAAGCCCATCTGGTGCCCAAATGGTGAATCCCGAAAGCTTCGGACCAGGAGGGATCTTTTCAGGATAATGATCTTGTACCTAATCGCGCTCCTTGGGAGTTCTCGGCCCAATTGCAACCATGAACTTGACTTTTCTGAGGTCTCGAATTCTCTCCTTCCCAATTTCTGGAGTCTGGCGTCGTACTTGAGGACCTTTTCATAACTCAAACTCGATTCAATGCAATGGTGTGACACTCCAGTAGCACCGTTGCCACGCCCTACCTCTCCATTCACCCGCCCTATATGCTAGTTCGCGAATCGCGAAGCACTTCGTCAACTGAGGAGAACGCGCTCCCGAACAATCCTCGACATTGATATCTAAGCCCGCTAAAACGTCCAGGCGAATGCTCCGTTGCCGCCCGTCCTTGGCACAATTGGCGGCGGGTAACTCAGATACAGCTCGCCAACCCGTCCACATCAGGTACCCAGCTATGCAGTGCGTCCGCGGAGGGTTAAGAATTACTTGGCATGGCTTCTGCTTAACGAGCACATTCAATCATCTCTGTTCTCACACGAGCTTTGCTTTTCCATAGCCCAGGGAGAGAGGTATTTGTATCCATGATCGCTCTGGTAACGGACGAGAATAGCGCACGATGCGTCATGGCAATGCAAATCCGTATTCCTACCACCAAAAAAAGGCATCAAGCCAATGCGAACAAAATACGTACCCAATTCCATGATATTCCAACGCAGACAAGCAATTCAGCATGCATATCCCATCAACGGAGCCACGAGGACCCCGTGCTCGGAAGCAACCGAAGAAGGAACGTTTCAGCAGTATGTGAGGATGATTAATAAGGCTCTGACGAGAATCAGACAGATGCTCCTTGTCCTGGTATCGATAATCAGGAAGCAAGCCTACCTCCCAGATGATGGCGCACGTTGATTGGCTGCTAATTACAGTGTTGGATCACTCCACGATGATCTACACTGACTACCCGGTTTGGAGAAAGGGCGTGGCATCCCTGCCCGAGTGGTAATTTTGGGGTCCAGCGGTTCTGACTGGGAGATAAGAAGCAACTGGAAATACCGTTGCTGTTCCAAGCTCTCACTCCACGATACGAACATCGTGTGGTCGAGCGTTGCAGATCACTTTCGAGCTGTTTAGGGCCATTATTCGATAAGAGCCTCAGCAGTCGTGAACGTGATGAGGCTGTGTTGCAATTCTCTTCTCTCCATGAGACGAAGAGACGCAATTGCAACACACCACTGCTATGGTGAATGCGAGGTTTACCCTGTTGTAGAAGGTAAGGAAAGCAGGTTACTACCGCCACATTGAGAACCAAGAATCTGTTGGGTTAGCAAGCATCGCCGTCGGATCCTGTGGTACTGATGACAGACACACGTACGCATTCCCGGGGAAGCAAGGGTTCTAGTTCTACTCCCAACATCCGGGCATTGCTTGGCAACGTGTCATGCCATGAGATCCCGAAATCAAGTGCAGACAGCATCGGCAGCCCTATTCAAGAAGGATTTTGTGACTACAGTACCTAGAACGCCTCTCCCCCCGGTACGTGTGCACTATTGGGCCCCCTTTTAGACCAAGCCGGGTGCAGCATACACAATATGATCTGCATGCAAGGCGACGTATAAGTCCTCGTGGGCTCTGGGATCCGGTCACGTGTCAGTCTTGTAGTGCAACCGACCGTACCTCAACCACAGGTGACAGGGTGGGACATGCGACCGCAGCACTGCCCTTCCCTTCCGTCTACTCGTATCAGTCACTTCCCTGCCGTAGAGACGATTTTGGAATGTCTTCGTTGATAGCAGGTCGTCATATTGGCCTGAGTCCTCGTCTTGCAGCACTGCGACAAATCTTGGTACTGCATGCATGTAATCTTTGCAAGGCAATTTTGAAGAAGACTCATCCCGACTGATTCGCGAGAGCAGTAGCCCGAGAAGCAAAATGGCCTCTCTACCGATCTTTGACGATAGCCCTCACTTTTCTCCTCTCCTCCGCGTCCAGTTTCCACGCAACGCCGGTGTCCCGCTCCAGCTGGGCGCCATTTAGCTTCGCAATCTCCTCCCACTCGTCATCTTCCATATTCAGAATGAGCGTCATCTGCACGCATCGCGCAAAAGAGTCCCGTAGCTCGTACTTCCCACCCTTGACGGCAGCAGCCACAATGCCGGCAATGTCTCTCTCCAATCGTACAGCTCCAAGCTCATTCACCCGGCCGTGATACGACCAGATTCGCTTTTCCAGCGTCCGAGCGAAATATGCGATGGTGATGGTAATGAGTTTGTCGTAGTTGCTTGGTGTGAGAATGCGTTTGATGGGAAGAGTGAAAGCCTGCCAGCCTCTTTCGAACCGTTGAGTTACCAGGTCGTCGGAGTCTTGATCTTCGCCGCCGTGGCCCGCGCCCTCAGACGGAATGTTGTAGTCGACGTCTCGGAAGGTCTCCTGGATGACTGGTCTCAATCGAGGACGCATAACTTGCTTCAGCATTACTTCTATTGCTTCATTGATGAGTTGGGAAGTCTTGGCTTCGAAACCAGATTCCATGTTGTGAAGGGTCTTCTCGACGGTAAGGGCCTCGTTGCCGAAAGGAAACGAATCGGCTAAGGCTGATGAATGGCCATTCAGTTGTGATCCTTGAGATGCTGACAAGCTCCCAGTCGCAGTACGGACAATTCTTTTTACATAATCTGTTGCGACATCCAGGTTATTGATCAGAACTAGGAATGAGACGATCAGCGTCTCTGTGGGGAGTGCGCCCTGGATAGCAGCCTTAGGATAGCTCTCGTCTCGCATCTTACGCTGGACCATGCCGAAGAAGTCGGAGCCCAGTACTCTCCCTACGGATGGCACGACGCTTGACACGACCGACCGCTGAGATGTAGATAGTGTGCGCTGTAACACCTGATTGACAATGTACATGACATCGTCCACGGCAGACGTGATGAAAGGAGGGTTCGAACCAAGCTGCTTGTTTGGATTCAAGGTGAGGTCAGCCGGAGCTTCATCCAGTTGGAACGACTTCTCGACGGATCGTCGGAAGAAGAACGTGGCCATGAGGTTGAATGGATCCACCAGCAAATCAGTGACTTTCTTCTGCAATGTGCTGTGCACAAGAAACGCCGGTAGGTGTAATTTTGCGTCTGGATTCTCGTCCGTAGCAGCCGTGGTCTTGCTTGCCAAGAATCGAGCATACAGAGACCAACGGCCCAGCATCATTGCACTCTCGCTCAACAATGCGTCCACTTCCTTCATGTCTACCGATTCGTCCTCACTTGCGCGACCTGAGCCTGGAGCAGGAGAGTCGCTTCGAGACGTGAAGCCTGGCTTCTGAGACGGAAGAAAGCTTTGCACGAGGAAATTGAAAGGGTAGCTCTTCACCTCTGTGAGCTTCCTACTCACCCTCCGCTCATCAGCCCAATTGTCCAAGATGAGACCTCCTTGCGCATCGGCTTCTACTTGGATGCGTTCAATCACTTTGGTCATGCTTCCTGGCCCATAGTGACGTTCGACGAGTGGCTCGTGGCCATCCACAATCTGGGCGATATGCTCGAAAAGCTTGGTCAAAGCATTGGCGTAGAACATGCCTTCTCTCCTCTGAGTAGAGCTCATGTTGCTTCGTGCTCTCGACGCAATACCGCTGCATACGTAGCGACCGTATGCATCCAGTCCAACATCGCTGCGACCAACGAGGGGAAATAGTTTGAAGAATCGGGTAACTCTAGCGCCGTCGCCTTCCTTGGCGGCCTTCTCAAATTCTCGCAAGAACAAACCGCACAGACTCTCAGCAGCGGCATTGAGGGTTTGCCGTGGCGGATCCGGGACTTCAGCTGTAGGCACGATTTCCTCAGCAAAGGCTCCATCTATCACAGCGTCGGGGATTTTGGAGGCCCGGAAAAGGTAATTAGCAGCCGTTTCCCAGTCTTGAGGAGCACCCATTGAGCCATGAACACCCAGCACGCATGCCTTCAGCTCTGCGACTTGCTCGACGACTTCCAGAGTAGCTTTGACGGCGGCTTGTTCCCGGTCCAGCTTTTTGACCGCTCCTGAGATCCGGTGGGCAGTTGACGCGGCTGAAGAGAGCATACCATTGCTGATGTTACGAGTGGCCACGACCTGCGAGCCCAATTGAGCGCGCGCGAGGTCGAGACGGCCTAATTGGCGAGTGACATCTTTCTGGGTCTGTAGCAACGTGTCGAGACGCGCCGTAACCGCCGCGTCCCGCTGAGACAGTTCGGCCAGTCCATTCCGGATATCCTCGACACTATCGGCGGTATAGACGTCTGGCGCGATGTGTGAAGGGTGATGATGGCCATTGGCGAGGACTTCGGCCATGTCTGGAGGTGATGTTGATGTTGTAAGAGAAGTAGTGTGGTGTGGAATTGGAAGTCGGGACACAATAAGGTTCTCCGATTCGATTTAGAGTTCAGGAGAGGGCCGCTCGGGCGGGACGGGAGTCCCACATGTTTCGCACCTGAGGCCGCTATCTCCAGTTCTCCACGCGTACAGAACTCAACTCTTTTGCGTTGTATTCCCTCGGATAACCACCGACAACCCAACAATAATCACTCTCAACACTTGCTCCAAACTACACGACTGGCCGCTCCAATTCTGGCTGTGCAGAATAAATCTTGGCGCTTGATTGGCGAGAGGTGTTGCAGGTGTCGCGGGCATTGCGCGTCGTGTGGCCCTCAGCCACAGTTCTGGATGAAGCCATCTCGATACATCACACACACTGGACACCACCACTTCGCATCACATTGCACACGTTTGCTGCAAATCGAGCCAGCTGCGACCCACAACAGACGGCCGACGTCTCCGTGTCTAGGAAGGGAGCTGGTGCGAGCACGATTCGAGGAAGCGGCAAAGCGAAGCAAAGCAAATCAGGCTGCGCAGCCTTACATTCGCTATTCCACGCGAGACGGGCCAGATCGCACGGCACCTCCCTCAGCTCGCATAGCCCGCCAGCGTTAGTCACAGGGAGGAAAGAGCCTTGCAATTGATTTCTTGGAAAGATATCTTGGATTTGGATGGAAACACACAATACCCACCACCACTAGCTTCACATGTTGCGACTTTGGCGTAGCAGACGATAACAGCATCCCTACAACACACGCTCTCCCCCATCGCTCTCTTCTCGCTTGCTGCTGGGCGAGCGGCAGATCATGGACGCTGCCGGCCATGCGCTCTACCATGCCGTCGATCTCTATGCCCGAGCGACAGCGACTGCCACCGAGACGGCGACCTCGACAACGAGCTCGACGTCGACAGCCACCTCCACGTCCACAGCAGACAAATCCTCGCGACCCGGATTCTACAAGATAGTCGGAATCGTCCTTGCCGTATGCTCAGGGCTCTTCATCGGCGTGTCCTTCGTCATCAAGAAAGTCGGCCTACTCAAGGCCAATGTTAAGTACAACGAGGAGGCTGGTGAAGGATATGGATACCTCAAGAATGCATGGTGGTGGTTGGGCATGACGCTGATGATTATTGGCGAGATCTGCAACTTCGTTGCTTATGCCTTCACTGATGCCATCCTCGTCACGCCCCTGGGCGCGCTCGCGGTTGTGGTTACTGCCATCTTGTCAGCCATTTTCTTGAAGGAGAGATTGAGCTTTGTCGGATGGGTCGCTTGCTTCCTTTGCATCGTGGGATCAGTCGTCATCACACTGAATGCGCCGCAACAATCTGCCGTGGCCGACATTCAAGAGATGCAACACTATGTCATTGCGCCCGGGTTCCTCAGCTATGCCGGTGTCATTCTCATTGGCTGTGCTATCGTTGCCTGGTACGTCGGCCCACGGTACGGCAAGAAGAGCATGATGGTATACTTGACCATCTGCTCCTTGATTGGAGGCTTGAGTGTTGTCGCAACGCAAGGTCTGGGTGCTGCCATTGTGGCCCAGATTGGCGGCGAGGCGCAATTCAACAAGTGGTTTATGTATGTTCTATTGGTTTTCGTGATTGGAACGCTTTTGACGGAGATCATCTACTTGAATGTGAGTGTTGCATACAGATCGACGATCCACCCAGGCACTGACAACCACCCAGAAAGCACTCAATCTCTTCAACGCAGCGCTCGTCACGCCGACCTACTACGTATATTTCACTGCATCTACCATTGTGGCATCTGCCGTCCTCTTTCGCGGTTTCCATGGAACAGTAACGGACATCGTCGATGTGATTATGGGATTTCTGGTCATCTGTTCTGGAGTTGTGCTGCTACAGCTGGCCAAGTCATCCAAGGATGTGCCCGATTCGAAGGTTCTCAGCGGAGAGCTTGATCAAATACGAACCGTTGCAGAAGTGGCGGAGCCAGAGTACGAACCACGCGCGGATACCATTCGAGGCGGAGCTGGTATTGTGAGGGCGATGAGCCAAGTGCGACACATGAGAGAGGCAGACGAGGCGAAACGAATTCACGAAGAAAGGATGAAGCCTATCGGAGAAGATGAGACGGTAGAATGGGATGGCTTGCGACGACGAAAGACCGTATCTACAGCAAGCGGGGCCGGCTCTCTACGAAGGGCAAAGACATTGCACCCACCACTCGGCATGTCAAGTTTCCCGGACCCTGACGACGTGAGCGAGCCCGATAGTGAGGTACATCCTGGTTTCTTCGGACGCATTGGGAGAAGTTTCCGATCATCACATCGAAGACCCAATAGAGGACACAGTCCAGTGCCCATGGACTTGGTGACTGCCGATAAGGTTGATGAAGAGCCAGAGCATGTCTACGGCCTGCCCGAAAGCCTTCGAAAACACGAAGACACGCATTACGACGATACCGAATACCGATCTCCTGGGCCTTCCGGACGCGCACACATTCAGTGGGCTGGTCAAGAGAGTGATCGACCAGACTCGCGGGGCAGCAGCCTTGCACCGCCTCGGCCGCCTCCTCACGGAACTTCTTCTAACAAGAGACAGTTTTCTTTCCAGGGTGTCTTCTCGCGGAATAAATCTTCTGCCTCGGCAGGTGCAGATGACGATCGGCCTACAAGTCGAGGGGCTCTGTCTTTTACCAGCAGAGGTTCCCACCGAGAATATCCTACCGGACCTGGAACCACGGAGGAAGAGCGACTAGGATTGGTCCATGGCGACTCGCACAAATCCCTGCCCAAATTCGATGAGCAAGAAGAAGAAGATCGGGAGAGTAGCGATGAATGGCAGGTGACCTCTGGCTCTGCGGGCTCGAGTCCCGAACAGCTCGGTGCAAGTGGTGATCTTGGACATCGCAGGTCTAGGGATCCTTATGTTGACGACGATGATGACGATTTGTACGATGGGCCTCCGAGGAGTCCCACGGCGAGGAAAGATAATGATCGATGGGGAGGCAGTGGAGGGACGGATAGCGGAAAGGGCGGCAGAGCATTTGTGTAGGGTCCTTGTGGTTTTGCGTTCTTAGCGAATCATCATCATCATGAAGCTGTCGTAGGGTCCTTTTGGGAAACGATGATTATTTTGGGGCAGATGGGATGGAACCGGATAGGGATCGTGTACACAACGCCTTGGGACGATTGGGATGATTGGGATGCATGGATGAAGGAGTGATATATTGACATAGGAGAGGAGTCATGATCGTGTTCGCTGAACATAACCCCCACTTATCAGTCGATCAGGCGGCTGCTCCCTACCGGAAATTCATCATAAAGGCGACCAAACCGGACCTGAAGGATGTCTTCCGGTGTTACCGTACGCACTGCCCGGCGTTCTTTGTCTCAAGCCTGGAAACATTGCTTGCGCAGGACTTGAGTCTCGAGTTGGCAAGAGCTCAGAGAGCGGAATGCTCGTCGGATACAACCTCGTGGCCTCAGTCTTCTCCGCCTGGACTTTTTGCCACTCATTCGCCTCCTGATTCGTAAGCTCGCACATGTAACTTGGGTTTGCAGGTCCCCAATTCCCACCCGGCCGCTCGATCGGGATCCTCCGAAACGCAGCAAGAAGTTCGCACATGAACTTATTACGTCGATGGAGACGGAGAGATTCATTTGCCCAGTTACTCTTATGCCGGAGTTCGATTCGGAGTTCCAGGGCAAAGAGGTCCTCGACGCTGGTGATTTCGATGTCGAAGTCGGGGAGGAAGTCGTGGCGATTCTCGGGAGCATTGACGAACTTCTCCATCTCTTTCCGGAGGGCTAGGATTTCTTCCATTTTGGTCCCGAAGCAGACTTTGACCTTGACGCGTTCCTTCATCGCTTTGCTCCGGCTGATGTTCTCGATCCAGAGCGTGTTGGCGATATTGTCTGGTAATGAGAATCAGCTTTGAGAGGTCTGTGATTGGAGCGGTTTCCTCTAGTACGTCCCATTCCAGGGGGGCGGACTCACGGGGAATCTGAACCACGCTGCCGGTATCGACCCGTTTGAAGATGGAGTACATCAGACTGATCTGTTTGACGACAAGCTCCTGTTTCCCAATGTCGACTCGATCTCCAACATCATACGGGTGCTTCACGAACAGGAAGATACAGCAAGCGAAGAACTCCGTGACGGTGCCGCCGATACTGAATGACAGGCTGGCGAAGGACACCCAAATCTGGCTTGAGCGTGACTCAAGTTTACTGCTGAATGCCAGAGCGTAGATGCAGGCAATAGCTAAGTCTTCTATTAGCTTCGATGGCCAGTCGTCGAATCTCACTACGATACTACTTACCGATGATGACGATCACGCTTAGTATCTTATCAAGAACTGCTATCGCGTCGGAGATATCCCGGATACTGCTGGCTCTGTCTTTCCGCTGCCGGCCACAATTGACTACGATGGCTGTCATGTCGTCGAGACTGACATCTTCATTGCCGTCACGGTCCAAGATGTGGAATATCTCTTCCGCTTCGTCCTCGCGGTTCGGTCCCAGCATATTCAGTATGTCTTGCTTATACACGGCGTCCTTCCCAGCGGCGCAAAGAGACAACCATAGCCGTCTGGCGAGTGCCTTCGAAGCGCGTTCATTCTCGAGAGCCTTTGTGACGACAGAGTGCGCGTGAGTGGTTGCACCGAGCTCTTCACCCGTCGCGTCGCTGGCTAAAGCACCAACTGCAGCAGCGGCTTTGTCCCGCACCCGGTTTACAATGTTCAAAATCTCGCTCCCGACACTGATGCCTTTCTCGTCCATCTTGGCTTTCAGTTCGACGAACGCGGTGTTGTGGATCTCCTTGTCTTCGTGCTCGAAATCCTTGCTAAACTCAGGAAACAACTGGCGAGATCTATCATAGAGCATGTCGAGTAGGCGGATGAGTCTTTTGCTCTCCCGTATCTTTCGGGTTGTTATTGTCAGCACGAGAACGATGAACGAGTGGCGACGAGTCCAATCTGACCATATTGCCTTCTGTAGTAGTTGATCAATATCAATGAGATGATCGTCTTCTCAACGACGAATATCGCCGCTGCAACACTACCGACGATGAAGACGTGTCTGAGCGTATTGATCCATTCTCCCTTGTTGTTGCTGCGGTATGCGTCCTCGTCAAACATGAAAATGATCACGGTCGTCGAAAAGCAAAAGATCGTCCAAAAAAGCATCGACACTGGAATCTCGAGAGCCTTAAGTACCAGGGAGTACTTCCGGATACCGGTACTCACGATGCTGCACGCCTCTTGGAAAAGGATCGGTATGCTCTTAGCGAGCAATTTTGAGATCCAAAAAGTAAGCCAGACAACCTCGTTCCAGATGAATAAGCCAAGCAGTCGGATTCCATCCGCTCGCGCGTCTTGGAACGGTGGTATGGCAATGAGGATTATAGGTATTGCGAGTAATGTCGCCACTGGGAGAACATAAAGCGCATACCGTACGATGATAGGTGTCGAGTGGATTCTGTACAAGAGACTCCCGGTCTTGGTGAGAACATCGTCTTCGCTGCCACATGCGAGTGTTTCGGTTTGATCGATTTCTCCAGTGCGAAAGCTTCTCGTCGTCGATGGTCGGCCAAGCAATCGCGGGTCGGGAAAGTCGGCAAAGGGCACTCTTGGGAAACGCCGATACGGGAGTTTTTGGGTAGGCAGTGGCACTGGCGATGGGACTTTTTGCGTAAATAGAAGTCTTGTTGCCCGGGCTTCGCGAGTCGACTTCGAAGTTGACAGATCTGGACCTGGTGAAGTTGAAGCCTGTATCGAGGGGCTCTAGTGTTGTCATTATGGGCTCAGCTAAATGATGAAAAAGCCCCCAAAAGTGACGGAAACGGAAGCCCTCTCATAGTAGGTCATCGATACTTAGCCATTATGCCAGGCCCGCTGAGTTTTTGTATACTTGGATAAGCTCTGTGTGGAGGTGAGCTTAGTGACCTACGACGAGCCCAGTGGAGACATCACTTCACATGCCTAACAAGGTCAATACAAGCCAATCGTGGCTACTCTTCTAACCGGGCAGAAAGCTACCGTCTCTTTCCCTCTATCTATATTCGGTTAGGTTTGTTGTGGGGCAGCGCATGCCTAACCTCTGCATAGGCGCATATGCAGTAAGCTTGTAACATCACTTTCGCATCCATCCACTATTGGAACCGGTAAACAAAGTCTTCTGTTGAAACGAGGATATTTTGTATCTTTCTCCGCCTACTGCTCTCAAATCTCGGTGTCCGTAGGTTGCATTGCATTCACAATCGAGGGTCTGACGTGGACAAATCTTCCCCAGTCTACTTTACCGTCGTACGTCGGTGCTCACTTCTGTGAGTGCTCTAGAGAGCAGTCGACCGTGCGTGGAAGATATTAGCAACAGACCCGGTATCGTCCGTAGCATCAGGCAAGTCATCCAAAAGTGGTCATCCAACTGCGGAGGCCAAAGCAAGGCTGGAGCCCTGTACGAATTACATAATTCGATCATGGTTCAGACAAGAGCAAGAAAGCAATAAAGCTTCTCGAGATCAGGCCATCATTACTTGCTAAGCTCGATCGAGGCCTGACGCGGACATATCGGGCTTACGCTAGGCGTGTAGAGCCTCTTGTTTTGACGACTACATAAGATACAATTTGGCCATTCCGATCACATACGGCCACAGGCGAATGAGAACTCGGAACTCCGTCCGCTCTTCTGAAAATTACTGTTCGACTGCGAGATTCCACGATCGTTGATATAGGTAATTAGTCGAGAATACCTCGTACTATATGTTTTCACCAATTTTTCTAGCCGTGGCCCTTACGTATAAGAGGGAGGTAGGATTATGCCTAGTATGCCCTACCGTTGTAAGGATATGCGATATAAACGATTTTGCGGAGCTTGCAATAGAAGGGCATAATACGATCTTGGTGCCTTTTGGGTATACGAGTTTCAATCAGGATACAGAGCCGAGTGGAAAGAGAGTAATAGATAGAGCGAGGGTTTCGGTGTTCTATAAAGGGAGACTAATCTCAGTCTCCTAAATTAGTAAGGTGTTGCTAATCAATTAGTGTAGGGAGGGAGGGCGGCCAAGAGTAGCTATAGATAAGAAGGTAGTTAGGACGCACGAAGGACGAGCTACGTCTGCTTTATCCGAAGCTCTTTGCCTGGACTACGATGCCACATTCTTGCCTCTATTCTCGCAAATCCTGTCCGGACGCCCTCTCCCCACAACACCCACATCAGGTCCTATTAGGGTGGGTCACCCGCGCAGCTAGGAACCCCGTTACCATCCGCGAAAGCGCTCGAGCAGTGGCCTCTGTAGCAATCCCAGTTACAGTTTGCGTCACCGTTACATATTTCAATACAGGGGCAATAGCCGATACAGCCTACATCTAGATAGAAGAGACAATTATCAGCGATATAGACGCTACCGTATTTCTTTAGAATGAACGAAGAGCTTACCGGCGGCTGCGAAGCTGATCAGCCCAACAAGAGCCGTTATAAAGGTAGTAAGGCGCATCTGTGTCGGTATGTTCTGGCGATAAGGTATAGGTATGACGTTTGAGAGGTAGGAGTTGATAGCGAAAGCAGTTGTGGGATCCAAACTACGACCACTTACTCCTTTATGAACTGAACGCCAAGCATCCCGTAGCCTCCTCAGCTAGTGCGAAGTGAGACTTACGACCAAGCCGCTAACAGCCCGATCTGAAACCCGCTACTTGCTTACTACAGTCTAGATCGCTCGTCTGTCCTACTTCGGGCCTGAAAAGGTAACATACTTCTCCCCCGCCCCCGAAGCCGAAGTACTAGGCGGACTCATCTTATTATCCAGCCGGAGATATCCTCGAGCGGGAATTCCGCAAACTCGGCGAGACTTTCCTTCCTCCATCCGTCGGACATGAGCTTTCGCCTCCCTTGGGATACGGCTTTCGAGACGCCTAGGAGATTGCATCGCTATCGTCTCGACCACGGATGGTGCCGTCGCAGTAGACGAGATCGCCTGGTTCGAGGAGAGTTCGTCGGGTTCTGTGGCTGCGATTCGGTTGATGGCTGCGGTGGCTGAGACGACGGGAGTTGGATAGGCACATTTGCGGACGCCGTTGCAGATACCCCGTGAGTAGGAGAGGTTGGGCGTAGGTCTCTTGGACTAGAGCTTTGTGTGTTGTTCGGAGTGCTATATTGGGAGATGCTGATTTGGAGAAGCTATTGCTGGTGACTCTACGGTCGTGATGGAGCGGAGATGAGGGATCCTCGGTGTTGGTTGGTAGCACAGGTTTTGCATGTTTCGCAATGCGGCACATGAAAACCCCACCCCTTCCTGATCGGGTCTAGCGCGAGATGCTGGAGTGAATGTTCCGGTCTATGGCGAAAGGCGAGAAAATGCGCATAGCGAGATGTCGACTGAGATGTTGAGAAATACAAACGTGGTTTCGTGCGTGGGTGACGGGCGTCCTCACGGTCAGCTTTCGCCTACGATTGCAACAGAGCAGTGACAGACGTCTATGCAGCAGGATGTCAGTCGCTCATACCTTCTTCGACCATCACTCGCACCTTCGACATAGACTCACGCTGCCGGTACCTCTTTTGAATATCTTGGGTCCACGGCTTTGAGGCGTCTTCTGGTAGGCCGATTGCTTTCGATCCTGGGATAGACCAAAGGCCCACGTTCAGGGGTCTTCACATGCAAATCTGAAACATTCCTGTGTTCCCTCGTCCTCCTTTCGAGCAATATCACGTCGCGAATATCTGAGGACATGGAAGCTTGAGATGTTCCGTACGATGTTGCTGCGCCATCGCCGTCGCTGTCGACGCTCCGGTCCGAGATCGGTGTGGCTAGAGGCCACCTGTGACGCCTGTTGTTGACGCTCTGTGCACGGTGGCCCCTGCTCACGTCGAGACACTGTCCTTCGCGACGCGTCTTCCTCCACTCTTTCCCTCCTTCTCTTCCTTCCTCAGCTCGTCTTCCAGCAGCAATCTGTGAGTACCTACCTGATACCACCCAACCCCATCCCTTCCCATCCAAACTCCATCACCACTGCATTCTGCAAACCGCCCGTTCCCTCCGCCATGAACACTGGAGATTCCGCTGGCCGCTTCTACGACCTCACCGTCGCAGGACGTCGCTTCTCGGTCGCAATCTGGATGCCGCCCACCAGCACCACCACCCTCCATCCAGCACAACTCCTCAGTCCCATTACTTTTCATCCTGATTTCATCACCCATGCCGTCAGCACACTGCACTTGCCCTCCGCAATGCTTCTCGCAACCCCCGTCCGACCATCTTTGACCTCGCCGTCGCCGCCACGGCTGGCGGTCCGGTCGCAATCTGCACATCCAGCGTCACCAACAACTTCCCACTTTCTCCCTTCTCACACTTCATCTACTCTTTCCCTTTGTACACCCATCAGCATGCGGCGCAAGATCAGAAAGAATTACCACCGCTCTTCCTCTTTTTGGTTTTCCTTTTCAGCGCTGTGGTCACCCCTTACCGTCGCTGGCGCCATCACCAACCCCTGACGCCCTGCTGCCTTGGGCACTTATCCCTCCTTTCGCGTCGTCCAACACGTTTCATTCTTCTTCTCAGAACATAGCAGTGCCTACATCTCACCGGCGCAAGAATTTGCGATCTCCTTCCTCAATTCTTAACGTTGTCTTCACGCTCCTGTGACTTTTGCTTGCTGGCCATGGATTCTGGCTTACAGCCGCCGTTCTCCTCGCTCACCGGCCAATGGTTTCGTTCTGGACCACTGGATCTCCAACATTGCACTACCTTCCAGGCAACTCCTTGGATTCCGCGCATCTGCTGGATCGCCTAGAACTTTGAGATTGTGTGGAAGGAATTGCTAATACCGTACTTGCAGTCACAATGTCTCACCAACCCCGTTTCCGTGTGCGCTCATCGCGCTTCTACAATCCCGGCTACGAGCGATTCAAAGCCAAAGCCCCCGAGGTGTGTGCTACGGCGCAGACGGGCACCTCGACAGGGTCATCGACTACTGTCAGCGCACCTTCGGCTGAGGATCGCATGCCGCCACATGCACCGAAGCCAAGGTACATCTCCCCCTATTTCCCGGGCAAGACAAGCTACGAACGTGGCTTGAAAGTCAAGTTCGGACCCTCCGGAGGTAACTGGCTTCAACGGGAAAGTGAGTTAGGCCCTTTGACTATGCATTATTGCGGTCCTGTCTGGGCCCCTTGCTGATTGCTGGCGCATTTTGTAGAGGACAATGTCTTCAAGGAAAGGATATGGGCGCTGCGCTAGGCGTACGGCTGTCCACTATCTGCTCCTGACCTTTGGGAGGACGATCCGGAACCTCGTGCCGTTGAAGAGATCGAGGAGCACTACCGGTATGATAGCAAAGGACATAGGCATTCTCCCCTGACTGAAATATTTGCTGACTCCGAGGCAGATGGATGTGCATCAACCCGGCCGGATCGAATCCCGAATTGCTGGAGGCCCGACTATCCGACCTGCACAGCGAGCTCTACCGAGCGAAGCGTCGTGAAGGATGGGACGGCCGATTCTGCATGCCAGCTCCGGTGCCCTCCCCGTGGGCCAACCTAGCCAAGTCTTCTCGTTGGTCTACGGCTCTACCTGGTCCGACGACAGGTAGAGATCCAGTGGAGCCTACGCATGTGCACCAGCACACCCCTCCCCTTCCGACAATCAATCCGGCGCCGAAGCATGTCAAGTCTTATCCTTCGACGTCGGCTGTCACTGGTCTGAAGACAGTGGCAGCAGCAGCATCCGTGGAGGGCACTCGTAAGCGACAGACAAGCAGTAGCCATTCAAGATTTGTGGAGCATTTGCTGACCTCAAACTGCAGGTTCGAGTCTCTATTCGACGACGAAGCATGTCAAGTCCCAATCTTCGAAGTCGACTGGTTCTGGTCCGAAGACAGTTCCAGCGGAGCTAGAGACGGCGAGTTCATTCGAGGAGTCAACTCTCAACCTCTTGCGCGGAGGGCCCCCACCACTCCCAAGAGCACGCTTCACGTCGAAGGCTCCGCAGATCGACCCGCCAGAATGCCCTCACGAGCAGTTCTTGGCCGAATGCAGTCAAGCCTTCGACGAGGAGATGTCCTGGGCTGCGCAGGACTTGCGAGATGGTCTTTTACCACCTCTTGTGGACAAGTTACGCCACCCGGAGTTATCCAGGTTCCTATCACAAGATATGGATGAGATTCATGCTCGCGCTGAGCAGCCAAGGGAGCCAACGCCTGAGCCGGTATACGACCTCTCTCCTGGCAATTACGGAAAAGGCGAGCCCATCCCGGCCAAGCATCGTCCACGGGGCGCCATCAAGGAGAGACTCTACCATCGGCGACAAGGCTACGACGATTCCGTTATCCGACAACTGGGTACCGAACCAGCCAGCAACGACAATCTTATCTGGCGAATCGGCGCTCGACCTATTTGGGAAGAGTTGATGAACATGGGTTGCATGAGCGACCCATACTCAGAAACGATTCATGAGGTGCCCGAGAAGAAGGAGGAGCGAGGTGTCATCGGCAGCCTAGTAGACGCTACTACCATGACTCTTTCCTGGATCATGGATAGTGTCTGCAGTGTTCTCGGTCGACGCTGAGTTCTTCGCTGCCATTTGACAACGCAAGTCTGCCAGAGCTTACGCGTGCAATTTCGTTTTGGCTCTGCGATACACGCCCGGGGTTGCAGAGAAGCAGTAACAAAGGTCTTGTCAGCAGTTTGGACATCGGGTGGAATGTTGGGGTTGCAGGGCGCAGGGGGAGATGGTCGGAGGTAAGAATCCCTGGCTCCAAGAGCGCTCGGAAGACTCGAATGCTGACATTGCCTGACAGGATCAAGAGCGGTCGAGGCGGTCGAGGCGGTCGGGAGTGGGTCGGGGTGGTTGGAGAATGAGGAAGGAGGTTTGGGAAGTCGACACATCGCAGAACTCAAGAGACTCAAATGCTGATCAAATCCAGACAGGTTGCAGGGCGATCGGAGGTCGGAGCGGAGCGCGAATCTTTTCACCATTTATCACCATTTACGGCAATGCAGCGTCGACCCTACGAGGCGACGGGTGGCTGGCGGGTCTGCATTTCCTTCTTTTAAAAAAAGCGAAAAACGTTCGAGGGGAGTCAGTGGCGGCTGGCAGCGATCTGAGAGCACCAAAAAAACTTGGAAGAAAACGAGGCAGTGCCCCGAGGGGACAAAACAGTGGAGGCAAAAGAATGAGACTCTCGGGAAGGGATCGTTTATGATCTAGGCCCATTTCCTTTGTTGTTTTTGGGGGTGCGAGAGTGGCGGGGGTGAGAGAAAAGGAGGCCGAGAACGAACAGAGGCAAGAGCACTGTAATGGGGCGAGGAGGCCGCGGTGACCGTTCGAGGCGAGCGAGGCGAAGGTCTTGCTCGGAGTTGTTGGTGGTTGGGCTTGTGGTGGGGAGATTTGGTGCAGAGCTTTGGTCTGCTGAGTTGGTGGATGGATGTGGCTTGGTTGGAGGTTGATGTTCGGGTCAGCCTTTTGGTTGGTCTTTTGGATTGACCTTGTGGGTTGGACTACTGGGTTGGACTGCTGGGTCGGGTTGCCGGATGGAGTTGCTGGATTGAGTTGATGAGCCGGTCTTTTGGGGTGGTCTTTCGGGTCGGTCTTCTGCGGTTGTGTGGTTGCAACATTGGCGGTGATGACGGAACTTCTGATTGTGAATAGTTGTTGGAGGAGTGCAGGAGTGGGGTTAGCAGGGGGCAAATCGCTATGGAATTGGTGTTGTTTCCTCCAGTCTTCCAGTATGCTCGAATATCGAGGGATTACTGATACTTGAGCGTGGCATAATGATGGACTGCGCCACGGCGGTGATGTTGAAATGATCACGAAGCGTGTGACGCGACGAGCAGACTTTGAGGTGGAGTGGACGTGGTCAAAATAGGGTGCGGCCAATGCGGGCGGGAGCGGCCGTTACACCACTAAAGCTGGGATTGCATGTGACTGCCCCTCACTTTCCTCACTACATGCAACTTCCATCGACGGCATCCATGATGTCCAGTCCTTCACAATCGATCAATCTGTACACTATGCAGCAGTTGGAGCTCCAGAATCTATTGACTCTAATTTTTTGTTGACATTATTGTTCTCCATCTATATCTGCGACGGTTTCAGTGCTCAAACAGGCGGCCAGATCATCGTTCTTTCGAAGTCGCAACCACACAACCACCGTTTCCACCACAGTTATGATGCCAAGACCACTACCCAGACCGATCCAAAGACCTCGTATGCCAAGATGAGGACCGTAAAGCTCCAAGAAGATCGAAAGTGGCACCGCATACAAGTAATTGATCGTGAGTGTGACCCATGCACCAATGCTCTGCCAACCTATCCCGCGGACAATGCCATGTGGCCAATTCGACGTGGCTTCGAAGAAAACAAACATCGCCAAATACGGCAAGTTGAGTTTCAGAAGCTCGGCGACCTCTTCGTCGTGCACAAGAGTCTCCAGCATCAGGACTGTAATGCCGACTCCTAGCGCAGCGTCTATGAGTCCGATGATGATGAAAGCGTATCCGTACCATTTCATCAATTCTGCAATGGCATTTGAGCGTCCTGCTCCGATGAGTTGTCCAATGCGAGTACTGCAGGCCACAGAAGCGGAGAAAGCTATGTGCCAGACGAGCACCGCACTCGTTCCCAGGAAAGTCTGCGCAGCAAGCGACGCAGCTCCAACATAAGTCGTGCAGAAGGTGAGAATTTCGTAGCAGAGCCATTCACACAAGGACATAAGAACGCCAGAAATCGCGAGACTGATCATTGGTTTCCATTCCTTTGTCCAGGAGGCTTTGAGCTCTTTGGCTGAGGGCCAGCATTGGAGGGTTGATCGATCGATGAATCGCGCGTATGCTGCGAGGAGCAGTGGGCGAAGCAAGTTGGTGAGTGAAGCAGCTAATGCTGCTCCAGCTACTCGCATGTTCGCTGTGTAGACGAGGATCCAAGTAAGCCCTGCGCTGATGGGCAGGCAGAGAAGCAGCACATAGAATCCTGCGGTGAAATTGCCTTGCGCTTGCATAAAGCGTTTCCCGGCCTCGAAACTTGCGTAGCCCGGGATGCCGATCAGGGAACATCTTAAGAAAACGCCGGCGTTTTGAGCAACCGCGAGTGAGGGGACATTGACTAGCAGCAGGAGTTCTTCGGAAAAGAACCAGAGGAGCCCGATTGGAATCGCGACAAGGTGGATGAAAATGGTGAAGCGGATGGTGTGCATGCCGACGTCTGTGAAGGCGGATGCTCCGAACGCTTGCGAGCAGAGCGTATCCAGCGCTGTTGCCATGCCTTCGAAGACTGCATATCCGAGTATATTTGCTGTGGTGCTGCCGAGTGAGACTCCGGCTAGCTCGTCGGTCGACAGTTGTGAGGCAACAAGGATAATGATAAGAGAGAAGACGTATTGCTGGTATGAGATCAGCGACATATCGTGCAAACTCAGGAGGACTTACCAGTAGATGAGTCAGGACAAGTGGGCCAGAGTACTGCAGCATAATGATTGTTTCCGCCTTGAGGGACAGCTTCTCATTCTGCTTGGCCTCGACATCGCGCTGCCCTCCGAGAAGCGAATCCGTCTCCGACGCATGTTGACCGGCTGCCCGTTCTGTCATGATGAACGTATTGGAAGAGCAGTGAAGAAAAATTGTAGAGACGATGAACGCGTTTCTTTAGAGATAGGCAGGTGCAGATGCTGCATTAGCGTCTCAATCTGCACTTGCCGAGGATACCACACTCGCAAAGCAATTTCAAAGACACCCACGCAATGCCACGAGAAAATAACAATAAAAGCACACAAGTTGTCAATGCTGATGGCAAGAGAGGATTGAAGTTGGGGACTTCTCGTATTTTCAAGGCCGAAGTTCAACCGTTAGTGCATTACGTGCTTAACCAAATTGGGCATAGATCATAGATCGTGGCTGGATGGAAGCCCGTCGAGAGATTCGACTTCACCTTCACCTTTATCTTCACCTTGAAGTCTGATAAGTTCTTGCATCAAATGATCCTCGACATCATGAATCTCGGCTCCTCAAGGGCATAGACTCAGCGGCGGAAGCGGTTTCTGAGGTGTACCGTACACTCTACTGCCACGAGGCCTAAGATTGGGCTTTGAAACATTCCGAGGTGAAGCTCTGAATGACGATTCGCCGGCTCCTGCATCGCATCACGACCTGTTCAGTACGGAACCGACACATATAATGCCCGTGGCAATCATGTCGTGCCACTTTTACAAACTTTTGGTGCCCTCCGTCACGAGCAGGCGTGACTTCTTAACAAATACTTCTTCTTCCGTACATCTTCTAACATGGCCTTTAAGCGCGAAGACAAGCTGTATGCCCCGGGTAAAGATCTGATCTCTGGTTGATTCGTCAATCCCAGAATGGAGGGCGACAAGCCAGTCTACATCAATGCGCAGAACCTGAAGCGGCACTGCACGTATGCACAACCGAGGAGTACTATCCGCAAGCTCGCGGCAGGATACAAGAAAGCTGGTTCGCAGAAAGAAGATGCAGTCTGTCTGCATAATTTCAACGACGTGAGTGAAAAGAGAAGGCAAATTGGGGTTGACATCTGGAGGCAGGTGGCTGATCTGATTTTAGATCAACTATCCTATCGTTGTCAATGGCTTCGTTGCCTTTGCTGGTATTAGTTGGTATTTACTCTGGTACGAATCCTTCCTACCAACAATGCGAGCTGTCACATGCTATCAAAGCCGCGAGCATCAAATTTCACTTCTCATGATCGAGTCGGAGATTCTGAAGCAAGCAGATGATGCTGGCATTCCCGGGGGAAGCATCCTGATATTCGACAATAGGGAGGTCAGAAGGTACTTGAAGGCTTGAAGTCGTGGAGATCGTTGTTAGAGCACGGCGTATATCGTCAAGCAGGATAACGAAGAGGGCAAGAAGCTGGATGCCAAGGCGGTCATGGAGTATTTGGCAAGCCGCTTAGCGAGGTTCAAGAGACCAGACGGTGGTGTTGTATTCCTGGACGAGATTGTGAGTGCATCTATGCAAAAAATGCCCGCCTCATGGTGCTGACATTCCCCTTTTCAGCCCAAGATCCCCTACGGGAAGATTTCGGACAGAGGCCTCGCGTGAAAGGGCCAATCATGAGATGCATAGAGAGAGGCAGACTTCTAAGCTCTAGTTGACCCGTCGTCGTCTACAATCTTTGCATCGCGACTCCATGCAGTTGGAGAGCTCACCGGAAAATCGTTCCGCCGAGCGCTGCACAGACCACCTACCGCGTTTCGCTGACCTTCTTTCACGGTCCTTCTCATTACTCCTCTAACACACAATTCTAACCAAAAGTTCTCATACAACGCTTATATTGGCACGACAAGCCGCTTTCCGGATATCTGGCCTTGTCTCATTCGATCAAGGGCATCATTTATGCCGCCAAGGCCGCCCGGCGCTTCTTCTACATGCGGCAGGTCGAGTCTCTTGTGCTCCAGCGCGTCCTCCAGCCAAGTCATGAGAGACGAACCGATCGATGGTACCTCATGGAACAGCTTCACGGGCACCGAGTGATACACGACGCCCGGCAGCCTTTCTTTCGGGAGCGCGGCCAACCCCACCAGCTGCGGTCTTCTCTTGTCTTCGTTCCGCTCGGACGGGAAACATCTCGCCAGGTGCTCAGCCGTCTGCTTGCCCACCGTGTCAATTGCTAATCGGAGTCCGTTCCCGGTCATTCCACGGATTACATCGACTGCTCTCTCGGAATCGTGGCTGTCAATGCAGATGCAGCCATTGGCACCCGTTAGACGCGCACCGTGCTTGGCGACATCAACCACGAGGATCACTCTGAGCCCGGCTAGACGAGCTATTTGCGATAGGAAGAGTGCACTGGTCGAAGAGCCTCCCCATACCACAAGCCAGTCTCCCGTTCTCGCGCGCTCGCTCTCTTCAATGGCCAAACATTCTGGAACGACGTCCGGAGGCAGGCGTCCGAGCGGTGTCTCCCTCACCAATCGCAGCAAGTCTATGCCGTGCTCTTTACTTCTATGGGGGATTCGCAGTCCGAGACAGATGCCTAGTGCGAGTGCCGCGGCGACATACGCTACGCCTAGTGCAGCGCCTTGCGAGACCGATACGTGTTGTGGTATTCTGCACACCGTGGAGTGACTTGCTATGGCATACTCTTGGAAAGCTGCTTTTCTGAGGTCCCGGTAGTCTGTCGATGGGCACAAGACCTGCGCATTTGCTTAGCCACGGGTGAGTACAATGTGATGCTCAATTCCACTAACAGTGTCGCCGACGCGCAGATGACTTGTCATTGAGGGTGCTTTGACTATTGTGCCCGCGAAATCTCGACCTGAAACGTACGGAAGATGAGGAATCCCGTATCCGTAATCTCTATTACCAGATCAGCGAGGTGTTGGATTAATGCAGAGCGACTTACTCACACAGATTTCCAATCGATGGGATTCAAGCCGATGGCTTTGATTCTGACCACAAGATCGTCCGGATTCTCAATCTCATGCATTTGATGATCTTCTTTCAGCTGGAACGACTCGCGTACTGCATGAAGCAACAAAGCTTTCTGTTTTCGTGGCAATTCATGGCCCACACTTATCTGGTGAGAACTGTGCTTCGTGCCACGCTTGAAAACTGCAGACCCAAAGTCATCCTCCAGCTTCACGCCGTCGACTTCATCGAGAGTGTTGACGGGCGTGACAGTTCCCCAGTCGATCTTTGCCTGCAAAGCTTTGTCGAAATCGTCGTAGAATGCTCCTGCCAAAGGAGGCCGAGCGCTCATGACCTTCACACTCATTTTCGGTTGCTTGAAATTTCCAGGTCACCGTCAAACAATTCAAGAGCAGTGCGTCTTCCTGGGGCTTCGCGATACGCAACCCTTGCCCGAGAATGATTATATTTCAGCCGCCTGCCCTATCGCGCTACGTATCGAACACGCAACGCTCCGCCGTCGGCGACTTGACTTCTGCGGCAAAGCATCGTTGTGGAGTTCGTCCACCTCAAGGCGAGCACGCAAGTGTTTGTCAGAATAGAAAGCTGTCGATTGACAAGGTTGTGGCGAAGGCGTGAAGCGGACCTACAATGGCGCAATCCGGTCGGCACGATGAAGCTCGAACTTCGACACTCCAACACCACAACTTCGCTCTGGGCTTTTACATTTCCATTGGATGTTGGCAAACCCTCACGACTGCTTTCAGTGAGCGCTCAAAAGTACGCAGTAAACCCCTCCCATTGGTTGAGCCTTGATCGCAGAGGCTCACATCACTCAGCCCAGACTTTTGGAAGCGACTCTGATCCCAGACAGGAGCCTTGGCAGGACCAGCTTAATAGACGACACCTTCACAGGATAGAGAGAAATAGTCAGTCGCCACAATGGGTTCAACCGATACGCCCTTTCTCACCAATGGCGACCATCCAAATTCCGAAACGACAATACCTCAATCCCAGGCTCACCTCAATCATGACAACGAGCCTTGGGTTTACCCTCACCCTACAGATTTCAAGATCAGTGAGCATCATATCGACGATACCAAGGCCCTGAAGGTATTACTTCCTTTCTGAAACGCTTTCGAATGCCAACTTTTGCAACGCAGGTAGCCGTTGTAGGCACTGGGCTGGCGGGCATTACCGCGGGCAGCCTGTTGCCGGCTAAAGTACCCGGACTTCAACTTACGATATTCGAAAAGAACTCTAACGTGGTAAGTTCTGTAGTGGTCCTCGTCTCGAGGACGGAACGCTAATGTCTGTAGGGTGGCACTTGGTTCGAAAATGTGTATCCAGGCGTTCGGTAAGTTCATGCTCCTGGAGTCAATGAAGAATCCGCACTGATGATATCTTGAGGTGCGATATCCCGGCGCATGTCTATCAGTCGACGTTCTCGCCGAATACGCAATGGACTGAAGAGTACGCCCAGGGATCGGAGATTTTGGCCTACTGGCAATCTGTTGCCCGTAAATACGATGTGTACTCCATCACCAAGTTCCAGACCAAAGTCACGGGAGCGCATTGGGATGACCAGCGTGCACAATGGCGGCTCGTAACGCAAAAATTGTCTGATGGTACTCGCGTTGAAGAGTACTTCGACTTCTTCATCACTGCCATCGGCCATTTCAATGAGTGGAAGCTCCCAGACTATCCGGGCATCGATCAATATCAAGGTCATCTGCGCCATTCATCGAATTGGGACCCGAACTTCGATCCGAGAGGGAAACGTATTGCTACAATTGGCAATGGGGCGTCAGGCATCCAAGTAACGACGGAGCTTCGGAAGCTTGCAGATCACGTCGATCATTACGCTCGCAATCGTACTTGGATTGCTGGTTCATTCAATCCGGAAGTCAAGGATCGACAAGATACTCCTATGCCCATCTCATTGGACCAACGGAAGTCGTTTGAAGAACCTGAGACATACCTACAGTTCCGAAAAGAGCTAGAAGGCAAGTACTTCCGGGGCTTCGAAGGTCAGTTGATCGATTCAGAATCGACCAAGAATGCGGCTGCGAATTTCACGGACGCGATGAGGAAACGATTGACGAAAGTCGGAACGCCGGAGTTGCTGGAGCGTCTGGTGCCTGACTTTCCACCTCACTGCCGGAGGCTTACTCCAGGACCAGGGTATCTGGAAGCTCTCGCGGCTGAGAATCTGACCTTCATCCAGACTCCCATTGAGCGGTACGAAAAAGGACGATGACACTCGACATCGAATTGCCCAGCTGACTGCTCTTTTCAGTTTCACTTCCGACGGCATTGTCACAGTCGACGGTGTACACAGACCTGTCGACGCCGTGATCTGCTCTACAGGGGCAAATGTAGACTACGCACCACCTTTTCCTATCACAGCTGGAGAGTACGATCTTTCGCGAGACTGGAAGCCGGATGGAAAATTTGGGTGGGCTTACAACTATCTCGGCGTCAGTCCTTCCCTCCACTCAGGGCATTTCGAGCGATTAAAGCTGATTGCATAACTCAGCTCTGCACTCCCCACTTCCCAAACCTAGCATACATACTCGGTTGGTATCACTTGCATAGCATGTGGTTAGCCTACTGACACACGCCCAGGACCTAATCCAGCTGGACCTTCCGGCACAGTACCGCAAGCGGTTGAGACCCAGGTGGCCTACATTGCAAAGTGGGTGTCTTCAGATTACTCTGTCCGACTCTGAATTTGATTGGAGTTTGGCGATGCCGCACAACAGTCTGCTGATGGTACACAGGATGTTAAGAAAAATGTCACAACAGCGGATACGAACGATGGCACCGACAAAGTCTGCAACTGATGACTGGGTTGACTACTGCGATGCTTTCTTCCCACGGACAAATCTGTCGCTGAACTGCAGGCAAGTTTTCTCGGACTGCTCAGGAACCGATTTTGCGAATTGCTAACCTTGCACAGCTCTTGGTCAAATGGTGGAAGGCCTGGAGGCCGCATTCATGGTCACTGGTACGTACGACTGTGTTCCTCCATCGCTGCTTTTGAAACGGCTGCGGCGCGGCTGCATACGTCTTGTATCAAAACATGCACTTCATTCACACGAACAGCGCTCCGGCAAAACATGCTTGCTAACGTCTTAGCAGGCCTGGCAGTGGAGCGCACGCCACTGTGGCCCGCCGTGAACCACGTTGGGAAGACTTCGAATACACTTACGATCGACCCGAGAACAGGTTTGCGTTTCTTGGCAACGGACAAACGAGGAAAGAAACTATCGAGACGGAGGACGTGACTCCTTATCTGAAGCTTGAGGCATCAAATGATCTCAGAGATGTCCATGAGAGGTGGTGGGACGTCTAGATGCAGGCCCCCAGAGCATGAGGACAAACAGCTATGCATCTATCCGAACTGCGTCCAGCGGTGTATGGCCACCTCTCTGTCTTTTCACGAGCGACTGCCGCCGGCATCGCATGCCAGTGCTGGCGGGATCATCGGATCTTCAATCTGCTGACATCTTTAGTTGCTCGGTTCAGCCTGACTTCGTCCAGTCTTCTAGAAGCATATTGCCGCCCGTACTGCGGAACCATGCGCGAGTCTCGTCGTGAGGGAAAGGCGAAGAAGTCAAAGTCCTTGAGAGCACTGCTGTGTGACAACCCGCAGCAGCACGGCCATCCGGACTGCATCAAGCTTTGGGGCAACGAGAGACCTCGTAGAAGGTTGACCCATCAACAGACAACGCTTAGCCGAACCTCGTGAGAGATCTTTGGATACACATACCGTCTTCTGTTTTACAACATTACGCACAACATTCTCACCGCAGGCTCGCGGCTCCCATCTTCTGGTCTTCGGACTTTGATTTGCAGCTCGCTCTGTCGTACGACGACACCGCAGATCTGTGATTGCGCGAGCAAGTTGCGCGATTGGTTTTGCATCTTGGTCAGGGGCTTCGAGGTTATCTTTGCGCGGCGCATCTGCTTCCTGCTGCCGAGTTTTCGTACCAACAACCAAGTAAGAGCCTAACATAGTACTTCTGATGACCATGCTAACGGGTCTTACGCTCCCGCGGAGAGACGTCCAAGGCTGGCTCGGGATCGAACGTCAACCCTGGCACGAGTTTTCGCTAACAAAGGTGGAGTGAAGCGAGGCTCCGACGACACTTGTAACCAGAAACATGGCAGAGGTCTCTGGCGTCGGTGACGGTGCCTACAGTACCGCAATACACGCTACGGGAATGTCAAGTTCTGGCAAGGATCGTATGGCATTCAAACAGCGTCTATGGATATCTGTGGCTGTCACGTCTCGGCGCAGTATTGTTGGCGCTCAGGCCATGATACTGTTCACTTGCAAGAGACTGAAGGCGATTGCGGTCGCACACTGCCCGCTCGGAGAGGCGGTCGGCTGTTGAAAAGGGCCAAATGCTGTTGTACCTTCATGCAACGCGCTGTTCGCGTTGTTCACTCCAACTTCGACGACGCTCGCTGTATGCCGAGATAGGAGATAGAGAATGTGTCTGTCTCCCGGTCCGCCTGTCTGCTTGCACCAAAGCAATGGATCTCCGATGTCTGCAATTCCAGAAGCAAGACTGGATCACATGCGTTCAGGATCACCAGCGCCACCAAACCCCTCGAAGGGTCCTTGGTCGACGAGGAACTACGTCGGTCATGCCATAACGCCTTTCTGTTCAACCACAATCTCGCCTCCCTCGCTTAACATGCGTTATTGTGCGGCCCATCCCTCGAATTTGCTGCCGACTTTCCAGCCTCAGATCTACCGGATCGAAGAGACACGTTTCGATCTCCGCCCTCTTGGTCGATGCCGCACCCTGGTGATGGGGGTCTTGAGCCTGAAGCCACTACCGCAGTCGCCATGGCGCTCATTTGTGTCCTTTTGAAGACATGTCTGCACGGCGCGGATCGGTCCTTTTCAGTGCATTCCTCGATACTGGCGACGCTGGACACGGGCAGTGCTGACCTGCGGACAGCGATTCGACGATATACGCTCGCCTGTGTTCACATCTCGATGAAGGCAACGAGCGCGGTGTCTCGACCGTAGACAATGCACAGGTCCTTGCAGGGCGTGACACAGCGCACAATGCGGCCATGATCGTGACTGCCTCACGACATGGCGGCCGACGGCATATATCATGTCCCACGACCCTCCTAATCGTGGTCTACTGTGCCTCAACACCTTCAGCACATCTCTTCTTCCTTCTCAACACCCTCATTGATTCGACCACCTGCACTTCAACACACTCATTCAAGCAGGATGAAGATTCTCTTGCTCTGCACCGCACACAACTCCCTCTCCCAGCGCCTCTACCTCGCGCTCTCGAGAACCCACGATGTCACGATTGAGTATGCTCTCTCGGACGAGGTCATGATCTCTGCCGTCGCTATCTACGACCCAGACCTGATCATCTGCCCCTTCCTCACGACGCTTGTCCCCAAGGAAATTTACAACACCTACATGACTTTGATCATCCATCCTGGACCGCCTGGCGATGTTGGCCCGAGTGCGTTAGACTGGGTGCTGCTGGGCGACGACGGCTCCGTTGACGACTCGAACGAGTTGCTGAAAATACTCAACGCCCAGGTCAAGGCCGAGAATGGACGGACACACTGGGGTATCACGGTCCTGCAGGCCATTGAAGAGGTGCGTATGCGAGCTTCTGCAGTAGAACTTGCAGCACATTACGCTTGATCACCTTTGCGACTGAGAGCAAGCAAAGATTTCATGCTGACATTTTGGTAGTTCGATGCTGGCCCGGTGTGGGCGTTCGAGCAATTCGAAATCGATATTGATCTGCCTGGCCTTACAAAGTCAGAGTTGTACAGAGGCCCCATTACACAAGCTGCCATCAGCGCGACATTCGCCGCCATTACTCGGCTTCAAAGCGCCGCAATGCCAAAACTGCTCGTCGGCCCTGACACCACCAGTCGTTTGTCTCCGACGTTAAAGGCCGACGATCGGTATGGCCAGCTCTCCATCGCACTCAATGCTTCCTTCAAGGGTGGAAGACTACATCACCGACCGCTCCTCAAGGCAGCCCAGCGAGAGTTCGACATCACGCGCCACACCGCGCAACAGATCTCCCGACGCATCCGATGCGGTGACTCCCAGCCTGGCTCCTTGAGCAAGGTATTCGGCCCCAGCCTCTACGTCTACGGAGGCCAGATCGAGGACAACGCCGAGGGCCGTGTACCTACCCTCGCCGGCAGGTTGCCCATCACGATCCTGGGCATCCGCAATCAAGCCATCTGTATAGCCACTGTCGACGGCAAGGGAATCTGGATCACCCATATCCGTCGTCCAAAGACCAAGAGCGATGTTGCTCTGTGGCCAAAGGTTCCTGCTACCACTGGGCTGGTCGATATGTGGCACATCACTTCCACGGATGTGCAGGCTCTGAACTGGCCCGGGCCTCCGGGTTGGCTGCGCTCGGTCAATCGCACTTTTCAGGAGGTGTTCGTCGATATGCAGATGGACGACAACGATAACAAGACTGCATGCCTGTACTTTGACTTCTACAACGGAGCCATGTCAACCGACCAGTGTTCGCAGCTTATCGAAGCCATGGATTTCGTGCTCGCACAGTCTACCCAAGAAAGTCCGATCCAGGCAGTCGTTCTGATGGGAGGTGAGTAGCACAGGTGTGGTCTACACCGAGTAGTGGTTCCACGACGCTAAACTTGCACTAGGCGCTTATTTCAGCAACGGCATTGCTCTGAATGTCATCGAAGCTGCTGCCGATCCCGCGATGGAGTCGTGGCTGAGCATCAACCGCATCGACGATGTCGTCCACTACCTCCTCCACAAATTTCCCTCGCGCGACATCGTCACGGTCGCCGCAGTCCGCGGCAATGCCGCTGCCGGCGGCGTGGCACTCGCCTGTGCTTGTGACATTGTGGTCGCGGGTTCCAGCGTCGTGCTCAATCCGGCCTACCGCGGCGTGGGTCTCTACGGCTCCGAGTATCACACCCTCTCCTACTACGGCCGCTGCGGCGAAGCAGATGCCAAGAAGATCCTCCGAAGCATGACGCCCATGAGCCCACTGCAGGCCCAATCCATCGGCCTGGTGGACTACGTCTTCCCCGGCAACGGCATCGTTTTGGAAGACTACGTCAAGACACACATCAGCTACCTGCTCAAGCCGGGGATCTTGAAGCGTGGCCTGTGGAAGGGCAGCGTCGACCTCTCGCCCGCGGCGCTCGCTCGCGCTCGCGCCAATGAGCTCGGTGAGATGTCTCGAGACTTCTGGAGTGCTCGGGCCGTCCGCTACCACAGCCGCCGTTTCGACTTTGTGCGCAAAGTGAAGCCGTCTCAGACTCCACTGCGCTTTGCCGTCCATCGCCGGGCGCTCGATGGCGTGCAGCACTACGATGAAGAGGAGACGGAGGAGTTCGACAGCGTCCGGTACTTTGCCGACTGCGCCCAGGACCAGCTCCTCTCCCACTTGCGCCACAAGGTTGCCCACGAAGTCAGAGATGCTATCCACAGCAGCAGTCAACAACCACCTGGCGAAGTCTCGCGACAAGGATCCGAGACGACGCTCGTCACTCCGATCACACCGGTCTCGACACTCGACAGGAAGATGGAGAGCATCTTTTCCTGCTACTATAAGTCTGTGGATGACGTTCCCACCCCGCCTGAGTCGCCAGGGGGCACCAATCTTTTGGATACCATCAGACTGATATCCTAGAATGACCGAATGCTTCAGTGTCTGGTGGCATGAGAAGGGTGCAGGATTTGGGGGTGACAAGGGTCGGTCTTTGTGAGTCCAGCGATGTTTCTGATACTTTGCGACAGATACAGATGGTGCACATATTGCGAGCAATGACGACTCTACGATTCACCAACCAGCCAGTCCTTTCTCTCGAGCTTGCCTATCAGAGTTGACAGATCAATGAGCTAATGCTTAGATGGTCCTTCATCATCCTTAGCGCCGAAGGTGCTCCCATTGTCCTACCCACCGCGCCAAACCCGAGCTTCTCCATTCTCGACCTCAGAGGAATCAATCGTAACTATCCTGACAGCTTCCTGTACGTCGTCGCGGGATGCCCCTCTCTCGCTCGCGGCCCCTTGCCATCTTGAAGATAGTTCTCCCGCATGCTGTGCCCAGCGTATTCCTCCTGGAGGACGCCTCTCCGCCTCAGCTCAGGCAGGAGATGCGTAATGATGTCGTCAAAAGTACCCGGTGTGGTAGCATAGCTGATATTGAACCCGTCGACCCGGGCCTCATCCACCCACGTCTGCATGATATCCGCCACCGTCTGCGGGCTCCCAATCGCCCTAGGATGCGCCCCGGAGACGGCCAGCTGTTGCAAGACATGTTTCTTTGTCCATTTCAGCCCTTGGGTTCCCGGCACGGTGGCCGTCCACGCAGAAATCTGCAGCACCGCATGTCAGCAGAGCCTCTAGAGATACGAAAGTACGACAGAGCCATGTGTGGTAGGTACTTGCCATGGATTGAATTCCCGGAGGGCCGGTGAAGGCGAAATCTTCATCATCTGAGAAGGTGGAAAGATCGGTTCCCGACCACCCACCGAACAACGAGGCCGTGCCTTCCAGGTCCGCATACTGCAGCAAATCATCAAACTTGGCCTGGGCCTTCTCGTCCGTCTCGTCGACGACGATGAAGATCCCGGCGATGAATTTGATGTCATTCTCCGAGCGACCGTGGTGTACCAGCTGCGCTTTCATATCGTCGACAATGGCGCGTGTCTTCTCCGGCACCATTCCCGGCAAGAACATGGCCTCCGCGTGCGACGCGGCAAAGTTCTTCCCGGCCTTGGAGGCACCCGCTTGCAGCAGGAAAGGCGTGCGCTGACGCGTGGGTCCGACGAGATTCGGACCTCGACATTTGAAATACTTGCCCGCGTGGTCGATGCGGTGCACTTTCTGCGGATTCGTGTAGATGCCGGTTTTCTTGTCCGCTTCGACGGCGTCGTCTTCCCAGCTCCCTTCGACCAGCTTGTAGACCACTTCCAGGAACTCATCGGCGATGTTGTAGCGCTCGTCGTGCGGGATACTGTCATCCAGACCATACGATTTCGCCGCACTCTCCAGATAGCTCGTCACAATGTTCCATCCGATGCGGCCGCCGGTGATCTGGTCCAAGGAGGAGAATTTCCTCGCGAGGGCGTAGGGATGCTCATATGACGTCGAAGCGGTGATTCCAAACGACAGATTTTTCGTCGCGTGAGCCATGGCCGAGACGATGAGAGACGAATCCGGGTGAGGGATCTGAGCTGCAGATTGGAGAGCAGGTCCATTACCTTTGTAGACGTCGTAGATCCCCAACACGTCGGCGAAGAAGATGCCATGAAATTTTGCCTCATCCAGCTTCTTGGCCAAGTCGACCCAGTGCTCAAGTGTTTGGGGCCCTTGATCGGGATGTCGCCAGAGACCTTGAGGAAATCAGTCGAACAGATTGGAAGGTCTTGATGTGAGATGATGAGGCCTACCGGGTGCCAAATGACCAGGCGCAAACATGGCAAAGGCGTTCATGATCCATTGCTGCGGTTTGCCAGCACCATTGGTGCCATTCTCATTCTCGGTAGACATTTTCTCTGAGAAGTTTTTTTTCCCCAAGGTATTCCACCAATCTATTCCTCCAAGGGATCTTCAATGCTTGTTGCTTGATCCGCTGAAGCTTTCCGCGAGTTGCCAGCAAGGTTGAACAGATGCGACACTCCAATTCGTTCGACTGACCTTCCACGATTGCTCTGGCAAGTACCGTGATCTATCGCCCTACCGCTGTCATGTCATTTTTTAGTGTGCGAAGTCGGAATGCAATGGGAGCATCAAAATGCAGCGCGAGTGGAGTGGATCAATCACGACATACTCGCCGGCCGCACGTCGGCTCTCGACACTTTCTCAATAATACGAAGTGCTTCAACAACCTTCTGATGAGAGCGAAGCAAAAGTCATGTGATGGTTGGGAATCCTCGTGAGGTACACGTGGTATCGATAGCAAAGCACGTAATGGTCCCCGGTCGAAGACGAATACGTTCTACCGCTCTGATTGGCCGTACTCGATGATCGTCAACTAGGGCTTCCAAGATAACAAACTTAAAGAATCCTATCCTTGTCTCTAATTTGTCGCTGTAGTTTGTTTAAACGGTAGACACTGCCTCTTTCATAGAGCGGCTGGGGACACTGAAGGCTGGCTCGTGAGCGGTCGTTGTAGAACAAGTATAGTATTTCGACGTCTTGAATGTCGAATTCGCTAAGCAGGGATCCTTGTAAGAGCACGGGCTTTGTTGTCCTAATAACTTCCACTTATCTCTCTAAACGATGGGACAGCGGTTGACGAGATGTTCCTTGGAGATGGCGTGCGAAGGATGAATGCGTCCGCGTAGCTTGGCCGGCAGTCAGAGCAGCAAGAGCTCACACTCGTCGAGAGACAAGGCCGGACGGGTGCGGCATACATCTACATCTACACCCAAAATCAGTATCTTTGCCTCTTTCAGCCTTTCGTCTCCTCCTGTTGATTCAGCAAATGACTGTCATGGCTCAAGAGGAGAAGGCGATTGCTTCGCCCGAGGTCATCGAAGCCTCGAAAGATTACCCACACCCACCCGTCAAAGTGAAGTGGTATCGTTCGACCTTCTACAATGCAATCATCCTGGGCATCTGCAATTTCTGCGCACCCGGAATATGGGGTATGTCTTATCTGAGCCTCCTCCATCGTTGAACGTGTTGCCTGACTTGTGATAAAGGTGCAATGAACTCTCTCGGTGGAGGCGGCCAGCAAGACCCCTGGCTCGTCAACGCAGCTAATGCGCTGACCTTCTGTCTCATGGTCGTGACCTGCGCACTATCCGGACTCTTCGTCAAATACCTAGGAATCAAATGGACCCTGGTCCTCGGCGCGGCTGGATACTGTCCTTATGCAGCAGGCCTGTACTGTAACAATCGTTTCGGCAGCTCTTGGTTCGTCCTGTTTGGCGCCGCATGCTGTGGGCTCGGCGCCGGTATCTTTTGGATGGCAGAGGCCGCCATTGCAATGTCGTATCCCGAGCCGTGGAACCAGGGCAAGTTCTTGGGACTGTGGCTCAGCTTTCGGGTTGGCGGCCAGATCCTTGGAGGAGCGGTCAATCTTGGCCTCAATGTGCATCGTAACGAGGCTGGATCAGTGTCATATTCTGTCTTCCAGGTATTCGTCGCGCTGCAAGCAGCCGCGCCCTTTGCGGGATTGCTCTTGACAGAACCATCCAAAGTACAGCGAAAGGATGGCGTGACTGTGTCTTGCGGTATCCCCAAGGACGAGAGATCGCTGAAGGAACTTGCGAATACCGGAAAGCTCTTCGTAGGCAGATCATTCCTGCTGGTCATCCCGTTGATCGCTCAGGCTGTGTTCGCAGAAGCAGTCTTTTTCACCTTTCAAGGACTCTGGTTCTCGGTCCGCGCTAGAGCTCTTGGATCCTTCCTCTCTGGAATTGTCGCCATCGCAGGTGGAAATATTCTAGGACTATTCCTCGACAACAAGAAATTAGCGGCTCGCCTCCGAAGCCGATGGTCGTTCATTGTAATCATGACATTGCAAGGCGCATGGTGGATCTGGGGCACCATCATTGTCACGCAGTTTCGCAGGACTCAGCCCACATACGACTGGGTCGATGTTGGCTTCGGCAAGGGGTTCGCTTGGTTCCTGGTAATGGTACTCGGCTTTCAACTCAATTATATGTATCTCTACTTCGTCATGACCAGTCTGGCGAAAAATGAGGCGGAGACCGTTCGGTATGCGGCACTCCTCCGTGGTACAGAGAGTGCGGTACAGGCTGTGTCCTATGGCTTGACGAGCGTCTCCGTCATGGGTCAGGTGGGCGCTGTGTATCTGAACTTTGGCTTATGGGCTGTGGCCGTCGTTCCGGCGTGGTTCGTGATCAGGGAGATTGGCGTTACCAAAGGCAGAGTCATCGACCAGAAGCCGGATGTTCATGTCGAGCGGGATGTCCGTGTCGAGCCGATAGAAGAATAGAAACAGTTTCTAAAACGTAGAAGAAAGTAATTTGCTCACCCGCTCATGTCGCGCCTGCCCAAAACTAATATCATTTCGATCTTGGCATTGTCTTCTAACGACGAAGACGCGAAAAAGAGGTCAGTCAGCATGAAGGAGAACACAAGAGCCAAGTGTTCGCTTACGTAAAAGACCCGGCCCCCACACAAAAATCGAAACCCCCGACCCCAACACCAAGCTTCCAAACAAACCTTCACATGTCATTCCATAACAACAGGGCATGGTATGTATAGACATGCAAAAATCTGTCAAAAAGAACGTGGACGAACCCGGAGTCGAACCGGGAACCTTCTCCACTTAGAAACTACGCTGTGAAGACGCTGTTTTGCTAAGAAGATGTCATACCGCTAGACCATACGCCCTGTGCATCCTGATTGGATAGATGTAGCAAGAGGCAACAAATATATGGAGGTTTACCAAAGCTGAATGAGAAATCATCGAGTCCATGCATGCGTAATCAACCGGAAATGTGTTTGAATAGGCGTGAGAACTTGGGGAAAATTTCAGGTCGGCGAGGGAAACAAAGGGTACGTCGGACGTGATTTGAGAGTTTGGCCATTTACCAGAGGGAAAACAAACAAATAGGGTATCGACAGTGGAGCCGGAGAGACGTTGCGATGGTCCGTCCTGATCCTATTGCACATACGGGTGCTTACGAGCCTGAGCTAAGTTAGCATCCTGCATCACCGTGGTACGATAGGATAACTCACGTCTTCAGCGCTCAATCGATCCGCCGTCTCGAACACCACCAATTGCTTCACCAAGTCGCGTCCTTCGGCTTCGACATCCGGCAGAATATCCTCCCACTTCTTTCCGGGGTACTTGGTGAAGTTCATCTTTCCCCAGTCTGGCAGCCGTTCTGCCTCAGGCCAGACAGTCTCATCCGGCGTTCCTAAAGTCTGGAAGATGCTCCTGATCAATGCCAACTCGCTCCCGACGTCACCAGCGTCGAAAAGTGTCTGGCGGTTTAGGCAGACGACTTGTGCTGCCACGCATCCAGCGGCCCACATATCCAGCTTTTCATTGTAGCTTGAGGAACCAAAAAGCAGCTCTGGTGGCCGATAGCTTGTCGTGCCGACATCATGAATCTTCCGGTCTGCTGGTTCCGACCCCGCATCTGTAGAAGACCAAGCGATGCCAAAGTCTGCGATGTAGGCTGGTCCTTCAAGCGTTGATAAGAGGATATTGTCGGGTTTGATATCGCGATGGATGATGCCTTGACTATGGAGGAACGCCAGACCTTTGAACAGGCCTCCGAGCACTGTCCTGCGAGAGGCAGGCGTCAGGCGGCGATTGCGAAGCAAAAGGTCCAGGCCATGCGGCATGTAAGGGAAGACCAGAACGAGATGTCCTCCTGCTTGCCGGAATGTCTCGATCAGGACTATGATGTTGTTTTCTTGGGCTGTCGAGATGCCTTTAAGTATGCGTACCTCCCGCTCTGAATCGTGCGGCGGTCGCTCCATACCAGGCGTCGTCATCTTCAACGCCACGACTCTTGGAGTACCATGGCTAGATTGAGCATCTGGATCGGCAGCACGGAAGACCTCGGAGAACAGGCCATCTGCAAAGTGCTCTGCGTCGATGTACTTGCCAATTATGGCTCCAGTGTGTGGCAGATTCGGAAAGATGTGCTCTTCGACATGATGGTCTTCGATGGGCTTCTTCGATTCGACCGAGCTGACAAGAAGCCTCACGGTCTTGGCACAGATTTGGTGGTACTCTTGCTGTAATGACTTAGCCTCCAGTCAGACGGTGTTGATCAAGGTATCCTACCAGAGACAAGGCTTCTTTCCTTGCAGTCTCCTCTTTCGATCTGGCGAACTTGGATGCTTCCGAGGATTGGCAACCCGGGTTGGCAGTCTTATAGGCAGCGGCTCTGGTTCCGAAAGTCAGACCAACGTCCAGAAACTCCAGTCGATCGGGGCACTACTTGCATTTCCGAAGTGGCGCTGAGTCGGTCGGAGAAGCTGACGGATTTGCGCCAGTCATCGGCCATGACGGAGGAGATGGACGCTCATAGCAGAGGTCATGTGGGTGCAGCTATTTGGTCGACGTTAGCACGCACAAAGCAACTTGTTTGTGTCTTGTGGATTGATGGAGCTGTTGTACGCCTAAAGTAAAGAGGTAGCTCGCGTTTACACAAGCTTCTTTAGTGGCCTAGGAGAGTTTGACAGATTGATGGAAATTGATTGATCCTCATCAAATACAGGCGGCGTCATCGCGGCCGCCTGACGCGAACACATCCAGAGCTTCGACAGCTCTCGCTCAAGACTATACAAACAACAACTCCATCAACACCCATCCACAAGCTCGCATTCACCTCTGCACCGTCACCGCCTCAGGCCGTTCCTCGAGACTTTCACATCTAGCCGATACAACACACGCCTATCATGGACGCGCTGGTGGCCAAGTACAGCCGCCCGGCGTATGAGCAGGAGAGCTACTCAGAAGAAGACCAGCAACAACTCTCATCAGACGTCGCACCGTCGCTCTCCCTTCAGTTCGCCCTCCCACCGACCGCATCGCCTCAGCAATGGCTGCGCGCGATGACAGACGACCACTCCAACCCCAGCTGCCCGATCAAGATTGCCCACGGAACGACAACGCTGTCTTTCCGATTCAAGGGTGGTATCATTGTGGCAACAGATTCAAGAGCGACGGCAGGAAACTGGATTGCCAGTCAGACAGTGAAGAAGGTCATTGAGATCAACAGCTGCTTGCTGGGAACCATGGCTGGCGGTGCTGCTGTATGTTGGGATAAGAGCACGTGAGATACGATTACGGAATCTGGCTGCTAATACAACGTCTACTAGGACTGCCAATACTGGCTCGCATACCTGGGCATGCAGTGCCGTCTTCACGAGCTTCGCCACAAGCGCCGCATTTCTGTTGCCGCCGCAAGTAAGATCCTCGCCAACCTGGTCTACAGCTACAAGGGCATGGGCCTGAGTATGGGAACAATGTGCGCGGGCGTCACGCCCGAGGAGGGACCAGCCCTCTACTACATCGACAGTGATGGCACACGCTTAGCTGGTAACCTTTTCTGTGTGGGTTCGGGTCAGACTTTCGCATATGGTGTGCTGGATGCCGAGTACAAGTATGACCTGGAAGATGCGGAGGCCTTGGAGCTCGGCAAGCGAAGTATATTGGCCGCGACACATCGAGATGCCTTCTCCGGTGGTTTCATCAACCTGTATCACGTCAAGGAGGATGGATGGGTGAAGCACGGCTTCATGGATACCAACCCGGTAAGCACCAAGACGACAGCGAGAGTTGGAACATGCCTATTGACTACGCCTTATAGATCTTCTGGCAGACCAAGCTCCAGAAGGGAGAGTTCTCCAACGTCACGGCAAACTTGGATTAGAAGTTCCACTACACCATATGGGAACAGGCGACTTCGACTTCAAGCGCAGCAATTGCGCGAGTGTACTTATAGTGGGATTGTGATACTAGCAGGCTCAGCCCACGCAATGCATGAATGGATACAGGACAAGTTTTTCCACGGGTCCACTGTAGGACGCTCAATTCGTACCTTCGATTTTCTGCCGCTCTATCGTACTACACGGTCAAGTATGCACAGATTTACGACTTGGCATTAGCGACTGCTAACTGACCGACTGCTAACTCACTCCTTTCATCTGACTACATGTATCTCTTGTAGAGTCGTCCGAATCTGGCAAAGCGCCCGAACCGAGGTAACTGTCACCAACAAGGATCCGTTCCGTCGGCAGATTGTCTCTCGGACTTCACGTGGCATTAACTTCCTTCTTCCGTCTCCCTCTCACTGCACTTCACTTCATTGTAGATCTTTTGCTCTCCGCATTATTTCGGGTCCATAGCATTTAACATGGGATCGTCAAAGACCTACAAAGCAGTGCATCTGGCGAATAGGCCAAAGGATCACATTACGCCGGAAACTTTCACAGTCAAAGAACACGAGACACCGTCTACTTCATCATTAAAGGATGGCGAAGTCCTATATCAGCCCAACTATCTCTCCTTGGACCCGGCGATGAGAGGTTGGCTCAATGATAGCCGCTCATACATCCCACCCGTCAAGATCGGCGCTATCATGAGAGGAAATGGCGTCGGCACCATCCTCGAAAGCAGATCTCCGCAATGCAACAAGGGCGACATTGTCCATGCTCATTCCGGATGGACCGAACTGGCGGTCCTCAAGGGCGACCAAGTCGAGCCACTGAGCCTCCCTTCCAATGGCAAGATGACCGACATGCTCGGCGTCCTGGGAATGCCGGGCCTCACAGCCTACTTCGGCATCCTCGACGTCGGCCGAGTGAAGGCGGGCGACTTCGTCGTCGTCTCCGGCGCCGCGGGCGCCACGGGTTCCGTCGTCGGCCAGATCGCCAAACTGAAAGGCGCCACCGTGCTGGGAATCGCCGGCTCCGACGCGAAATGCGCCTGGCTCACCCAAGACCTCGGCTTCGACGGCGCCCTGAACTACAAATCCCAGACGTTTGCCCAAGATTTCCGCGCCGCAACGAAGCAGCAGCTCATCGACGTCTTCTTCGACAACGTCGGCGGCGAAGTTCTCGATCTCGCCCTTTCCCGGGCCAAGGAGCATTCGCGCTTCGTCATGTGCGGTGGCATCTCGCAGTACAACACGCACAACGCGCAGGTGCAGGGCCCGAGGAATTACCTCATGATTGTGTCGATGCGGATCCGCATGGAAGGGTTCGTGGTGTTTGATTATGCCGATCGGTACGCAGCGGCCAGGCGGGATCTCGCGAAGTGGTTGGGTGAGGGGAAGATTAAGAGGCAGGAGACGATTTTGAAGGGGGGGATTGAGAAGATGCCCGAGGCTCTGAGAAGTTTGTACCAGGGTGTTAACACTGGCAAGTTGATGGTTGAGGTGCATCCTCCGCAGAATAGTGGACAGGCGAAGTTGTAAATACGGCCATCTTTCATGGAAAATCATAGATGCAGACCTGTGCATTCGGGACGGACTGGCGACCGAAAAGCCTACCGACGCATTCGCGAGTCTGGCCAACTCTCCCCGCGACACAGATGCTCAATAGCACAGCACGTCAGAGAAACAAGTGTGTTCATCAGCCCAGTCCAGAACCACGAGTAACACCATCGCTTCACAGACACAGAAAGTTCAAGAAGATGGCACGGTGACAAGCGCCGCGCCACCTTTAGACATTACATCGACAACCAGAATATCTTTCATCCCCAACGGAACACTGTACAACAACTCTCTAGATCTAGAACCATCTTCTCATCACAGCCGCTCTATTCCTGCTTCTCCACATCGCTGACCTTCTCGGCTGACTTGGTGTCATTCCAGAAGTGGCTGAGGTCGCCGATAGGGATGTTGATTCCGATGCGCATCTCGGCGGCCATCATGGCGACGACGATCCACCACCCGAGAACGGAGACGACGAAGAGAAGAGCGCCGGCGGCCTGTACAGAACAATAGATTAGCATGATTGATAAGTTGTTTGGACTTATTCAAGAATGTGATGCTTACAGTCTGACAGTGTCCAGCAGTGGTGTAGTCGCCTGTTGCGGTCTTGAAATAAGCACCAGCGAGAACCCAAACGGCGACAGCGGCGTAGAAGAAGATTGCAGCAAAGACGACATTGGTCTTCATTGCGAAGATGAGGTAGGTCAGGAAAGCGAAACCCCAACTAGTTGTCATTGTCAGCGGCCTTTTATTAGATCGTCCGCGTATGAGCGACTCACACGACCAGGTAAAGCCCAATGACAGTGTTGTAGCCTGCGCTACTAGCTCCCTCGGTCGCATTCGTGCCGTCCGGAGAGTAGTACGCAGCGAGCCCAAGGCTTGGAAGCTGCAGCATGCCGAACGAGAGCCAGAAGACAGCGAACAACGAAGTGGCCATCATTGGATAGAAGTTGCCCATGATCCAGTTGAAGATAGCAGCCAAAGTCAACATGAGAGGCCCGACGAAGAAGAAAATTCCAACAACCGCTGGGAATCCGCTGGCGCCTCCCCAGCCCATCAAGACCATCGAGAAGGTGAAAGTGCTGATCACGAAACCGACGAGACCCATAGGCGTTGGGTTGGCAAAGCGGGCGTATTGAGTCATCTTTGGCTGGAGGTAAAGCTTTTCGAAGAGCTCAGGGGAGAGGGTAACACCGCTGGTAGCATGGCCCAAGTCTACCTTGTGGACGTGGTGGTCTGTCTTCATGTGAGGCTCGATGTCTGCGGTGCTCTGAGAGACACGGTGCTGCGAAGGTGGAGGAGACATGGTTGATGCGATGCGGGGATAGATCGAACAACGAGTGACTGAAGTTAAAGAATGAACAGAACCCTCCTTTGCTGTGGTGAGAGTCGTCCGCTTTTTGAACTCGAGCACGGAGTCTCTAATGCTGCCGCTAAAAGACCTATCCGTACTGTTGATCTCGCGTTAACGGCTGTAGTTGCGGTATAGCGTGGCATGGCTCTTGAACCCGCAAGTGTAGTCAGACAGACTAGCGCATCAACACACGTGGTCGCCGGGGTTGGAAGCCTGGAAGTCGCGTGAAAGGAGATGTTCTAGCAAACCAGATGTTGCCGCATGGGAGGTCGGTGCTGGGACATTCGGAGGTTAGTGAAAGTCTTTGCTCTTCGGTCCACATATCCGTCCAGGGAAGGCTTCCGGGCCGAAAAATTTCTATGGAGCCGACACCTGGTATGCATGCATGCGAATGCTCGAGCACGACGATCCATATCCACAATCCTGTTTAACCGACATGATATGCTCACGTGTCAATCGCGTATCTGGGTCATTCGCCGTACGATCTTGGCAATTGGAGGGCATCGAAGTAGCAGTTAGTGACCAACATATACCTCATCTGTGGCGTCGATCCGTTTCATGACCTCGGAGATGCACTATCTCATAGTTGACAGCCTTCAAGTGTCGAGAGATAGGTTATCAGGTGTCCAAGGGCCTTTGTGAGAGTATCCGAGAGGATGCGAGATTTGTCCTTTATGCAAGTGGCCAAATCTCAGTAGACGCCAAGACCACCATGATTTGCCGCCAAGGGTCACCAGAGGACGCTCAAGGGTATCTTGAATAACAGGCAATCACCAGATATCATCCAAATAGCCATCTAGCAAGTCGTACAGGGCTAGATGTGAGGAGGCCTGAGGAATCGGCTTGGGGCCTGGAAGCTCCGTTTCAATCAGCCAGCAGAACAAATGGGACTTCATCTTGTCCAGCTAGGGCCTTGCAATAAGTTAATTGCTGTGCCCAGTGGCTTGAATATGGGGAGCCCATCGCCAACTACGAGGACTGAATAGGCCTGCTCGAACGCGCGAAAGGCCTCGGCTTGCCTGGCTTGAGACCGCAGCGAGCCGCAGAAGTTATCGCAGGGCAGACTCAATACTCCACGGCAGACAAACAGCCTTGTGAAGGTTTGAAATGTGATCCCGTGTGGAAAAAGGTCTATCAGGTGGTGCAAAGAGCAGACACGAGGTGAATCAACTGAGACACACTCTCGGCTCCTTCCGCAAGCCCCGCCAAAGACCTTCGGCGAGCCTACCCACCTTTCGACCTCACTACTGCATCCGTCTCTGACAAACGTCAAGAGAACCAAACACCAGCAACTCCATATCCAGCCAAGTACCCCTCCACAACACCGTCAACCCGCACGCATCAACAGGAAAGAGCGTATCCAAAATGCAGATCAAGTATATCCCTCCCCGAACCATAAACCTCATCGCCGTCTTCCAGTTCCTAATCAAACACGAACCAGAGTCCGTACCCTCACCGGCAAAGAGATCGAACTCGATATCGAGCCCGACTACAAGGTATACAACTCCTCACTCCTCACAACAGCTAGCGGTAACCCATCTGACTCTAAGTTTGTGGTGGGAATTAGGTTCAAAAAATAAAAGAGCGCGTCGAAGAGAAGGAAGGTATCCCTCCGCAACAGCAACGTCTCATCTTCGGTGGGAAGCAAATGAACGACGAGAAGACGGCGGCGGAGTACAATCTGGAAGGAGGTGCGACGCTGCATTTGGTTCTTGCGCTGCGTGGTGGGCGGTCATGAGCTGGGAAAAGAACAGCACATGGAAGAGAGTATTGCGGTGGTGCGGTGGTTCAGCTCAGACGATGTTGCTGATGCAGCGCGAAAGACACGATAAGATGACACGAAGAAGCATATGGGACGGGCGTTGTTTCACGATGGTGGCACATACCATACCCAATCGACGACATGGCCAGGATGTATCTCACGCAGGGAATAGTGGTCTATGCCGCGCTGCGCTCAAACACTACTGAGGCGAGGAAGCGGAGAGAGTACGTGAGACAAGTGCATAAAGATCTGCCAATTATCCCCCATTCAAGACCAGGAGCGTCCATCTGCATTCATACCTACAATCCATCCAGAACCCAGCCATCACTCATCAACAGACCTGACGAACGCCAGCAGAACGCCTTACGTCCTGTCCAAAGCAAACATCTAACCCTTGCGGCATTCATCAATTCAAGCAACTCCAGTCACCCGCCTAATACTCCTCCTTGGTCCCTCTCCAACAACCTGCACCTTGGCCTCCTGTTCCAAAGATCTCACGGCGTCCGTAAACTCTTGTCCCGCCACAGGGACAGAGCTTTGCTCACTCATCGTCCTCACAACATCTCCATACCTGACACTCTGCGCTCCACCCCTCAGCATCTCATCAAGCACACTCAAAACACCATTCTTCAAATCTTCCTTGCGCTTCCTCTCGCTCGCGGAAGTGCCCTCTGTGAGGAGACCCATGTCGATGAGACCGGTACGGGCATCCGTAGCGGCTTGCTTGAGAGCCGATTGAATCAGACGCACGGCTTCTTCGACATCAGATTCCTCCACGGTAAGCGAAAGACGCATTTTGGCGTGTGCTTCAGAGAGACGGATCATACTTTCAAGCTGACGCGTGGTGGCAGTGATGCGGCGTTCTGCGGCCCGGATGTCTTCACCGAGTTTGCGCATGGCTACGTAGGAGCGCACGAGAGCATCGCCGGCAGCCGGAGTGATGACTGGGTGCACGTTGGCGCGGGCGTAGGAGATGTAGGAGGTCAAGAAGTCAACGGGCTGCCACGAGGTTAGCATAGCTATCCAAATGTGCGATCACATTGGACTTACAAGAATCTCCTCTCTCGCGGCGTTATCCGGCGCATCCTCGAGATACATACCAACCAAATGCCTCGCCAGCTTTCGATCAGCGCTCTCCTCAATCCGGTCCAGTACAAGGTACACCAGATCGAATCTTGACAGTAGCGTGGGTGGCAGGTCGATGTTCTGCGGCACGGGCAAGTTGACGTTGTACTTGCTGCCAATAGGATTGGCAGAGGCGAGGATACTTGTCCTTGCATTCAGTGTGGTGATGATGCCCGCCTTGGCAATGGACACCGTCTGCTGCTCCATGACCTCGTGCAGGACTGACCGAGTAGAGTCGGACATCTTGTCGAACTCATCAATGCAGCAGACACCGCCGTCGCTCAAAACCAAAGCGCCAGATTCGAGAACCAGACTGCGTGTCTCTGGATCACGAGTGACATACGCCGTCAGACCGACAGCAGATGAGCCTTTGCCAGATGTATAGACACCGCGCGGTGCGATCTTGTGAACGTATTCCAACATCTTCGACTTGGCAGTCGATGGATCACCGCAGAGCAGCACATTGATGTCGCCGCGGTATTTGGGTGAGCCACCCTTCTCGAAGCTCTTGTTTGTGCCTCCGAAGAGCTGCAGCAGGATGCCTTTCTTGACGTCTTCTAGCTCGTAGATAGAGGGTGCCAAAGATCGCGACAGCAACTCGTACACGTCGGATCGCGCGGCAGTCTCTTGGATCTTGGCCTCTTCTTCCTCGCTGACTTTGCGCTTCTCTTCCATGCTTCCGGCAGCCTGCTCAGACAATTCTTCTTCGATTGTCGATGGGTCGATGCCCATTCTTCGCTTATCTACCTTTTGCACGTGCAGACAGTCTACGTACGTCTTGAAAATGTTCTTCACAGTCCGCTGTCTGGGATTGACGCGCACCTGATTGCACTTGAAAATACCAGTGATTTCAACGCGGTCTCCCGCCTTGCAGACATCGACGAGCTCGTCGTATGCACACAAGCTGACCGAATGTGGCGTCTGTCCGTCAGGCATCGCGTCCGGGGTTTCTTGCAACTTGATTACTTGTTTATCCGCAAAGCCAGAGCGGTTGTGAACAATTTGCATGCTATTGCTGGATTTGCAGACTTCACGAGGGCAGTGAGTAGGCTCTGCGATCTTGCCACGGTCAATGTCAACCTTGACTGTGTGATGGCAGACAGAGCATCGGAAGAAGGCGTCCTTCATGTCGGGAATGATGGGCGTCGTGCGAATGACAAGCCCCTTGATGGAGACGAGCTGGTCCATATCGCCAGGATTAAGGTCCCGCAAGTTGATCGTCTTATCAAGACCGAATGGGCGTGAGCGGTACACGCTCTGCTCAACTTCGGCAACGAGATCATGTTCATCTTGCGTCGCAGGAGGCGGCTGTTGTCTCGGAGTCTGTGCACCCACGTTATCGACATCGGAGCTGGGCATTGGCGGCATAGAAGACGAATTCCTGGCCCGGTCTTGCTGACTCTGTTGTGATTGCTGTGACCGTCTCTCGCTCATCTTCTTTTCAGCCAGCTCAATCATAGTATCCTTCACAGCCGTGTCGATAACTGGCACGATTTCGCTGGGGAACGATTGCAGCTGATGCCACAGCTTCCTTGTTCCGGGATAGGCCTTGAGATTTCTGCAGTCCAAATAGAATGCCTTTGTGCCAAGTTCTAGCATTGTGTCCAGCATCTTCATGTAGTCCTTCTCCAGTCCTCGATCGTTGCTTGCAAGTGTTTCGTTGTCGCGTATTTCTCCATCCTGGATCATGCGGTATTTCTTCTGAAAGTTGTAAAGGAAATCCTTCATGGCAGAGAAGGAGTCCGTGATAGAGACATCTGTGCCCCAGATGTATCTTGTCGACCGTCCTCCTAAGACAGCCGCGTCAGAGGTATCGGGGTTGGGATTCGAGAACGTTGCCGCGTCGGAGACGTCCTGAACGGGCACTCCATTTTCGTCGACGAACAATTGTCGTCGCCGACCGCTGCTCTCCAGAACATCCGAATTGATATCGTGTCTCCTATCTCTTGCGCTAGGTGCGCCTGACATTCCAGAGCGTACAAACAGACCAGTGGAGCTTGTTCGATCAGCACGATGGCCATTTGCCGGTCCAGCAGCATCAGAGCTCGTGCCATAATGGATTGGGCTGGAATCTGGATGATCATCAGTCTACCATTACCACCCGAGTGAAGAGTAAGCAATTCTTACCACCAACGCCGCCTCCTGCCCTTGGTGTTCTGCCTCCCTCGCTGCTCAGCGCCCCAGGCGTTGCATCAGTCCTCTGCCTCAGCGGGCTACTCGCCAGTCCATTGCTTGCCCCCGCCGGGACACCAAGACTTTGAGACTGAGATTGGCTCTGGCTGCCCGCTGGCGAACTCCTCAAGAACAGCGGACTGCTTGTAGGAGGCGCCTGGCTCTGGCTGTTACTCTGCTGACTTGCCCGTGGCGTACCGCCTGCCTGTTGTGCTTGACTTTGTGATCGCGAGTTCGCAGGATCCTGGTCTGCGTCTGCGTGTGGAAGGGGGGGATCGCTGGGGGGGACTTGGGAGTTGCGTTGTGAGCGGCGCTGAGGCGTGTTGTTAGCCGACGAGCGCGTCGATCGTCTTTGTGCCGGAGACGACATGTTTCGCGTCGCAGGCGATGGTAGAGTTGGGTATTGTGCGTGAAGATGTTTCGTCGTGATCGATCAGGGCGAGAGGGGAAGAGAAACGCGAAGCTACGCGCTAAGGGCATCCGAACGCGACGCGATCGACCCGTATCTACCAAGTGCTTGATAAGTTGTCTGCAGGCCTCGTTCCGCCCCGCCAAACATCCCACTTCGTCGAAACCAGGCGATCGAAAATTAACAAATCTCAACTGCGCCAAAGAGTCAAACATACCACCGAGATGCCTGCACCGTCTCAGCTGTCTATTTCTACCTCGGCTCTGAATCGCCTGGTCAAGGAGGAGGCGAGCTACCGTAAAGAATACGAGGACCAGCAGGCACGCATTGCCAAGATCGAGGCTTCTGATAGCAATGACGAGAACGCAGAATATACTCTGAAGCAGGAGGTGAGTGGCACATGAAAGGAGGAAAACAGTGTTATCATCAGATTTGATTTGCATGGTCAAGGCGCACGTCTGGATATCTCGCTGTCGTAGTTGCTAATCTACAATCATCGCTCTCTGGACGCCTTCGCTAATCACATTTCTCTCCCCTCCGACCATGCCAATTCCAATGCTAATGCCCGTCTGTTCGTACAGCGCAGAGCTCTCGAAGAGACCAAAGCCATGTTCCCTCAGCTCAAGGCCAAGATCGAGGAGGCCAAGTCGAAGCTCGAAGCGCGGTTGGTAAGTATATCTGAAATAATTCGTACAATCCTTCTCTGCCACATATCTGTCCATTTCATGCATTCGTTGTTGGTCATGTATTTTTTTCGCTAACTAGATTTCGTTGTGCAGGAGCAAGACAAGGGTCCTGGTGATCAGAGCTCGCCGGAGGATATCACAAAAGCGAAGGAGGCAATCGCATCTGCGCTGGGTACAATGAGAGCGACGTCTTGAACGTGCGAGATTTGGTGCTCGCTGTGTGAAGATTCTGAGTCGCATCGATTGTAAATGAGTCGTACCGTGGTAGAGTGTGTGATATCAGACTCAACTTCAGAGCTTGCGCTTCTTGTTGGTCATGAAGATGTTGACCTTTGGCTTCTGCATCGTCTTGCGTGGTGGGCTGCTTGCCGGGCTGTCGACGAGATTGACGTTGGGCTTGGCCGGCTCGAGCATCTCTGGCTCGTCGTCGTCGAGGCGCTTGCGCTTCTTGATCTCGGCCGGTGGCGGAGAGAGCGACGATGCAAGAGTGGTGACTACTGACTTCTGCGGCGCAGACTTGGGTGCGCTCGAAGCAGAGCCAGCAGCAGCCTTGACGGCAGCGCTCGAAGCCGCACCGGCGGAAGCAGCGGGCCTGGCAACTGCGGTTGGTGGTGAAGCTGCCTTCGGCTTCTGTTGGGGAGTGTTTGCAGTAGCGGTAGGGACGGCGCTCTTTGTAGCTACAGCTGGCGGCGAAGCTTGCTGAATCGGCTTGACGGTCACTGTCTTCCTCTGCGGTTGGGTCAGGCGGCGGAGACGTTCCTCTTGGTCCGCTCGAGCTTGGGCTGCAGCCGCATGGATGATCGGAGCATTGCGCTTTGCAATCTTCTCATTCGCGAAACGCGTCCTCGGTGGGACGATCGTGCTTCTGGTGGTGGAGTTCGACAGTCGCTTCCGCTCCTCGAGCATCGCCTGCTCGTGTGGGAGCAGCTCGCGTGGCTTGATGGTCAGGTTCTGTTGTCCGCGCATCATGCTCGCTGGCGGAGCCTTGATCTGGCGCTTGCCGGCCTCGAGGGCCTCCTGACGAGCGGCGGGACCCATCAGGGGCTTGGTAGCTGTTCTCGCACTCTGGGCGAGGGCGGTCTGGCGACGAAGGGCAGCAAGGGCCTCTGCGCCGTTCTTGGCGTTCTTGAGGTTGGGCTTCTTCTCCTTGTCGTAGTTGTCCCAGCCGCTGGCCTTGTACTCAGAGCGCTTGACGCCGTAAATGTAGTCGTTGGTCTCGTCCTCGGCGCGGGCGTGCGGGAGAGCCTTCTTGACGAAGAGAGGAGCAGCCTTGGCTTTCTTAATGGCCTCGCCCTGCATGCTCTTGCGCAGGATCTCCTCGTCCTTGGCGATTCTCTCCTTCTCTTCGCGCATCATCTTGCGATAGACCTTGCCCCAGCTGCATGGATTGTTGGGGAAGATCATCTTGTCCTCGCAGTTGGGAATGTCGCGCTCGATGAAAGACCTCCAGAGCTTCTCGGTCTTTTCAGCGTACTCGGGGTTGTTCTTCTCTATCTCGGCGAGCTGGTTTGGGTCGTGGACGTTGCGAAGAATTGGGAGCGCCATTTCGAAGGGCATGTCTGCAAAGTCGTAGATAAGGTCGGCGACACGGATTGCAGTTTGGAGAGCAAGTCTGCGGAGAGTTGGGGGAGACATTTTTGCGGTGGGCGGGCGGCTCTCTTGTGGGAAATATTGGTGGGTCTGTGCGGCAGCTTCTTGTCACTCGTCGCTATTGTTCGAGTCCGCTACAATGAGGACAATGCGGCTTCAGTAAGCCTGGCTGGTGTTCACGTATTTTCTTCACCCCGCGGACAATAGTAGTAATCTTTCTATTCGCGACAACGTATTTGAATGCATAGCTCCAAGTATCTCGAGTCTGAGAAGCGAATGCGCGTGTGCGGTGGCCTGGTCTTTGTATGGAGGAAAAGGAAGATGTTGTCTCGGAGAGGTGCAGTCGCGCTGATCAGCCCTTTGTGCCCCGTGCGGCTCGGTTAATTCTTCTAGCGAGTTTTGGCGAGAAAGCTTGGGCCTCGCGTTCGGGAACGGATCTGCTCTCTCTTTCCAATTGCACGCGACAACCACTGTTTGCGACCTCGTCTTCCAACGTCACACCGCCAAAATTGAGAAACGGACATGGCCGACCAGGACGTGAAAGACCTCCAAGTCCTGCCCGATCAGGCGCAAGAAGGTTTGCAAATTGAAACCGCAAACATTTGCCGCGGACGTCCTGACATGTGACAGATGACTTGCACGCGAAGCGGTTGCTGGCCATAGAAGACCGGCCCTTCACGCGTGTGACCAAGAAGTTGTTTGGTGAAAATTCCATCCTGCGTTCTTCCATGAACTACCTTCCGTCTCCACCACCCGATGGCGAGTCCGACGACGAGCTTGCCAACGCATACAAAATCCAAAAATTTCGCGAGGACGTCCTGATCGATTTCGCCAATCTCGAGAACAGTCTCATCCGCATACAGCTCATCTTCTCGTCTAATCAGCGACAGCGAGAGCGGTATGCGGCAGAGAAGGCCAAGATCCTGGAAACTGCACAAGCTGTGCGCGACAACACCGTAGAGCTGCGCGCACAACTAGTGGAGGCGCAGCGTGTATTGGAGCAACGCAAAGGCTACGATGAGCAAGCTGCCAAGATTCTTGACGACAAGAAGCTGAAGAGCCGCGATGAAACGAAAGCAGACATTGAAAAGCTGGAGAAAGAAATTGAAGACTTGCAGCATGAGAGTGCCGAATATGAGGGCACCTGGGTTTCTAGAAGAGAGCAATTCGATAGCATCGTGCGGGAAGGCGATGCTATGATCCGTCTGATCAAAGGCATCAAAGACGAGCCGGAGCCGGAGAAAGACGAGGAGATGGAGGATGCAGAAGATGGCACCAAGGCGGAGAAGAGCAGAACAGGGACGCCCGCGCCAGAAGGTCGCTCTCCTAGACACACAGATACAGGCGATGCCACCCCGATGCGGGAAGGTGAGGGTGATGGTGATGTTGAAGGTGGCACTCCGAGAAACAAGTTCCTTGAGATTGAGGACGGCACGAGACCGCACAGTCGTGTCTCTTCTCCACTCGTGCAACCGACGAACACGGACGACGATGTCGACATGGCCGAGACGAATCTCTCGCAGGCCCCTTCGACTGAGAACCAAGACCCGCCAAATTCCAGTGATGGCGCGCAGGAATCGGAGCAGCAGTCTGTGGCGACACCCATGCCAGATGTTGCGATGGAATAACTTTGAGTGCATTGCCTCCGCATCTTCGTCCTTCTCTGCTGTCAGCGCCAGTAGTGAGCACTACCGCACAAGCTAGAAATGCGCAGGTCCACGGCTACTGCGCCATCCTTCGCAGAAGCTGAAGAGAAGAGCTCTATCGCGCGGGTCCCGGGACTCTGAGCGAGTACGTTCTCAACATTTTCATCTATCTCCGCCAGCCCGGCCCTGTTACCGAAGCGATCGTTCGCGATCGATCCGGTAAAGGCCTAAGAGACCTCCATTCGGTGCTCGACATGCTCTTCGCCGTTGAGAGAAATACACAACTCGCAAGGCTATCTTCGCCTAACGGCACATGAGCGGAGGGGCGGTTTCATCCCATGTTTGGAGAGGTACTTTCGCTGTGGAGCCGATCAATTCAAGTCTCAGTCATCGACCGCCCTTTGCATGCAGCCGGGACTGTACTGCGCTCAAGTCCGCCCTGCGATGACCATATTGTTCCAAATATCCGCGTAACACTTCCCACTTCTGTCCTTTCAATGTACGCTAGCCTAAGAACCGCTCTCAAGGCTGGCAGAACGCCACGGTCACCACTTTCAAACTTCCTCCAAGCATCGAACAAGCGTCTTGTGTATCAAATGACACGCTATCCCAGTCTGCCTGTCAACATGCCGCTGCTCTCCTCCATACAATTCATCCTAGCGCACGGCGTCCGTGTCTTCCTCTACACCAACGAACTTTCGAGGAAGGAGTCATCCGGACGGCATGAAAAAGCACGTCCACTGCTGCTTTCTGTTGCCTCCTACATATTTCATGACATCGGGACCACCAACACTTACGACACAAGCCCTGCGCTATTTGAAATTGAAAGCGCTGATGTTGCCGTGGATTTCTGACGTCAACAAGGAGTCAGTGAGGCAGATGCACACGAGGTATGGATGGCTATTGCACTACGCGACACGCCTAAGATCTCGGAAAGGGTCCAGGACTGGTCGGTCCTTCTGGTCAGTGTGGCTGTCATGGCTGATTTCAAGAGACCGGCTGGGCTGGCTCTGCGGTCTTGCCAAACTTCTTGTTCTTGTCGCTCGGACTGTGTCAGGATACTAGTATCGTCGCTGCTCGATTCAGTGTTACTTCGTTGGGAAAGCTCTGTCGATGCTAGTTTCCCCTAGATTACCTGCTCGTACTTGAGACACTTTTCCGCGACGCCTTCCGATTTCTTCATCGTCGCTTGTCAGGAAGTCGAAAGAAGCTCAGGTGAAAAGAGGTGAAGTTTGCTGGAGGCAGTCACTCATCCCAGGCGACCCACTAGTGGATGGCGCTAGGCCATGATAGACTAGTCTGAGAGCCGCCTGAGTTTCAGGAATTGGATCGGAGGAGGGTGTGCCGTGGCGGCGTCAACCAGATCCAGATGCAGCGACGCCAGCGTAGCCTTTGAACTCGCCTTCTTCTTTCAAGAGTACTGGCAAATCCTCCTCGTGGAATGACTGCCGAACACTGAGATGAGTTGGTTTCCACCCCAACTCTCGCAGCCGTTCTCCACGGTTTCGTGCATTGGAGCCAATGACTACCATGCTATATGGACCGAACAAATCGTGGTATTGCTCCTTTGGAATTTCACGAGGATCCGGCTGAGCAATCCTGCCAGCCGCGTGTAGATCCTCACCAATGAAAGTCGCCAGCTGTTTCCAAGACAATTCTTCGCCATTTTCGCAGAAGAAATAGGGGTGCTCCAAAGCGACTTCGGGTGGCGACTGCTCTAGCCATTGCAACATGGTCATGTATCCTCGGGACAGATCTGACACATGGATCATAGTCCAGCGACCCTCGCCACCGCCAACGTAGCCCGCGTAGTTGTGCTTGAGAGCGAAGCGAGCCATAGTTGGAATATGGATCGACAGACGACCGTATTTGTTTGCACCGTATATCAAAGGCGGAAGCATGAGGAAGGTTTTCGCTTTGCTGCCCAGGCGTTGACGAGCGCGTATGATGGCCAGATCAATCTCGCGATGCGAGGCATCGTCGGATAAAGCATCCAGTGGACCAGGATCCTTGTCCGTGTAGATAATGTTCGATGCGTATGCTCCTTGCGACTGATCGCTCAGGGAGCTACATCCACTGGTATGGATGTAGATGGTCTGCCTGCCTTCGTTTGCTCTCTGATCAATGCCGCGGATGACGGCCTCTACAGAAGGCAGGTCATCTGCCGTGGCTGTATGGAAGATGATGTCATGTGAGGCGCTCTGATCCGCGATGATATCGCTATCCGCGAGCGTTCCTAGAATAGTCTTGACGCCCCGTTTCTCCAGATCCTGAGCTGCTTCTTTGCGGCGAACAAGAGTAGTGACGTTGTACTTCTGCTCCAACAATCTATCGATCAGCTCCAGCCCAATGAAGCCGGGACCCAAGATGAACACACTGTGGCCGTGTGAAAACATGTTCATCAACGATTTTTTTCACTCCTGATTTTTGTTGGACCAGGAAGCGTTCAAGGGTGAAGTGAATGTTTTGGTTGACTGAGTTCTGATAGCGTGAGCTTGTTTTGTCATCCACCAGTCAGATGCAACGTCATGGGCCGCGGAATCAAACCGTCTACGATGGCAAGACAAAGACAGCTCCGTAGGTACAATGTTTCCTCAGGTCACTTCGACAGCATTGAAGGCCATGCTTGCTTTGATGTCTTGGTATTTAATGGTCACAAAGTGTTATTCCTATTGCTTTTCAGATAACCCATCGTGTCCGGTCTGATCGAGACTCCACAGTTTCCACTCCCTATGCATTTCTGTACTTAACTCAGCCCTGGCTCCGCTCGATGTGGCGAGCGTCGTGCGGCGGGTACGAAACTCGATACTGCTCTGAACTTTTGATATTCTTTACTGGTGATGTTTCTCTATCTGCTCCAGCGTTGAACTGCACTTTAACGCCAGAATGTGGCGCTTTGCGCAAATTTTCAATTGGTTCTTGATGCAGCCGCGATGTGGACTAGCGACGTGATTTCAGGTCGTTCGTCAGGGACGCGCCACCTGGCGTACGGCTACAGGCCATTGCCAATCCCTCGCAAGCTCCAATTGCGCAAGATGGATCTTCTCTTCCTCCGCAGTATCAAAGGACTTCAGCGCCCTCACTTTTCCGTCTTCCTCCGGCCTGACGAAGTACGGTCCATCAACTTCACACTTGGTATATTTATCAGGCAGCTTGCCGTTATACAAGAAATCTCGAACGTGCTTTGCCAAACAGTTCGACGTCACTGCCACGCTGCAATGCCCATATCCTTCGACTTCGACGATCTGAGAGTCTTTGAACGCTGTTTGCGCGGCCTTGGCGGATACCAAGGGACAGATGGGGTCGTACGATGTCGAAAGAATGAGCAATGGATGGGCCGTTTCCACGTCATAGTCTTGTGTGAAGTTATGTGTGCGTGGAACGACCCATTGCTGGCGAGTGTAGTAACCATCGTTCTCGGTAGGAGCGAAGATGCTCCTATTCGTAAGTTCCACAATTTCCTTGAGCAAGGACTTCCTGTCTTGGGGCCAGTATGCGGGGCCAGTGAGGGCATCATTCATCGATACAACAGTGTTGGCCTCGCCTTCGAGACCGAATCCGTCGCCACCGCCCCATGCCCGCCAAGCAGCTGTTGCATTACCCTTCAAGAGCATGGCAAGATTTTGAGACACAGTGTACCAGCTCGCAGGCTTGTAGAGAGCTGGAAAGATCCCTGTGTACCATATGTCGGTCCACGTGAGGAGGCCGTGGGACGTGTTGTTGATGTATACGTTAAGAGGTTGCTCCTTCAACTTGGCGGAGAAATCAAAGACTTGTTTGCGAAGCTCTTCTTTCGAAGACCCAAGTGACGACAGGGTGCAGTTCTCCACGCCTGCTTTGATACACTCGGAGAAGAAGCCGTCGAGCACGTTTTCGGTATCGGTGAAAGATTCGTCATATTGAACATCGCCGTACCAATTGAATGCATTGACGACACCGTCGATGATGACCCTTGCGGATCGGTTTGGGTACAGACTGGCGTAAGTCTGGCCGAGAAGCGTACCATAGCTGAAGCCCCAGTACACCATGTCTTGCTGTCCAATGGCATCCAGTATACTGTTCATGTCGGCAGCAGTCTGTGGAGTATTGATGTACTTGCCATGCTCGCCCAAGGTATCCGCGCAAGCCTGTACAAAATTATGCGTCCAAGCGAACAGTTCTGGAGAATCATGGACAACTTCGCTAGATCTAACACTGGAAAGCTTTCTCCGGGCTTCCTGGGTCGGATAGCAGTTTGCGTTGGGCTTGGAACCATTGATGCCACGCGGATCGAAGCTCAGAAGATGGAATCCTTCACCCACTATCTCGGACAGCTGTTTTCCCCTGCGGAAGACAAACTCCACACCACTGCCTGTGAATATGTCAGATATGAACTTGAAAAGTGATGTCTTGCCATCCTCATACCTCCAGGGCCGCCGGGATTGAGCAGCAGGTTCTGGGCCGTGTCATTGTGTGCTCGCAAGCGGATCAATGAGATGCTGAAAGTTTTGTCGCCAGAATTCGTTGCGTTGAATTGATCCATAGGCACAGATATTTCGCTACATTCCAGCGGTCTGCCTGCAACCTCACCGCAGCTCGTCCAGGAGACGTTTTCACCGGAATAACTGTGAAGGCCTGAAATTCCTTGATGACAGGGCACCGTGGCATTGTTCTGAGAATGTATCGCCCATGGTACTTTGAGCCATTTTGATAGCAACATAATGGCCAAGATGGCCACGATGATGTATCTAGTTGATGATCGTTGACTTCTGCTATCTTTCTGTGGAAGATTTGCATCTTCAACGACGCTCGGCAAGACCTTCTCCTCCATCATAGCGGCGTCAATGAAATGCAGTTGCGGTGTGCGTGTTTGTATGTGTTTCGAGGAAGGAAGAACAAAGGATGAAGTGCCATCTCGTGTTGATGTCAGCGATGACGGGACGCACAGACTCAACCTTAGCCCCACTTTCGGATTTTCTCCGGTAGAACTGAGTGAAGGTTTCCAGACATGGACGGGAGCGTCGACTTTGCTTACAACACCTTCTCCCAAGTCAAGAACTGTCTGGCATTCGAGAAGGAGTATGCTCACTGCCACCAAATCGCGATGACTTCGACACCCAGTACAATGCTTCCTACAAATACACGCAGACTTCTCAGGGCCCCCACTTTGCACGCCACATATTTTGGAGCCACCTTCTCCCCTTGAAGTTGCGACAAAAGTCGCGGGAACGTGGCCATACTGCACAGCAGGAGCATGCGACGATGAGGCGATAATGATCCTTCCACACTTAGTCTCCCAAACACAATCGCTGAATAACAACACATCATCAGAATCTCCCGGCTACGCCATCATCGATTCTTAAGCCTTCACAACATCGAATCCCTTCCATCCCTGCAAAGCCGCACGAATCTCAGGGCCGTATGCGTCCACGCCTCCCGCATAGCAAGTCATCTCAAACGCCTTGCCGGGAACCGTACCACCCATATACGTGCTCCGGACCTTGGGGAAGAGCGAAGGAGCTGCGAGATCGTTGATCCTCTGTTTCCATGTCTTCTCCGCTTCCTTTGTTGGGTTGATATATTTGATGCCTTGACGTCGGACCTGCTTGATGGCATCTCTAATCCAGCGGGCTTGGATCTCGACGGAGGAGGGCCCATTGGAGAGGAGAGTTGGTCCGTGTGGACCGTAGAGATGGAAGAGGTTGGGGTAGCCTGGGAAGGGATGTTAGTTGGCTCGAGGCAATCAGTGCTAGTCAGGACTTACCAGAAATGGTGGTTCCAAGGTAAGTGTTGGCCGAGGCCTTCCACTCGTCCTTGAGGTAGGTACCGTTGATCGACTTGAGACCCATGTTTGTCATGCCGCCAGTGACGACGTCGAATCCTGTCGCTAGAGCAATGATGTCGAATTCACGTTCCTCTCCATTCGCAACAATACCCTTCTCGGTGAAGCGCTCAATCGGAGTACCGTTGGCCTCGTTGATGTTGACAATGTCCACATTGTCTCGGTCCAAGACCTCGTAGTAAGTCTGCTCCAGGCATGGTCTCTTAACGCCAAATGGATGCGGCGGCAGCTCAGGGAAGAGGACCTCCTTCTTCTTTGGGTTCTTCACACGTTTGCTCTGCTGCTTGCGCCAGTAGTTGTAAGATTCGTGGTTCGACTTCTCATCAAAGAGGTAGTCTTTGTATCCACCGAGCCAGAGAGCAAAGCCCTGCTGCTTCCACAAGCCATCGTAGAAAGCTTCGCGCTCCTCCTCTGTGTCGTCGAAAGTGTTACGTTCGCATAGATCGTAGTGGAACCCGGCAAAGCACTTTTCGCGCATGTCGTGAATCATTGGGTAGATGGGCTTGTTCGCATCTTGTTCGGCCTTGGTGAGCTCGCGGCGACCCATAGGGAGGGCGAGATTGGGAGTGCGCTGGTACACAGTGAGCTGCTCGGCGACTGGGCCCATCTCTTGAATCATCTGGACACCGCTAGCTCCAGTTCCAATGACCGCCACCTTCTTGCCAACGTAGTCAACGCCACCAATTGGCCAGAAAGACGAGTGATGGATCTCGCCCTTGAAGCTGTCAAGACCCGGCACATCGGGAATGTCTGTTCTAGGTCAGTTTGTCGGTCTGCTAATGTGGAGAACAGTGGTATGTTGTACATCGCTTGGCGGCGAATCCTGCAGCCACAATCAGGAAGCGCGCCTTAGCCGTTCTGCCATCTTGGGTCTTGACAACCCACTTGGCCTCGCTCTGATCAAATTCTGCACTGGTGACGACCGTCTCGAAGGCCGAGTCCTTGCTTAGATTAAGCTTCTTATCCACGTGGTCGAAGTATGCCTGGAGTTCAGTCCAGTCTGGATAATTGGTCGTCCAATACCAGTCTTCGTATACTTCAGGGATGGACAGTTCGTAGATCGGGACAGGAGAGTCAACGCGGGCACCCGGGTAGATGTTCTGTTTGCGACATCAGCCAACAGTCTTTAGACGAACGTGATTCTGGCCTCACCCATCTCCAAGTACCGCCAAATGACTGTCCAGCTTCGTAGAGAACAGCATTCAATCCGTTCTTCCTGGCCTCGTACAAGCTGTACGCGCCGCCGAATCCGCCACCAATGATGAGAACGTCAATGTCCAAGTTGTCGGCGTACGGGCCATCCTGGCGCCTTCGACGACCATATTGCCACAGCTCCGTCTTCAAGATCTTGTCAGGAGTCTCCTGGGACATTGGATCGTTTGCGATGCTGCCCATATTGGCTACAGTCTCGAACTCGACAACAGAGCTTGATAGAGTTATTGAATTGGACCGGGACTGTTCCTACCTACCCTGCCTCAACATTCGGGGCGACCAGGTCCTTATGAGCTTCGCGATCACGCGATCACGGGATCAAGCGATCAAAAGCCATGGCCTCCCTTCACCCGTACATCGCTGTGTGCTTTCTCGAAGAGTGTGTCCAAATCGATAGCCGCTCGCGGCCCACTTGCCCGTTAGACATGCACCTCCATGAGACGCGAGATTAAGCTCGGCCATCGGCCGTCCAAGTGCGGGGATCGCGTACGGCGGGGTATGGGGTATCACGGCTAGGTTCATGAGCCAACCCCGGCCAGACTACCAAGTATTGCAACACCATATGCACATCGTGGGGATCTCGGACAATGCGTATCCTATTTGTCAATAACACCTGGTGTCGATGGGCCTATGATAATGTAAGCCTGCCGGGCTGTTGCAAGCAGCGAAGCCTGTTGCGCGTTCCAATTCGCAACCTCGAGTCGATGTCCGTAAGCATGGGTCGGAAAGCCATGGCATTGTGGACGGCAACGCGGACAGACCTGTGGACGGGCGCTGAGGATCCAGAACAGGGTGATACAACAGGCCGAGATACGGTCCGCTCGAGGTCACATGCGTGAACTATCCATGTCTCTTCTTGGGAAGCTGCCAGTGCAGGGTATCGCTTCCAGCTCGAGGCGTAGCGGGGAAAGAGGTACGTCCGGCACGGAGTCATTGCCAAGCTAAGCAGCTGCAACAAGTAATTGGACAGCGAGGATCTCGAAACCGTTGCATCTCGTGATATCTAGAATTCTCCCTCCAGATTGAGTGTCGAAAGCTTGCAGAGGAATCTGTCGAGACGATTTTCACTGCAGGAACCGGGAACTTCAGGCGATGGCTTCAGCGACTCATGGTCCAGACCTGGTACCAAGCCAGTGGAAGCGACACTTCGCCAAGCTGTGTTTGTGAAGAGTCCACGTGGAAGCCCTGGAGGATTCGGCAAACCTGTACGTTGACGCCTCTCCGACCGTTCTCGTCCCAAGAATCACGGGAGTGCTGCAGGTTGGCTGCAACGAGGTGGCACAAGCTACGGGCAAATGACTGCGATCCTGGCCATGGGCACCTTCTGCCTTCGAAGCGTCTTGCCGATTGTGGTGAGAGACTACGAGTTACTGCTCAGCCACGTCTCAGCAGATGTCGATCGGGATAGGAGATTGCATGGGTGAGGCTCGGTCATGGCGGCAAGAGAATGATTCAAAGATCTGAGACTCGGTTCATAATCTTGCAGTTGACCTATGAGTGTGTAATTTTGTTCCCTCAGGGCCGTGTTCCTACGCGTGCATTTACAGTGATCAGAACGCGGCATGCGATGGATGTTGCGAGCGTTGTAGTGCTTTTTTGGTTTTGTATGGCTGATCGAGGCCACCTAATCGGTGCTGAGCGAGTCCAAAGCTCATACAGCCCTTGTGGCCTCTCGGGAGCGAGGAAGGCGTGCCGGGACTCTCAGCTCCTAGCTGCGTAGTTCTGCTTCCATATCCGGTCGAACTTCTCCTTATCCACTGCAAACTCTCTCGCGTACTCACACTCCATCTCGTGCATCTTGTTTCCGCAAAGCACTAAGCTGTGTAGAGGCTTACCCAAATCAGCCTCCGTAAGCTCTTCCAGTGTGCCAGCTACAATCTGCTCTCCCTCGCTTCCCAGTCGAGCAACACCGATTGCCAACTTCTCCTTTCCGCATACATCAGACTTGCGCGTCTCTTCTATTTCGATCATCTGGCTCGCACACTGGGCAACTGACATGAACCGTGGTGGCTCGTACACGATCTTGCCTCTTGCCAATGCCTGCAAATTCGGCTCCTTCACCTTGATGTCGAGCAACACTAGGGTGTGCAGCCCGAGACTGACATTCTCTGCGATGCGGTCGTAGAAGCTGTCGGGTTTCCAGGACTCCGTGAAGAAGACCATGGACACAGTCTGGCCGAAGTTGTAGAGACTCAGTCCGGTTGCACCGACCGCGGTCAAGATGGAGGCATTGGGCAAGGTTCGAGTGGGAATCGGAGGCTCGTGCTGACGGCAGCGGAGGGCCAAGTCGGTATGTGTAGTAGCACTGAATGGATCGCCCACGACCAGAAAGGCGACGTCCTTCTCATGGGCTTCTGCTAGGATTTCATCCGACTGTGACTCGACCTTTTCGCGGTCGGCTATGATGATTGAGCGCCCATAGTAGGCTTCCTACTACATAGCGATCTCGTCAGTATAGTGAGCCTTTTGCTCCTCGCGACTCGACGTGTATAATCGCACCAATGCGTCTTTCTCGACGAGCAGAACAGCGGTATATGCTTCCAAGTATACACGCTCGGCCTTGCGGACGATTTCCAGGCCTTTGACGGAAATATCTCGCTCATCTGCAAGACCCAGACCAATTATGTACAGCATGGTTGTCGATTGCAGTCTGCTCGTCGACTCTGTGCTGTCACGCGTGAAGTGTTATGAATTTGCAGATGGAGATGTCGCACTCCAAACGGACTAGCTTAGCTGAGGAGCAAGCGGACCGTTCCTCTAGTGCTTGCTTAGATCGAAACCTTATTGAGAGCCGCACAACGTCGCTCCTCTTAACTCTCACTGCATCTCCACGCATCAACATCGCGCATTCCAATCGTATGATCCGCTTACGATTATTTTTGATCCACGGTTGAAACGAATTTGTCTCTCTGCTCTTCATGCGCATGGAGATTGTTCAACATGGCGGATAACAAGGCTAAGTACCGGACAGAGATCCAACAGGTGCGTATTCTACTCCTCGTGTCAGGAAAGCAGCAGCAACCAGAGCCAGGAGCGAGTGTTTCTCCGGCTTATGAGGACAGCCACGACACACCATGCCCGAAAGAATCGCTCCTGAGGACAGGGCTATGCTGAGAATCGTAACTTCATTACCGGGCGCACCGCGAATGGTCAATATGTATCCAAGAATGCCGGGCCTCACACTTTCCTACCACGGTGCGACTTCGACGCTCCTGCTCTGTCCTCACGAGGTTGGCAATGAGCAAGGCCCCCGTCTACTATAAAGTCCTTGCCACCCGGACGGGCAATAGTGCATCATCACATCTACTCATCGCTTTTGTGTTGGCTATCTCAACCCAACAACTTTACTCACCTATAGCTGATCGATCATTTCAACCATCAATTGTGTGTATACTTCTCGCAGCACCTTCTGGCACAAGCGATACAACTAGCCAAGTCCTCCACGGATAGAGTAACGACAGCCCCCCTTCGGGCCCCATGGATGGTGAATTTGGCGACCATTCGACGCGCATGATCAGGCTTCCATTCGGTGCTGAGATTGAAATGGCTTGCGATTACACTGCCGGTGCAGAGCAATCCGCACAAGTCGCTCCTGAGCTGCCGCAGTCCCACTATGACGAAGCCTTCTCACCAACAAACATGCCGTCTCTCACGCATGAAGAGGGTCGGACGGAGTCTTTCAACCAGTCCATGGGACAATCTGCACAAGAAGACCTACGTAGATCAGGTCTTTGGGCTTCCCATCTCGTTCGACGTACCTCACTGTCCACCCGATCAGACGACAGCGACACCACGAAAGCCTGGGATCCCAATGAACCATCTGAAGTCGCTTTCCGAGAGCAGAATCCACCAAACCTGCGAGCGGTGAAGAGCCAATGTGATGCTGCGCTCCAGGCGCCTAGCAGACCAGATTCAGAGACGACTCTGCGGCCGACAACTATGATACAGACTGTCGCTGCGCCGGTGTCCCACCAGACAGTTTCCCCAGCTCGAGAAGATCCCATCCTGCCTGCAGAGAATGAAACAACGGTCCGGCGCCCGATGTTCATCACTTCACAGATCAGCAAGCCAAAGGACAAAGGTTCCTCTTTCTTGCAAAGATCAACGGAGACTACGACAGTGCAACCTTCACTTTCGACGGGCTCCGCAAGGACTGAAGGATCTTCCCGTGCACCGCCGTTCGAGCTTCGGTTTGCACCCAGCCTTGGGGAACGTTTGCGGTCTTCTGACACTGCCGCTACCTCATCATCGGCTAAGCAGTCCCAGCCAGCAGAGCTTCCAGCTACCAAAGATGAGGCATTGGGACAAACGGGTGCCGAACGAAATGAGAGTAGGCAGCTCAATGGCAAAGCCAAGAGAGGCCGACCAAAAGGTGTCAAGAATGGCCAAGGCAGAACAGGCCATGCCGCTGCAGCGAGGAGACTAGAGGCAACCCAGGAGAGTGGAGCACGGCATGATCAGGGTTTGGCAGGGAACAAAGAAGAGCCAGAGCCCAAGCGCCAACGAGCACTACCACATCCAGTCGACAAGGTTTCCAACGCTGCTCAAATCCGCAAAGAATCCGCAGACGTGAATGCGTCTTCCGAAGAGGCCAAGGTTGCTATTGAGAAGCCATGGCAGACTCCGCTTGCGAAGGCGGCACTTGGATACTCTGACAACGTGCAAGACTTGCTGCGGAATAATCCGACACATCGTCTTCAAAGGCTACTTCACCAATACGAGGACCGCCCAGCACCACCATCTCAGCCGTGGATGCCAAGCAACGGTATTCAGAGCAGATATCGCGACCTTCGTCGCTAGGCGCTTCAGCATTCCGAGTTCTGCACTGATCAATTCGATCGTTATCTGGATGAAGCACAACGAGGAAATTATCCGTCATCGTCCTTCTTTTGATCTCGCAAGGTCTGCAAATGTAGAAGCTGGCGCATGGACGATCAAGGTTTATGGCGGAACATTCCACGGACGATGTCGCTGGTCTGCTCAGCTTGTTCACTGCTAACCCTAGAAGCCTGGCTCTGGTTGCTGATTATTGTTCTCTCTGTACTTATCTTTCGTTTTGTAACTTTCGATACTGATCTTGCAATACAGATGATGTTCGTTTCGGGTGAAACAGGCGATCCTTCACCCGAGACTACCAGCATGATTGAAAACATCGTCCAGCAACAGGTCATGGAAATGCTCCGGCGGGCAACAGAACTAGCAGCCCGTCGAGGAGTCCGAACCATCAGCACCGACGACCTCATCTTTCTCATCCGCCACGACAAAGCGAAAGTCAGTCGTCTACGCACATTTCTATCCTGGAAAGACGTCCGCAAAAGCGCCAAGGACAGCGACGACAAAGGCGGCGGCGGCGCAGACGCAGGCGGTGTTGACGAGTTCGATCTCGCCGGCAACGATCCCACTCTCGGAACAGGCCCGAGCGTCGGCACACGCAATAGCAAGAACAAGAAAGCCAAAGTCGGACTTCCGTGGGATGTCTCTTCTTTTTACATTGAGCAGGTGCCCGAGCGCGAAGACGAAGAAGACGAAGAAGAGGAAGAAATGAACGCGGCTACCCTGCAACGCCTCAAGCAAGCCGACGAACGAACCAAAGGCATGAACGCAGAAGAATACCTCCACTTCTCCGAATGTCGCCAAGCATCCTTCACCTTCCGCAAGGGCAAACGTTTCCGCGAATGGGCGGGTTTCGGCGTCGTGACGGACAGTAAACCCAACGATGACATTGTGGACATCCTCGGTTTCCTGACGTACGAAATCGTCACCCTCCTGACGGAGGAGGCGCTGAAGGTGAAGGCGGCCGAGGACGCTCTGAAGCGGGAAAGCGGCGGGGATGAAGAAAAGCGAGGGCGGAAGAGGCGACGGGAACCGGGCTTGTTCGACCCGCCCGAGGAGGCCAGGACGCCGGTGGGACGGAAACATATCCAGGAGGCGTTTCGACGCTTGCAGATTCCCGAGAAGAAGAGTCGCTATCTGCATCATGTCCCGCGGGGGAATTTCCAGAGGCCGTTGAAGTTGATTTGATGAGAAAGGTTGGTGGTGGGGTTTCGGTCGTGTGTTGATGGGGGTTTTTGGGAATGATTGAGCGATGGTGTTGTTTGGTTGGCTGGCTGGTGATTGTTAGGTTACATTCTCTCTTTTTCGTGGGCTTTTAATTATTGCTTGCATTCTTGTGTTATGTTTTGCTTGAGAGACATAAATATTGGAGCTGTATACTTCGTGTCATTTCAAACCCCGACTCAAGTGTCCGACCGAACATTGTAACATGTAACTAACTGCTCAGAAGGTGGTTATAATATACGTCTGTCGAAGGCATTCATGGGTAAGGTAGAATAGTCTGTCTATATTCTGTACAAAAAAAGGGGGCTCATCATTCTTATCCCATCATCTGGTATCCCATCCCATCTCATCACCCCTTAGGCAAAATCAAGCATGTATGCATGTGTACAGTCGTTCCCATATCGCCTCTATCCGCCCCGAAAGAAGAAAAAAGACACGTTCGGCCTGTTTACCTCCCACACTGACCCATCCATCCATTCATCCATCAAACGTCTTCGCAAATGCGATTTCAACCATACTTCAAAAATCAAACAATCCCGTACACTTTGCGAGCAATGAAATAACAAACCGCACCAAAAGCCACCAATCCAGCCGTGATGGAGAAGAACCAGGTCAGATCGCCTTCAATGTCTTGTCCGGGGACCCAGACGTTCATGCCCCACATGCCCGTGATGATGTTCATGGGGAGGACAATGGTGCCGAGGACGGTGAGTTTGCCGAGGACGTCGGCGTTTTGTTCGGCGCGCTCGTTCATGCGGATGTTGATCTGGGCGACGTAGTTACCGTGCGCGCGGGAGAGGAGACTGTACACGGATCTGTTAGTAATGTGGTTGATATAGGACATGAAGGAATGGGCTGGCGTACTTTTCGTAGTGTGCCAGGTTGCCCGTCATGGTAACAATGTGGTCCTGGATATCACCAAGGTACAGACCAATCTCACTCCGTGGCGCCACTTCCCAATGTTCGTTGCATCGCTTCGCGAAGCCCTTGATGACATCCGCCTTGTTACCCAAAAGGCGGTACAAGGACATGACTTTCTTTCGGCCCTCGCCGACTTTGCGCAGCATGTCGCCACCGCTCTGGCCTGCCGTCTTCTCGCCTTCAGCCTTGGCGGCGCCCATATCGGCCTGGTTCTGCGGCGTCTTGGGTCTCTGCTCTTTCGGTGCGGCCTTGTTCTTGTTGCCCTCCGCGGCATCTGCTGCTGTAGTATGCATGTAGAGGATATCCTCATCAATAGCATCAACCTCATTTTCAATCTCCGACACCAGTGGGCCGTAAACGTCCGTCACATCATCAATAATAGCGTAACTGATCCAATCAGCAGACGGGCTCATATAATCGTTCAGCTGTCGAATTCGGCGTCGCACGTTGGCTGGATGAGGACTCATGGAGTGGTGAAAAGAGATCACGCCATGTCGGAATACAACCACGTACAGGTTAATGGGTTCCATGTAGTCTTCGCTGTCGCGGTCTTGTTCGAAGGTGCGGTAGTTCACAAAGTAATAAGATGGGAAGAGTTCGACCTTCTCGCGCGGCTCGTCCATGAGAATATCTTCTGATGTAAGTTGATGGATGCCGAAGGCCTTGGACAATATTTTCATCTCTGTCTCTGTTGGCTTCAAAACGTCAAGCCAGAAGGTTGGCCGTGGACCATAACGCTTCTTCTTCGGCTGGGGAGTATTGTGTCCAGATGAAGGGACGGGTTCCAGTACAGTCTTGCTGGTAGCGGCCGACGGGACAGTGCTACCAATCTCACTCGGTGCTCTCTCAGGACGTAACGCAGGGTCACTAGGAGCGCGTTGTGGCAATGGAGGCCTCTCCAGTGCGTTGTCGTCCTGGTTACCATCGTCCTCGTCATCACTATCGTCGCTGAGCTCCACCGGGTCTGGAAGAAAGAGCTCCCTGAAAGTCATGTCGTCCTGCAAGTCACTTATGGTTCGGGCATGAATTGTACCATCCAGGGTCTCATTGAAGTAGGTGAATCTGAAAGGAGAATCGTCTTCTTCTCGGTGCCAGATGGTTTTCGCAGGCCGCAGACGGCCACCAACCATGACAGGTTCAGAGATCTTCTTCGCCCTTAGGACTTCCTGCTGAGTACGCTCTTCTTTCTCTTCCCGACTCCACTCCTCGAGGATCTCGAGATCAGGCCAATGCCCTCCACGCCTACGTCGCCGTCTCGCGGAATCATCACGATGCTCATGGTGGCTCTCATCTTCGTCATCGTCGCCAGGAAAACAAACATCCCGTTCAGCCAGCTCGACCCCAGTCGGTCTGCGACGAAGGCCTTCGGGTGAGGCACTGGAAAATCGGCGGTCACCCAGTAGATCATCATCGTCGTCGTCGACGTCTACAATGGCATCTCGCCCGCGATCCGAGCTTGCGGACTTCAAGAATGGATCGTCCATGATACCGATGGTAGGCGAAGCCGGCACCGAGGGAGGATTATTCACATCGTGTGGCTCCTCGATAAGGTTATTGTGCGTGGTGGTAGCAATGTCCAGCTTTCTACGACTCTTGCTCGAGTTTTTGGAGGTGATTGACATTCTTCTCCCACCGCCGCTCTTGTGCGATCCAATGTGACTCTGGTTGCCATATGCATATCCACTGTTAGTGCGGGAGTGCTCTGGTCGACTCTTCGTCCGATTGCGATTATGGAGCAGCGGCGTGCGATCGTTGGCCTGGTCCCCCTCGTCTTCACTGATCGCCGTTTCGTGAGCATATCGTCCCGAGGAGAAAGGCATTGCAGACCTGACGAAACTCTTGAGTGTATCCCTCCTGCTCCTCACCGGCGCATGCTCCCGGTGATCGAGCAGAGCCTCGCTGTCGAGACTGGTGTTGCTGCGGTTTCCCTGACTCTGCAGACGGTAGAAGCTGGCCTGGTTGGCATTGGCCCGTGACGCCTCAGCGAGACTCGGTCGGTCTCCGCCTGCGCCGTCCCCATCGGCAGTACTCTCCGTCGCCTCGCTGGGAGCGATGAAGCTCTGCCGTCTGTTCTTCCTCTTGCGCCCGGCTCGGTGTCGCTTCTTCTTATTAGGCTTGCCGTTCTCGATCGCAGGGGCGGAGGTGGGTGGTGACATAGCAGCAGACGAAGTAGCGGGTGCTGGTGAGGCATTTTGGGCGATATTGCCTTTGCTGGCGCCCGCACCGGAGCTCATCTTTGCGGCTCTTGCCCCCTCTCAGGAGGTTGGCTGTCGAGTCTCTTCGAGCCAATATCCCTCTCCTCCGCTATCCCTGCCCGGCTTTATCCCGTGGGCTTATCGTCTCGAATGGAACAGGGCCGACATGCGAAAGACGTCCGATAGCGACAGCGTGATTCGATTCGTATGGACAGAGGTGGAAAAAAAAATGGAAGGCACGGGAACGGAGAACGGAGAGGAAGACTGCAGGGCCGTCGTGGAAGCTCGGGAGCTCAAAGTCAAAAGATGAACTTTCCTGTAGGTGGCGTTTCGCTCTGAGCCGCCCGGTCGCAGAGAGGAATTGGTGTTGTCGCTTCACCCGTTCGCCTAGGAGATCATCACGGGAAAGACGATGCACGAGTTGGTACAAATGGCGTACGTCGGATCGGGGAGGTGGAAGGCGTGAGAGAGGCAGAGGGAGAGCGTTGAGAGAGGAACCGGTCACGAGATCTCGCTCGCTTCCGTGAATCGACGCCTCATCCCAATGCAGCAGGTGAGCACACGACACCCGGAAGCTAGTCGTCATCTTCTCCCAGGCAATCTTAGGCGCCACAGCACGCCATGCACTGCAAGTAGGTGGGGTTCCATGTCTAGTGATATCATGTTGACCCAGGAATCGATAGGGCTGCCTTGATGGATAGTTGGCCGAAGCGACTGTCACACGGAAAGGGAAAGGTCTCTTTAGAAGCCACGATTCGAATTTCCATCCGAACTGGAGCGGTGAGGGTGTTTGGACAGCGGAATCCGTGTGACCATTATCATTGACAGCCGCGGGTATCTACTCACGAGCGGATGTGCATCCTGCGCGTAGGAGCCAAGGACCAAGGGCCACCATGCATCGGTATCCTACATGAACCCAAGAACTTCCCTCTCCTCAACACGATGCCTTCCAAGCCCAAGAAATGTACTCCAGACAGCACGAGCTCCAACGTGGACAAAGCGTGTCGTATCATCAACCACTATACAATTGGCACGCTTACTCTACCAAACAACACGACACCGATGTCTTCACCAGCCTCCTCCATCTCTTCATTGCCACAGACATAACTTCCCACTCGCCGTCCCGGCACCCACCCAATCCATGGTAGGATGGAACTGAGCGACAGCCGGCACCGCTGTGATCGCCTCCCCTCCCAGCTGTGCCAATTGCTGGCCCTTGCCAGTGTAAATGTCCACGAATCGATTCATGTTGCCGATAACGAAACGCTGAATTCCATCCCGAGGCTGCAGTTGCCACTGTGCTCGCAAAATAGTGACCCATCGACCCGTCTGGTTATTGTGAGGCACGATGGTCGCAGGCTTCATTTCCTCGTCATCCAGCGCCTTGCCAACCTTCCAATCCCCCGCGTCCAGGAAATCGTAGATCTTCACTGTGTCGTCGTAAGAAGCTGTAGCGACCTGACCGGCCGAGTTGAACGCCGCGTGCGAGACGGACAATTTGGACAAGTGCTCGCCAACAAGCCCAGGAAGACGCCAATCTTTCTTTCCATTAATCTTACGAAGGTCCCATATCTTGAGCATGCGGTCCAGAGAAGCTGTTGCCAGGATGTGGGGGTGTGCTGGGTGGAGAGAGAAGCCTCCAATTTTCTTCTCCGACAATTGCATCATCTCTCGCCCTTGGTCTGAAGGGGTCCGCATATCTTTCATGCCGAATTCGCCGTTCAGTGTGGTGAAATGTAGCATGTTTGGGTCCGCGTGGCTGATCTGTACGCCGGACAGAGGCTCATCGGCACTCTTGTCCGTCGGTGCGTACACTTCCACCGCCGTGCCCTTCTGCAAGTCCAGCTTGCGTATCGAGGAATCGTATGAAGCAGAATAAAGGGCATTCTGATCATGCGGCGAGAATTGAAACGCGCTGATCGTTCTGGTGTGAATCTTGAATGTGGTAATTGCCGGCTCGACCTCCTCATCCACGTCTCCATCTTCGTCTGCATCCTCCGCCTCTTGCTTGATCTGCGTCGGGCTAGTCTGAGACGCGTCGAATAGGCCTAGACTTCCCAGCTTGTCTCCTGCAAACACCAACGCCTTCTCTTCCGTAGGATGAAAGCCGAGCGCGTATATCCTCTCCGGTGTGATCTTGATACGATTGGGCTCCGCTCCTTCCCACAATTGCAGGCTGCTCATCCGCTGTCTAAGCTCTTTCAGTTCTTTATCCGTCGTATCCTTGACATCTTGCCCAGTGAACGTCCTTTCGCCCGGATTTGCTGGTCCAACGGTGCTCAACCAGTTCCCTGCTCTGTTCCAGTTGCTGCCATTGACTATCGCGTTGTGCAGATCAATGTCTTCGCTAACACGCTGTCTCTTGATTTGTTGTTCCTGTTTGAATGCTTCCGCGTCCGCCTCTGACTTCTGCTGCGCTACCTCTGAGTCGGCGATGATGCCCTGAAGACGTGCAGACGTGCGTCGCGGGCCATTGTTCTCCTCTTTTTTGATCTTCTCAACCGGTCTCTTGCGCTTTAGACCTGCAGTAGAAGAACCTTTCGGCTTCGATTTCGGTCCCAGACCCGTGTGTTGCGCATCGAGTTGTAGTTGTTGCAGTAGTGCTTGGTTCTTGGCGATCTTCTCCTGTCGGGCTCGTTCGTACTCGCTCAGGCCTTGGTTCTTTTTGGGACCCATCTTGTAGGTATTCAACTCGGTATCTATACACGGGACGGTACTGGAAGAGCATACGGAAGTACAAGGGTTGATGTACAGCCATAAACTTCGAGTCGATCTATGACGAGGTCGCGTCTGCCTATCGTCGACGCGTCTTAGCGCGTCTGATAAGTGAATGACTAATCAGAGCCAGGTACCCCAGGCTCGTCCTATGCTTCAAGACCTCGTTGCATCTCCATGAACAACGATTGAAAGATTTGCAGCTCGACCGGTGGTTAAGTTCCGATGATATGATGGAAGCTATACAGCGTCCGAAGTACGATGGTCTCTGCACAAGGCACACGTTACACGTTTGGAAGACGCATGTGGAATTTGACGACGAACACTCGCTGTCTACCTCGAGTTCAGCGCATCACCCTGGGCCTCCCTGTCGAGCCCGTATGATCAGCACGTCTCTGTGCTGTCTTGTGCGAAAGACTGGAATCCGGAACAACGATTGTTGATGCGGCTAGTCACCTCAAACGCTTCAATTTGACAGTTGCGACTGTATGGCATCGTCCGCATGTGAGACAGGGCTGCGGCACGCCGGGTCTACTGAGTTACCCGGTTGTGAACTGGGCGGTCAACAGCATGAATGGCTGATGAGCCCTGCGTTGTCCTTCTCACGTTGAGAAAGGCCTCGGAAACTGAGAAAGCACAGGAGAAGTACTGACATGCAATGCTGTGCCAGACGCTCTTCGATTTGATGTTTCGACTTCGACTCTGACAAGGCTTGCTAGAATTGGATGCGGAGACCCAAGTGACGAGAGCAGTGACCTTTCTTGGAAGAGAAGTGTCATTGCCGACGGAGGCGCAAATGAGGTGATTTTGGAGGGGCTATGATATCATCATGTCGTATGGCGGGGCCCCTTCCTCTCGTGCATCGACCTGACATTAAACACATTGAATGATCAGTACACTTTCAAACCCAAACAACAATCGACAATTTCTGACATTGAGCATTCGACATTTCCTTTGGTAAGTCGACGACATGTCGAAGATGATATTGCAGAGGACGTTTGCTGCCAGTTTCCGACGAGCGAGACCAGGGGCAGTTTGTCGGCAGCAACCCGTGCTCAGTGTTTCGTGCGGGCAATCAGTGTAAAAGGGACGGAGAAACCGAGCAATGGCTGACAATCAAGCCGCAGATACTCACTATCCAAACGAACAATCACATCGACCGCCACCAAGATGTCCGCCCAAGACCCATACACCCAGAAGAACCTCGAGGAGCCATCGCTCAAGGAGAAAGTGGAGGATTTGACCCAATTCATCGACAGGGCCAAGTTCTCGATGCTCACAACCCACTCTAAGGAGGGTGTCCTTGCAAGCAGATGCATGGCTGTTGCTGGAAAGGTAGGCCGGACGAATGGAAGGACAAGATGGAAGAGTCGCTGATGAAAACGCAGGAGGGTAACGGCGTCGACCTCATCTACCACACCAACAACGAATCTGGCAAGACGGATGATCTCGCCACCAGCCCGGATGTGAACGTTGCTTTCCTCGACTCCTCCGGTGAGTGGGCTTCCATCTCCGGCAAGGCCACCGTCGAGACCGACCGGGCGAAGGTCAAGGAGTACTACTCTCCTCTCCTCAAGGCATGGCTCGGCGACCTTGGTGATGGCAAGCACGATGGTGGCCCAGAAGACCCGCGTATTGGGTTGATCAAGGTGAAGGCGGAGACGATCCAGTATGCCGTGAGCCGGAGGAACTTCATCACCAGCACCATCGATGTGGTGAAGGGTGCGGTGACTGGAGAGGTGCCAGCCATCAACAAACTGAGACACCTCGGCACGGAGGAGATTCAGCAGTGTAAGCCACAGTGCATTCGTAAGATCGTTTGGGTCGAGGCTGACAATGATTCAGGGCGGGCTTCTGCTTAAGTCAAGACGACATCGACAGATGCATGGATCGACCCCAGATGGGTACGACATGAAGGGTAACAGTCGAAATTCTTCGATGTGGATGCCGTAGAAACAACGGATAGACAAATTCACAGAAGCTCACAGCTTGAGCACTTTCTGCCCCAAGAAAATGTCGAACAGGGACGTTTGTGTACGCAAGCAAGCAAGCGCGTCCTTCGTGTGCGAGTGTCGAATGACGTTGGCGCTGGCGGTGCATGTAAGCTTGGTGTACTGCGATACTTTCACTTGTGATAGTTACGCACTCGCGGGCTTGAGATTGCAGATGGTCGTCTGATCAGCTTCCTGTTTGGAAGCTTTCCAGCGTGGCGGGACAGAGTTCATGTCGTGCCAGGATATGCTGTCCCACCTCCGCTTGGCTCGTGGTCAATGCCATTGCCCTCGACAACTGAATTGAGATGAAGCTGATGATGAAGAAGATTGGAGAGTTATTTTTCCGGCAGTGGATCTCCGTCCCGGGCGAGCATCTTGATGCTGGTATAAACGTGCGCAGACTTTCCGATGTGATTCGGTGGTGGGATAAGGTGGTGGATAAGCTTCACGGCAGTCCCGCCAACGCGCACGAGCTTTGGTAGAGAGAGAGGGTGGAGTTTTGCATGGAATTGACCAATCACAAGGGGCAAATGGCAGCAGCGCTCTCTTCGGCTCTTTCCTCCGCCCTGCTGCTGCGAGACACAGTTGGGAGCGAGCTCTTGGTTGTTGCATTCTTCTGCCTTTCCACCTTTCCGTCTCTTCACCGCACCACCGACAACACCATCTTGTGAGTGAGAGGGAAGAGAGCATTGAGCTGGCGTAGCACCAGCTCCGGGTATCCTTCAGCATGAGGTCCGTACCACCACCGACCCGGCCCTTGACTCGCCTAGCTCTGCCGCCCCACTGGCTGCTCGCTGCAAAACATCCCTAGCTAATCCCTTTCGTCTGCAAACAGGTTCGGACAGCAGTTGCGAAGCTCCCTCATCAAGGACTGGTACTACCACTACATCGCCTACGACGACCTCAAGAAGTCCCTGCGAACCGATTTCCAGCATGCTCCGCTTGTCCAGCAGGGCCACCAGGGCAGCAAGAAAGGTGCTTGGACGGAGGAAGATGAGCAGCGATTCGTCAACCAGCTAGAGCAGGAGCTCGATAAGGTGTTTACCTTCCAGAAGGTCAAGAGCCAGGAGATCATCCGGCGTATCAAGGCTAGTGAGAAGGAGGTCAGTGAGGTGATTGCTCGCTCCGAGGCGGCGCAGGTTGGCACCGATGACCAGGCCAAAGCCAATGCTCCCACCGAGGACGAGTTCATGCTGCTGGAAGAAGACCTCTCGGACATCATTGCGGACGTGCACGATCTGGCCAAGTTCACGCAGTTGAACTATACTGGGTTTCAGAAGATCATCAAGAAGCATGATAAGCAGACGCATTGGCATCTGAAACCCGTCTTTGCTGCGCGATTGAATGCCCGACCATTCTTCAAGGATGATTACGATGTTACCGTCGTCGATCTTTCGAAGCTGTATGACCAGGTCCGCACGCGAGGCAATCCGATCAAGGGAGATTCTTCTGCTGGCGGGAAGCAGCAGAATTTCGTGAGACAGACGACCAAGTACTGGGTGCATCCGGATAATATCACGGAGCTCAAGCTCATCATTCTCAAGCACTTGCCGGTGCTGGTCTTCAATCCTAGCAAGGAGTTTGAGAAGAAGGATTCTGCAATCTCATCCATCTACTACGACAACCCCGAGACGTGGGAGCTGTACGAGGGGCGTTTGAAGAAGACAGAAGGTGCAGAGGCGATTCGTCTGCGCTGGTACGGCGGTATGGATGTGGACACCATCTTCGTGGAACGGAAAACACACAGAGAGGACTGGACGGGTGAGAAGTCTGTCAAGGCTCGATTCTCCACCAAGGAGAAGAACGTCAATGCCTATTTGAAGGGTGATATGACGACGGAGCAGGTCTTTGAGAAGATGCGAAGGGACGGCAAGAAGAGCGAGCAGGAGATAAACGATCTGGAGCAGCTTGCCAAGGAGATCCAGTTCCGCGTGATCGACAGGAATCTTGTGCCTGTATGCCGCTCGTTCTACAACAGAACTGCTTTCCAGCTGCCGGGCGATGCACGTGTGCGTGTCTCACTGGATACCGAGCTAACGATGGTGCGCGAGGACAATTTGGATGGCAGGAAAAGAGCGGGGGACAATTGGCGCAGAATGGATATCGGCATCGACTACCCGTTCAGCCAACTTCCTCCTGAAGATGTTGAGCGCTTTCCATACGGCGTGCTGGAGGTGAAGTTGCAGACTGCCATGGGACAAGAACCGCCAGAGTGGATTCGGGAGCTCACCGCGTCGCATCTGGTGGAAGCTGTGCCCAAGTTCTCCAAATTCATCCACGGTTGTGCGACCCTCTTCCCGAATCGCATTGATCTGCTTCCTTTCTGGTTCCCGCAGATGGACGTCGATATTCGCAAGCCGGTCACACACAAATTCGGTATCGAACGACCTGGTCAGAGCACGGATAACAGCACGAGCACTGCTTTGGACGACGACGATAGCGAGGATGAAATGGACGACGATGATAGAACGATTCAGGGCGCTGAAGATGATGAGAACTTAAGGAGATTGCGCGCGGCGCGGGATGCTCTTGAGCAACATGAAGAAGAACGACATCTGAGCAATGCGAACGGAGATGCGAACGTGATGGACGAAGAAGAACGAATGGCACATAAGCCGCTCGATTATACCGAGAACGACTACCCTCTGTACGACTCAGACGACGAAGAAGAAAAGCTGGCGGAAGCGAAACGCGTCGGAGGATGGACGTACCGGTTCAAGTTGATGCAGAGCTATGCCAGTGCTTTTGGCGATCGACTACTTTATACGCTCAAGTACGCTACTCCCTTCCCCAAGCCGACCCAAATTCCCGACCGCGAGGGAAGAATGGGGATTCCTGCTGGACGAGGTGTGAGTGAGAAGCGATTCAAGGCGCCCAAGGGCAAGAAGATCCACGTTCCTGTTAGAGTGGAACCGAAGGTGTCTTTTGCTGCGGAGAGGACGTTTTTGGAATGGGTAAGTGACACTCCTTTCTTCCCTACCCTATCCCATCACACACCAGAACGCTATTAACATGGTACTTTTGGATAGCTCTCCTTCTCCATCATCCTGGGTTCCATCGCCGCGACGCTCCTGAATTTCGGCGATTCAGTTAGCATGGCCGCCGCGACATCCTTCACCGTCGTGGCCGTCATCTCGCTCTTCTACTCTATGGCCATTTTCCTGTGGCGAGTGGATCGCATCAAGAAGCGCAAGGCGATCAGTTATCACGATAAATGGGGCCCTTCGGTGCTCTGTCTCATGCTTGTGGCCTGCGTTGCTGTTGCGGTGGGGTACAGATTCAAGTATGGCGGTGAGGGGGATCTGAGGGGACGTCATTGAGTCTGCGTCTGAGGACACAATGAAAAGCGCCGGTGTGGAATTATCATCGAAGTGTGTGTGTGTGGTGTACACGACAAGTTTGTGCAGAAAAGTGTGGATAATGTACAGTATGGCATATGTTTGTACTTTTCTTTCGCCTCTTGGTGAGATGCGCGAGGGATCGATCTTGTTGCCGCTTCCCTTCGACTCTAGCGCATTTAATTCTTCTGTCTTATCTAATCTATATATTTACACGGAAGATTACAAAGATTTCATAGGCTGCGTACAGCATTGATAGCAACGAGATCGTCACCACCACTGGAGAAGGCGACAGACCGCCCGCGCCTGATCGCGTAGCCGTGGTCGTCTCCGAGGGAACTACTCCTCCTGTTGTCGTCGTAGAAGTTGTTCCCGCGCTCGTCTCTCGCGTCGTCGTACTCATCGTACTCGTCTCCCCCTCCGCCGCCCCCTTCGAGTCAAAAGCCGTAACAGCCCTCGTGAACGTCGTCTCCGGACCCTTGACGACAACCGACGTCCCATTAGCAGAATACGTCGTGCCGGAAACCGTGATAACCGGACCACCGGGGATGAAAGTCTGGGAGCCCACGAGGAGGGCCGGGAGGCTGGAGACTGTAATCACTTGCGGAGGAGGGGCGGGGGTGTTGAAGGGGAGATTTGTAAGGGAGGTGGCATGTCCGTTGATGTAGATTTCGTTCGCGCTGTTGCCGCTGCGGGCGAGGGAATATGTTGTTCCCGCGACGACGGTGGCGGAGCCCGGGAGGAGGGTTGGGTCGGCGGAGGGGAGGAACGAGGGGAGGCTTTGGATTTGGATTTGAATTGTGGTGGGTGTGGCGACGAGGCCGTTGGGGAGGGTGATGAGGTCGGAGGGGAGGAGGGTGGCGGCTTGGTGGCCGTTGATGTAGATTTCGGTCGCGCTGTTGCTGGGTGGGAGGGAATATGTTGTTCCGGAGATTATGGCTGCGGAGCCGGGGAGGAGGGTGGTGGAAGGGAGTGCCAGTCCCACGAGGCTGGTTTCAGGGGCGTAGGAGAAATGCTGTGGCGTGGTGGTTAGGGGGATGGAAGAGCCGTCGACGTGGATTGCGGGTCCTGTCTGGTCGGCGCTGATGGTTTGTCCTGCGAATGTCGCGATGCTGCCTCTTGCAATGGTTGTTGTTATTTCTGGCCCTGCGAGGATGATGTTGCTCTGCTCCAGGTGAGCGGAGACTTGTTCTGCACTGGGAGTCCATACAGCCGCGGAGGTATACAGTGTCATAGAAGAGCCGTCGAGATGGACCACAGCCCCGTTTGCTTCAACGCTGATGGTATGACTAGCGAAGGTTGCCTCACTGCCTTGCGCTACGGTAGCCGTACTTCCTGCTCCTTGGATCACAACACCGCTCGGATCTTTTTGAGCCGTGATCCCTTGCGAGCTGACGGTCCAGACAGCAGCTGGACTCTCGACATGGGCTGTTGGCGCGGCTATGCTTCCGAGTAGAGAGGCAGAGTAGCCATCGATTACGACGCCGCTGGTTCGTACGTTGAAAGTTTGAGAGCCAATGATTGCCGTGTTTCCGGGTTCCAGTACGGCGGTCGTGGTTGGGTTGACGACGACCACATCGCTCCCAACGGCGACAGCCGTGTTTCCTGCATTGTTGTTTTCCCACGATGAAGCTTGGCTATTGCTCTGCGCGTTAGATACGACCGATAGTGCCGGAGAGATCGCGTCTGTTGGCTCGGCTTCACCTGAGGCACTGGTAGCGGGATCGTAAGAGAACGACGCTTGTCCATCTGGCGGTTGAGTATCGTCTGAGGATGTGACGGTAGAAACAGCTGCTGCTAAGGAGGATATTTGAGATGGATCTTTGGGGGATGATGCTGTTGCGAGATTGGCACTGCTTTGTGAACCAAGTGCCGACTGTGCTTGCGTAAGAATGTCCCGGGCGTTAGACGAAGCCGCTTCTGGATCTGCCTCATCGCTCGCCGCTGGTTGACTCTGGCCGACGGCTTGCTGGGTGCTCGATGCAACTATTGGATCTTCGCTTGACTGTGCTGGCGCAGGTACTGCGGACGCGCTAGGCATATTCGTAGCAGGAGCAGCGCCTGAGATCGTTGGAGATGGAGAGGCCTTTGTTGTGGCTACTACCTCCGCTTGGCTCGTCGTCTTGGCAGCAGTTGACTCCTTTGGGACAGTCACTGCTGCAGCCGATACCGCGGCATGCAAAGCACTAGGTGGGCTACTCGCCTGTCAGCGTCCCATGCTCCGCAGCCAAGTTGCGTCTACTCACTCATAAACACCCGCGAGCCCTCCCAGACAACTTGCCCACTCAGGCTGCAGGTCACGCACTTCCGCTGGCATAGCCAGCACAGGCTGATAAGGCAGACTCGTCGCGCATACGAATTCGCCGCCCAACGCGCTTGCACATAATGGTCCGCCTGTAGTTCCGAACCGGAGACACGAATAGTTGATCGAATTCGAAGATGACGCGCATCGTGGCTGGCTGGCGTAGATGCTCTGCGGTACTGGAGTCACATAGAGATCCGTGAAGTTGAAAGAGGCGGTCTGCTGCAAGCCTCCATAGCGTGCCCAGCCGTACAAGCTGGATAAGGTGGCAGAGTTGGTAATGGCTACAATCGTGTTGTAGATTGTGCTTCCAACGACCTGGAGTTTGTCAGCTGTGTCGTGTACCGAGAAGTCCTGGTAGGGACAACTTACACTGCAGGAGTCAGAAGCGTACAGCCTATCAAAGGAGATATACACCGTCGGACTTGTCAAAGTAGTGCCGTGCGCCACAGCGGTGACGATACCTGTCGCATTTGCCCTCTCGGTGACAGCGTGCAAAGTACCGTTTCTATACGCTGTCGTAGCAGGAGGCCAATAAAGTAGCTGCACATTGCTTCCGCTGACGCGACATGACTGGCATCCCACCGAACAACCAGGCGCTAGAATACTCGTAGAAGGCCACCAGGAAGATGTCTCAGTCGTGTTGCTCAGAGTCATTGTGGTTACTCGCATACCGACTTTGCCGTCCACTTCGCCGACGACTCCTTCTGTCTCGAGCCAGTTGGATTGTAAGGAAGAGCAGAGGCTGCCTGTGATGCTTGCTTGGGTACAGTCTGGAGTATTCCAAGTTTCGCCGTGGATCCAGTCCTCCCACGCGGACTGACATTGGGAAACGTAAGATGATAGAGCGCATGGTGGTGGTGTGATAGTCGCGTTGGCTTTCCTTGTTACTACCCCGGTGCTAGTGTATGTCGGATATGCTGTGATATGATACGTAGATGTTGTGATGACAGTCACGTAAGTCCTGGTAGGAAAGTTGCCGTTCATTTCCGTAGCAGTGGTCGTGACTTGATACGTTTGCCACGTATCCGAGTAAGACTCTTGAACGATAGCTGTGGTGAACGTCGTAGATTGTGTCCTGCCGCTCGAGCTGGCGTTCCAGTAGCTTTGCCATTCTTGCCAGCACTGGTCTGGTTGAGCAGCGTTGAACAACGTGGTATTTGTGCTCGCTGTGGAGTGACTGATGGCCGTGCCTGTGGAAAGTCGAGTACTCGCAGCCGCTGTGCCTAACGAACTTATCCCGCTCGAAGAAGGCTTTGTAGAGACGCTGTGGCCTTGCAGATTCAATCGCGCTGCACTATAGTCGCCGACCGCGGTTGTTGTTTTCGATGCGCTGTCCGGCTTTGATTCGTTCCGATACCGCGGCCAGACCTTTCGCGAAAGCGTAAATCCATCTGCTGTATCCTGTAGAAGGGACAAGAAAACTAACGAACCAACAAGATGCCGCAACATGACGAGAGCCGCCAACCTCGCCGCAGACAAGCAGAACACAACGGAATGCAGAGCGAAAGCATCGCGGCGACAAGTTCACCTAGCTATAAGAGTACATGGCAAAGTCCATCAACTACCAGTGTGGATGCGCCACTTCGCGCTGCTGTGTCGCCCATCTAGGGTGAAGTTGGTGAAGCTCGAATCCTTCGGTAGGGATATAGGCGCCCAGGCTCCACAAGACACTAAATTTGGACAAGATTCTTGAACTTGAGTGGTGGAAGACTTGGAGCGTACAGAAGCTGAAAAATAATTATTGCAGTCTTGGAATAGGAAATGGGCTTTTGGAGCGCGCTTTGCCTTGAATCGGTCGTTTTTGATCGCAGGCAGGTATCGATTCTGATCTGTGGTCAAGCTCGATGTATTGGGCTTACGGTACCTTTGTTGCTGCTGAAAGCGATACGAATTTTACGAGTGCCGACGTCTGTATCCTAGAAATCAGTTGAATGAAGCTCTACAGCTTGGCCAAGTGTCGCGCTGCTGTTCGAGGTTGACGGCGGAAGCGGGTTGGTGGACAGTAGACCGGCAACTTGACTTCTCCATGGTTGTACTGCTCGTCTTATGATGAAGACGTGAGGGATTGCTGCTTGCAGATCTTCAGCAATGGGCCTCAATATGTTGGAGTAAGAAGGCAGAGCGCAAGCGCTTGGAAGGCAGAGCGACGAGGGCGGGGAGATATCGGGCCAAGAAATCCGGCGTCGACTGGCACATCCAAGTGAAGCGCCGGTGTGAGGAAGAGCAGCAGGTGAGCGGCTCAGCAGGCGGGAGAGATGATTCTGGGTCCAAAGTGCACGCACATTGCCAATCATCTCATGGGCGCTTACCTTAGATGGCGAGGTGATGATTGAAAAGGGCAGCCGCCGCCCCTGGAAACACTGCAGCTCGCTCCTGCTTCGCGGTGGAACACATGCTCTTGCCTGGCCATTTGCACTTGCCCAATGATTGACATGGGCGGGCGACTTTCTGACACTCTCCACGCACAAGACATGAGTAATTTTTGGTTCACCTCCCTCGGGACTTGACGCACGAGGATGCGGTCATCATGGCGAACTGGTGGTATCGGTGCTCTCCCCGAACCGGCCGACGAGTCGCACGCCCTGCAGGTGCACGCCACGCCTTGCCGGGCTCGGAGCTGCGGTGCAAGGAAGATCTGAACAGATTTCTCTCGGCCACGCGAACGGGATGCAGGACGAAGGACCATCGCCTTTGCCGTCGCCAGTAGTGGAGGCGGCCTGGGCCCTGCTCTCAACGACGAGGAGCCGGAACGAAGATGACCCGGAGCACGTGACGAAGCGGGACAGGAGAGCGTCGCCGGGAAGTTGCCGTCAGACCATCGCCCGGGTGGCTTGCGGGACTGTGCGTGCGTGGGGTCAAGCGGCCAATCCCAGCGGTCTATTGGCATCTCGCTTCTCCTTTTCTCCTCCTCTCATCACCCCAACTGGCCAACGACACGCACGCACAACGAGTCCACAACGTCGCCTCTCGCACACGCTTGGCTTGTTGTCGCTGAAACCTCTAAGCCGCCGTGTCAGAATTTGGTTCGGTTGAACGACGAACAGCAGGCGACGACGTGGCAGCCCGACCACCACCAGCGACTCCTGCCCATCTGCCATGGCCGAATCAACCACGCTGGTCTGCACCGCCCACGCGTCTATCCCGTCGCGACGGACCTTTCTCGCGGGCACAGTGGGTCTTCGGGAGCGACCTTGCTGATCGCGCTGTCGCCCGACTCGCCCGAGCTCGTGAGTCTGGAATCGAATCCAGCAACTCACAGAGAGCCCGTGGTCCGTGACTTTACGTTCTGCTTGCGTGGCCAACACGACCACCCGGAAACTCGGGATGGCGGTTTCATCGCTGCTCTGCTCCACAAGCCGCGCCTGCATAGGGAAGGAGACCGACAGGAACAGGAAACACCTCTTCTTCTTCCTCCCACCTCCCTTCGTCTCTCCCAAACACATCCATCTCTGTACAGCCAGCGTCCTTTCTTGCATCGCAATTGCTGCCACTCATTTGAGCAGTTGCTCCTTGCTCTCTCTCGTCCATCTGGACAGTCCTTCGTTTTTCACCTTCTGCCAATTCGCCCTGGTCGGCCTTCAGCGCTCCAGTAGCTGCTCTCCCTTCTCGTACAAACACAGCACTCTACCGACGACAGTCTTCTCCGAACCCCAGCCTTTTGCATCCCTTGGAATCAGCCACCATGTCTCCAATGTCGCAGCTTTCAATCTTGGCATTTGCCTCGACCGTCCTGGCCTCTCCTTACGGACATGGACATGCTCACGGCCATAAGCACCTTCACACTGGAACCGCGCCATATCCCGTCCCAAGCGGTAACAGCACCGGCATATGGGGCTCCACCGGAATTCCGACACAGCAGTCGGCTGCCCCAACTGCTGCCGACCAGACCACTGGCTTCGAGACACTCTACTCGACTGTCAACGTCAACTACGCCTCTGGCTCTGGAGCCTCTGTTGGCGCAGCCGCCGAGGAGACTTCTGCTGCGCAATGTGGCGCCGATGTGACCGTTACCAGCACCGAGAAGGTCTACGTGACAGTTACTGGCGGGCAGGCGTCCAGCGCTCCAGTCTCTGCGGCTGAGGCCTCGTCTTCCAAGCCGGCAACCACTGTCCATGTCACCCAGACCTACACCGCTCCGGGCTCCTATGGCGGCAACAGCTCTGCGGCTGCTCCAGTCTCCTCTAGCTCTGCGGCACCCTCGGCACCCGCCTACTCGGCGCCTGCTTCAAGCAGCGTTGCTAGCAGCAGCAGCGAGGCCGCTCCAGTCTCATCTTCGAGCTCTGCTGCTCCAGTCTCATCTTCGAGCTCTGCTGCTCCGGTCTCGACTTCGAGCCCTGCTGCTCCCGTCTCGTCATCGAGCTCTGCTGCTCCAGTCTCATCTTCGAGCTCTGCCGCCGCTTACTCGCCACCAGCGTATTCTGCCACCAGCCAGAGCTCTGAGGCTGCTCCCGTTTCGTCCAGCGCTGCGGCGTCCTCTGCACCAGCTTCGAGCAGCGCCGCGGCTCCGACGTCTACCTTGAGCTCCTCGTCCAGCTCTTCATCCAGCGCTGCAGCTATTCTGCCTACGCTCACATATTCCATCGCAGACAAGGGCGTAGATAGCACTGCATCTGCCACTTCTTCCGCGCCTGCTTCGTACAGCTCTTCGAGCAGCTCCAGCTCTGGCAAGCGTGGACTCGGATACAACGACGCCAGCCTCCTCACCTGCTTCGAGGGCTCCAGCGAGATCTCGTGGGCTTACAATTGGGAAGCCGTGAGCAAGGGTCTCACCGGCTTCACATACATCCCAACTCTCTGGGGCGACTCCGACACTTGGACCTCTTCCTGGTCTGAGGACGCCAAGTCTGCTATCAGCAGTGGCTCTACTCATTTGTTCTCCTTCAACGAGCCCGATCTCGCTGCTCAATCTAACCTGTCTCCGGCCGCTGCCGCCGCGGCTTACAAGACGTACATGAACCCTCTGTCTGGCCAGGCCAAGCTCTGCGCTCCATCTGTCACCAACGGTGTCGGCACCGACGCCGCACCAATGGGTATTCCGTGGTTGAAGGAGTTCAACTCCGCTTGCGGTGGTGCTTGCAAGATTGACTGCTACAACTTCCACTGGTACGATTCCGCCTCCAACATCGATTACTTCAAGGAGTACGTCAACAACGCAACCTCGCTCGCCGATGGCAAGCCTATCTTCATCTCTGAGTTCGGTGCCACGGGCTCCGATGACGAGATCAACACCTTCCTGGAGACTGTCATGCCCTGGATGGACAGCAACGACAACATCGCCGGCTATGCCTACTACATGGCATCCAGCGGTCTCCTCGTCTCCGGCACCGAGCCATCCACTTACGGCAGCACTTACAAGAGTTACACTTCGTAAGCGCATCACCAGTTGGAGATGCTAGGCGCGATCAGGGTGCGAATAGGACAAGGGACCAAAATTGGGAATCGATCTTGAGTAGGATTGCGGACGGGTTACGACAAAATTTGGTATTTCGATTATTTCGTGTACATGGGTTGGAGGATGGATTTTCCGGACTGTGAATCGGTAGCACAGAAACGAGACATCTTGGCGCATTTCATAGCAATTTGCGTGTGGGAAGAGACATTTGTGGTATATAGAATGCTCATATACAACGAAGCCATGACAGCGATCTTCATCACTGTGCATGGATCCGTGTGTCGATGTTGTGGTGAAGTCGAATGCTGAGTTTCACGTGCAAGCTCCATCCTTGCGTTCCTGTGGTGGCTAGCAAGCCACAGGCGCTGAGCCACATGCGCTTCTCTCCCTGCCGCCTTCTTTCACGTGTTTCAACATCTCGGTCTCGCTAACGACCAAACCCACTCTCCTGTTTCCCGATTTCCAGCGGAATTATTTCGCATTTGGAAAGATCAATGACAGTCTCGACACGACATAGGCCTACGTAACCCTTTGCACAGAGCTCGCGCCAAGCTGACGACGCCCCGGGTTCGACGTTTCCTCCCTCTTGCGAATTGAGCCGAGCAGCCTTGCGTCGAGGAGAGGCCAGCTGGGGAGAACAACACCTTTGCCCGCGGCGCAGACACTGCTTGCGACTGCTTCTGCGTACACGGCTTCAGGCCGTCTGATTCGCGATCATGCGGGTCAACCAGCTGCCTGCGCCTTTGCTGGCGCTTGTTGCAGCGCCGCTGGTTCATGGCTTCTACCTTCCCGGTACGTCCGCCTAGCACAAACAAGACCCGACCTCATAGCTCGGACCATATTGACGAGCTTGCTGTACAGGCATAACACCAACGAACTACAAAGAAGGCGACCTCGTACCGCTCACAGTCAACCACCTGACACCATCACAATCTGCGCGCGATACCCAAGTACGATCGGCGTTCTCATTCGACTACTACCATAGCAACTTCCACTTCTGCGAACCGAAGGACGGGCCGCAACATGTCTCGGAATCACTGGGAAGCATCCTCTTTGGGGACCGCATTCAGACATCGCCATTCCAGTTGCGCATGGCTAAGAACGAAACATGCAAAGCAGTATGCGATGTGGTAGAATTTGAACCAAGAGATGCCAAATTTGTGAACAGGAGGATATGGCAGAACTACATAATGAACTGGCTGGTGGATGGACTACCAGCCGCGCAAAACTACAAGGACCCGACAACTGGGACTGATTACTACCAACCTGGTTTCTTGCTTGGAGAGGTGGAGAACGAGCAGCCGTATCTGATGAACCACTACGATATCTTCATTGACTATCACGAAGTTCGGAAAGGAGAATACCGCGTTGTGGGCATTCTGGTCGAGCCAGCTTCGCGAAGGAACTCGAAACGAACAGGCAAAGGAGAGGACATGTCTGCAGATTGCGGAGAGGGCGGATCAGCTCTGGCACTGTCGGAGAAGGATCCTACCAAAGTGACCTGGACCTACAGCATCTACTGGAGGCCCTCACCAACCTCGTTCGCGACCCGATGGGACAAATACCTCCACGTTTTCGATCCGAAGATCCACTGGTTCTCGTTGATTAACAGTGCGGTTATTGTGATGTTCTTGATCGGAATGGTCAGTACTATCCTGGTCAGGACTCTCAGGAAGGACATTGCGCGCTACAACCGCCTCGATCAGCTCGGCTTGGATGATCTGAATGGGAACAGTGCCGAAGATGGCATTCAGGAGGACAGTGGTTGGAAGCTTGTCCATGGCGACGTCTTCCGCCCACCAAAGCATTCCTTGGCACTGTCAATCCTGGTCGGCAATGGCGCGCAGCTCTTCATGATGGCCGGTTTCACAATTGCTTTTGCTGTGGTCGGATTCCTTTCGCCGAGTAACCGCGGTAGTCTTGCGACGGTCATGATTCTCCTTTACACCTTCTTCGGCTTTGTTGGAGGCTACATCAGCTCTCGGGTCTACAAATCATTCCAGGGCACCAAGTGGAAGCAGCTGTTTGTCTGGACACCCACTGCTGTCCCTGCTGTTGTCTTCGCTACCTTCTTCCTTCTCAATCTGTTTGTCTGGGCAAGACAATCCTCCGGCGCAGTACCTTTCACCACTATGCTTGTCATTGTCGGCATCTGGTTCGTCATCTCCGTCCCGCTCTCTGTTGCCGGATCCTGGATCGGTTTCCGCCAACCTATGGGAGATGCGCCCACTCGGACCAACCAGATTCCTCGGCAAATCCCTCCTTCGCAGGGCTACCTTCGCCTCGTACCCAGCATGCTTCTCGTCGGTGTCCTTCCCTTTGGAGCCATATTTGTCGAGCTCTACTTCATCATGAGCTCGCTCTGGAGTAACAGGATCTATTACATGTTTGGATTCCTCTTCCTGAGCTTTGGCCTCTTGATCGTCACGAGCGCGGCGGTCACAATCCTCATGATATACTTCCTCCTCTGTGCCGAAAACTACCACTGGCAATGGAGGGCATTCGCTAGCAGCGGAGCCAGTGCGCTGTACGTGTTTGCGTACAGCTTCCTTTACTGGGCCAGGATGCTCAGCTTCAGCTCCTTTACGGGTGGATTGCTGTACATGGGATACTCAGTGCTGCTGAGTCTGCTATGGTTCTTACTAAGTGGTAAGTCTGGAGGTTTAATTCCGAAGGCATGTTGAACGTGTGCTAACTGTTGAACAGGCTCCATAGGATTCTTCGCATGCTGGTTGTTTGTGCATCGGATATACGGTTCTCTCAAAATTGACTAGGAGGGCCGCATATGGATTGTCATGTACAACGGATGTAGAATACTTCGATAGCGTTTATTCAACAGCGTTCGAAGCGATGTCTGAACCGAGTTTTGATAGTTCTCGCTCGTGTTGCAGTGGTCCTGTACCGCCAATTTCCAGTAAATGGTGAACACTCGAGGACCAAAACATGGGCTTATACTGAACATGCATGTAAAGGTGGTGATACATGTGACACTGACGTGTAAGCTTCGGGGCGACGGGCATGGGGAATGGAATCTTGGCGTCGTCGATGATCTAAGACTGAAAGCTCATTGGCCGAAGCTTTCTCGGAACACTCGACTTCACTCTCGCCTCCTACCACGATCACAACCACGCCACGCTTTCACGATCTCTCTCTCCTCTCTACTCACGCACCGCATACTCCGCCAGGATGTCGACGCCGCGGGCACTGACAGCGCTGGCACGCTCACGACCCGTCCATCCGAGCTCTATTATCCGCCTCGCTCCTCGCTTCTCCACCAGCGCCCGGGTCCAGAGAACCATAGGCGGTACAACAGAAGGACCACCGCCCGACGGCTTCCGAATCCCACCACCGACGCGATGGAACGAAAAGAAAGAGAGCGTATGGGACCAGGCGGGGAAATACTTCTTGCTCACGGAAATGGCACGGGGGATGTACGTGCTCTTGGAGCAGTTCTTTAGACCTCCGTGAGTCGTCCCTCCTCCTCCTCCTCCTGACCCCCGTTGAAGAAGTCTCCCACTGACGTCGGACGAATCATTGAAGATACACAATCTACTACCCCTTCGAAAAGGGCCCCATCTCCCCGCGTTTCCGCGGCGAACACGCCCTGCGCCGCTACCCGACGGGCGAAGAGCGCTGCATCGCCTGCAAACTCTGCGAGGCCATCTGCCCGGCGCAGGCCATCACGATCGAAGCCGAAGAGCGCGAGGACGGCAGTCGCCGCACGACGCGCTACGACATCGACATGACCAAGTGCATCTACTGCGGGTACTGCCAGGAATCGTGTCCCGTGGATGCGATTGTGGAATCGCCGAATGCCGAGTATGCGACGGAGACGAGGGAGGAATTGCTGTATAATAAGGAGAAATTGTTGAGTAATGGGGATAAGTGGGAGCCGGAGTTGGCGGCTGTGGCGCGGGCGGATGCGCCTTATCGGTAGAAGGAGGGGAGGGAGGGGCAGAGCGAGGAGGCGGAGATGGTTGAATGAAAGTAGAGCGGAGCGGAGCGGAGCGGAAAGAAAGCAGGAATCAGAATCGAATCTTTCTCCATTTTTACTAACAAGAGCGCGGCAGTCTTCTATGTGTTCAGGGTGCTACAAATATTGTACATACGATCAACCCGATCCCGCCATGCCTTACATGTATCGCTCTTTCGAAGCCGGCACAGTGCAAATTCAGCCTCATCGTCGAAAATCCCCGCACGCTGCAGTCGTTCCCTTGCGAATGATGCGAGTGCGAGAGAAAGGCCTCCAGAGCATTTGAGATATAAGTGCACCTTCGCCTCTTCTCTCCTCAAATCGCCCTGCGAGTAATGGATTCCTGCTATATGCCTCTCCATCACTATCCATCACTAGCAGGAGAATGTTCATTGCGAGTTGGGCAAAGGCCTTTTTTGTTATGTAGGAATGGAGGTGAGGGGCCTGGACAGCTCGCTGGCGAGCTCATATGCCTGGTTCCCGCCACCGTGCGAATGCTGCACTACTCACTCGTAGGAGGTAGGGAGAGCTCGCGTGGTCGGAGTCGGGCGGATTGGATCTCGTGCGGGCGACAAAGGAGAATTCTAGGTGGACGTGTACCTTAGGCTCATGATTTGGTTGATCGACATTATCGAGGCGAGAGAACGGCTGAGGTAGCTGGCTGTGCGATACATATGAGAGCAATAAGGTAGCATGTTTTAGAATATCATGTTATCAAGCCAGCAAGCAAGCAAGCATGCTGTTCCGTTCCGTTAATAAGTCCAGTCTGGCCCATCTTGAAGAACATGTTGCCTTGCCTGCCATTGCTCGGCGAGATTGCGGAATCGGGTGCGACGCATGGTATGGTGCAGGGCTAATTTGCTGCGATGCTGCGGATATGTTGTGGAAATCGGCGGCAGGTACCTCACATACTGTATGAGCAATATCCCGACGAGAATGTCGCACACCGCTTCATGCACCGCAGTGCAATGCGTGCATGCACTCCCCACCCCACAGCATTCTCCGCTGAGCGTGTGCCCTGCGTCCATGCTCTTTTATAATCGTTTCATTTCCCATCGTGGCCGGTTTGCGAGCGAATTGTTCGAATGGTCATCGTCTTCCGCCATATTGGTTGGCTGTGGTACATAACTTAGGGATTAGAGTGTGAGAGGTGTTGAGGAAGTGTGCAGCGGCAAGTGCCATCTGTGCATGAGCAAGCTAATTCGTAATCCAAAGTTCTTACCTTACGGATAAGACTCCCTCCCCCTCTTGCCTCTCATCTTCACATTCCCACGGAAGCACCGCGATCACATGCCCTGATGATCAGTATGGACTTGATCGTGTACGGCGGCGTATCCCTACAATTGCGACATCTGGATCGGACACGACCCGCGACACTACAGATTGAACATCGGGATAGTGTTACAGGGGTCATTGTTTGGCGAGGAAGCTAACTCCACATGGCCGCCGCTACAGGCACCGTGCAAGCCTTTGCTCACTCCACCTGCTGCTTGCGCGGCACGGGCATTGATACTGTACCTCCATCCTTCTCCCGCATCTCAACCTGCTCTCTCCTATCCTTTTCCTCTTCCACCATCAAGTAACGATTTCCGCTGACGACCGAGTCCGGTGCCTCCTCCGACGCCCCTTCCACCCCGACGCGATTCAGCCAAAACAGGCCCGATCGTTGATCGAGCAACGGCTGGCCGCAACGGTCATTGAAACCCCATTCACTTCCTCGGTAACAGGACAAGCCTGCTTGGTGTATCGCGAAGATCGCTTTCACCACCTCATCTTCGCCATACACGATAGATCGCGGATCTCCATAGCTGTTACAGACCAGGTACTCCCGGCTCAGCCTCTGGATTTCGTAACGAAATCACACTGCGAGAGAAAGATATAGAAGCGAGACACTGCCGATCCCCCTCTCTATCTTCCACGACGCTTCACCCGTTACCTCTCAACAACGCGCTGTACAAAAATTATTGCCAACACGACACGCGACCGACGTGCAGGATACAAGTCACGACGACGGCCTTCCACAAGTCTTTCCCAGCCGAGCCGATCTGCTCCACATTCCTTCAGCACCCACCCGGCCTTTTGGATCTCTTCTATAGATCAATCTTCGACAGCCACTCCGCGCTCCACTCTCTCCTCATTACATCCGCAATCATGGGTTTTATGGAGAAGCTCCGCGCCAAATACGACATCTACAAACTTCAACAACGCTACACCCGCCGAGAAAAGCGAACAACCTTTATCTCCGATGCAAGATACGTCGATGGCGAATACGTCTATAACACCTCCCCCATGAGGACGGGCGGATCAAACAGCAGCTTTGGCAGTGATGGGTCTAAATCTGGCAGCAAGCGGCAGTCCAGGATAATCTTCTTCTAGGAAACCAAGCATGGATGTCAACGGACCAGGAGACGTCATGGAGCGCAACACAGGAGCCTGCGATAAGCTCCGATCAGGAAGAAGATGGCAGTTGGAAGACGAAACGGGCGTGTTTCGAATGGCCAAGGAGGCCGTTTCATCGACGGCTTCGAAGCTGGTTTGCGATGAGACGTTTCAGATCTCGCCTTGATGGGAAGCGCCTCGACATGACGACAGCACGTCAAGATGCGGCGCAGAAAGTCGTTTGATCGAGTATCATAGAGGGATGGGTGTCTGAAGACGAGGGTTCCAGCGCTTCTCATTCGTCCAGAAAATGCGTAGTGGATTTGGGGTCATGACGAGTCTGCTGCTGTCGCGAGCTCGGCATGAGATGGCCGATTTATTTTCTCTGCTTCGAGCGTAATATTGAACGATACCAACGATATTCAAAAGGACCGTTGCTGGACCAATGGCAAAAGTAGCACTAGAGTCCATTTGATTTCCTCTACTCGAGATCTGACCCTCGTGCTCGTTGCCCGCGGCAGAGGCCCGTCCAATGCCGAAATCTTTTCAAGAGTGCAAATTCGTCTGCGTAGGTCCTCCTTGGGCAAACTCTCAGCAGAACGAACATCAATGTCTGCACAGACAACGGAAAGGGTACGGACTCTCCTTAATCAAATTTCGGTGGGTGTCTCTTCAAGTTCTAGTTGTGACGGCGAAGCTCCATCCGAGCCTAAGGTAGCTGCGCCAAGCCTCATGTGGACTGCATGCGAGCTTGGTACGGAGCTTCATCACCTGGACACAACCTTGAAAGCTGCTACACGACTCACCTCCCTCCGTCACCTCCCTCATCTTCATGCAATGTCATCGTGCTGCCTGGCGCAGCTGCTGCACTGCTCAAAATGCGTACAATCCTGTGCAGGCCTTGCGAGCGGCGTTTGGGACCACCGTCCGGAGGAGACAGCATGAAAACGCAGCCAATGCTCACGAAACGGCGTTACCTCCTTTATCCCAACACGACACGCGACCCGTTAGTGACTCCGGGGATCCAAGGCGCGACCTGGAGAAACCACGAGAGAAAGTTGTAGTCATCCACAGAGTCCCTAAAGATGGTCCGCAACAGGGCCATCGAACGTTACCGCTTCGGTACCAACGCGGCACACATTCCTGGATGAATCCCAAGGATCTAAAGCGCGACATGGAGATCCTACGGGAAAACATTGCAGTCGTCCAAAGAGCAGAGCGCAGCAGCAGCAGCAGAAAAGCCAAAGAGCTATTTTCGGTGAATCCGAAGCATCTGAACTACGAGGGTAGAATCATTGAACCTTACGAGGACCAAAAGATGAGAAAGATGGGCAGTGAACGAAAAGAGGATGTCGGCTTCCAACTTCCATGGTCAGTCGACAAGGGAACCCTTGAACCTCTGCCCGCATCGGACTTTGGAGGTACTTTGCTAGACGAGGAAATCAGGCGCTTCGCCAAGTGGATAGAGCCAACAGCGGCAGAAAGAGTTGCAAGACAAGCAGTCGCGTATGAGGTGAATGACGTGATCGAAAGCGCCATGTCCGACTTCGAAGACACAGCTTGGAACATCTTCGGATCGTCGAAGACGGGTCTGCTTTCGCCCGTCTCGGACATCGATGTTCGAATTTACGATACTCGCGATACGAACGCGGACGTGGGAAGGAAACTCCGCAATATGGTCGACCAGTTCAATGCCCTTCGAGGTGCCTTTAAGGACAGCAAGACGTTCACGGACCCTACCGTTCGCTACGGTCGATTCCCGCTCCTGAACTTCACACATGCGGCAACCGGCATCGAAATTCAGCTCGTTGCATCGAACGACACAGCGCCTCAGAACGAGGTCATGACAAGATTTCTCGACGAGTTTCCCCGTGTACATGAAGTCTTCTACGTGGTCCGAGCCATGTTCTCCATGCGCGGCTTCCTCGACGTTTGGTCTGGCGGCCTAGGCTCCTACGGCCTCTTCATCATGCTCGTTGCAGCTTTGAAACGTTACTCCGCAGCGAGGCCTGAAATGTCTATGTATGCCAGCAACCAGCTTCTGGCCTTCCTCCATTTCTACCGCGATCTGGACATGGAAAAGCACGGCGTCTCCGTCTCACGTAATTCCCGGTTCCTCAAACACGATCCGGACCCGAAATACGAAACGTTTGCCGAGCTCGCAGCCAAGCGAGGCGACTCGGCGCGAGCGGGACAATGGCTCATCGGCCAAAAACGACCGCTGACGCACTGGCTCTTGTGCCTCCAAGACCCGGCCGATCCCACGAACGATCTCGGGCGCAGGAGCCACGCGATCAAGCATATCCAGCGGACCATGACGAATACGGCAAACTGGCTGGTGGCCACCAAGAAGCTGCTCACGAAAGAATACGGATCTAAGCGAGATTATCGCTCGCGTCACGACTCTGTATTGACGATGATCGTGGGGAGGTGTGATCTGAGATGGCGCCAAAGGCGGAGCATGATGGAACGGTATGGGGAGACGATCATGGCGCGGGAGAGGGAGGAGGATGCTTCTCGGTCCCTTTCTGCTGCGGCGGCTGATGCGGAAGCGGCTGCGCAGGAACTGGAGAAGGCATTCCATGCCGGTCAAGTCAATGAGGATCGGTCTGCAGCGAAGAATTAAGGCTTTCATCGAAAGGGGGGGGGGGAGAGATGTGTCGTGTCCAGAGCTCATCTGTGTGTATGAATGGGAAAGCGTGCTAATACCAGAAACAAGCCAAGACCAAAATGCAAAATTGAGGAAGATAGCTTTTCGCATAAGCCTGTATATGATCTAAAGGATAAAAAGTTCCTCGCGTCACAGCAGCCTTCCAGTCATCAATCCATCCCATTCCATTCAGCAGCTTCGTGCTATAGAGAACAAAGCCCTCACGATCTAATAAACTCCCAATTCATCCGCAATTACACCCGTGAGCGCGCGCGCTTGCCACTATGGCCACCCTTCCATTCCTTAATCGACGCCGATGCTGATGCATACAGAGAGATACAACAATGCGAGCGCGCCAACCAGAAAGGCAAACCGGCGAGTCTAGTCTATTGCCGCGAATCAGGCACCGTACCGTCGAGCACAGCAATCGCGCCGGCATTCCCAGCATCCGCAGAGCCGTTGAGCAGAGCGATGACGGAGATCACGTCGGCCGGTTCGAGCAGGTGCCAGGTCGCGAGCGTCTGCTTGGTTTTGGCGCCGACGGTGACGGTGAAGCGGTGTTCTTCGGGGAGTTTGGACGTGCGCAGGGTGCGGAACATGTCTAGAAAAGAGTCAGCTTTCCGATGATCACAGCGAGGGAACTCGGGAGAGGTAGTACCTTCGTCCGTGAAGTCATCACCAAGGCAGAGCACGAAGTCTGGTGCCTCGTGTGCGGCTTCACCATACTCGCGCACCAACCGCTTCGCAATCTCGCCCTTGTTTACAAAGCGTGGTCGTACTTCCAGGTTCGCCTTGCCAGTCATGACTTCAACGTCCCACTTCTTCGCCACTGTAGCTTCCAAATGCTTCTGGCACTCTCGAGCCATGAAAGCTCCATATTCGGGATCCGCTCTGCGGTAGTGCCATGTCAGGGCAATCTTCTTCCTCTCGATGAAACTTCCCTGTGTCCGCTCAGAGTAGTGGTTGAAGACCTTCATCACCTCGTTCTGCCATGACATGTCCAGAGTCTCCGTGAGATTCTCCCAGAAGCCAGAGTTGGGAGGCCGCATGAAGGAGCCGTGCTCGGCGGACAAGCCCAGCTCGGTGATGTGGCCCATCCACTCTTCCAGGAACGCCTGATCTCGACCTGAGATAATCCAAACCTGATTGTGCGGGTCAGATGCCAACGTCTTCAGCGTTCTAATGACTCTATCAGAAGGAATGGCCGCCTGTGGGTCTTTCACAATTGGCGTCAATGTGCCGTCGTAGTCAAACATGAACAAGCGACGCGAAGCAGCGCGATATTGAGACAAAAGCTGAGCTCGGTCAAGTACGGGTGTTGCGATGGACTGGTCGTAGGAAGCGAGATTGGTGAGGAGCCGTTTGACGTAGTTGTCCGTCCACGCTTGGACAGTGTTAGTCGTAACGTGGCTATAGAGCATCTCATGCTTCTGGTGCTTTTCGCCTTCGGACATGGTGAGAGCCGTATGGATTTCGTCTGCAGTGCCTCCTAGATCCCAAGGGTTGATGTGAATTGCGTCTCCCAAGCTGCCCGCAGTTCCCGAGAATTCAGAAATGATGAGTGGACCATGGTTGTCGCGCTGGCAAATGACATATTCAAGAGCGGTTGTGTTCATACCATCCCGTACGCTGGTGATCAGACCAACATCTGCGATGCGGAGGAGTGCGAAATATTCCTCCTCAGACAGGTATTGCGGATAATGTTGCACGGGTGTTGAGCTCAATGAGCCGAATGAGCCATTGATTCTTGCGACGAGCTCAGAAATCTTGTTCGCGGTCTTGTCACCTTTGTCGTCACGCTCCTCAATGCTGGTCGGGCTTGTAACTTGAATGAGGACGACCTTGTCGTGCCACTCGGGGTGTCGCTCCAAGAAAATTTCGAAGGCTTGCAGCTTCTGTGCCACCCCGCGCACCGTGTCCAAGCGGTCACGTCCCACAATCACCTTCTTGCCTGCATAGAGTTCGCGTAGCGCCTCTATCTTCTCGTCAACGCCCGAAGAGTTGAAAGCTGCCTCGATGGTTGTTTCTGCGTTGATGCCGATTGGAAACACATCGACGGGCACATGGGCACCATATGCGTCGACTCCAGCTGAGGAAGAATCGAAGCCTAAGATACGTGTGCAGCATGAGGAGAAGTGACGAGCGTAACTGTATATTTGGAATCCGATCATGTTGGCTCCAAGAACACCTTCCAAAATTTCCTTCCGACGAGTCAGACAGCGATAGTACTCGCTACTCGGGAATGGAACATGCAAGAAGAAGCCAACATAGATGTTCGGGAGCCGCTGACGGAGAAGACTGGGCAATAGGAGAAGCTGGTAGTCGTGGATGAGGATAATGTCTCCAGGCTTGTAGATGTTGATAATTGCGTCCGCAAAGGCCTTGTTCATGCAGTAGTAGTCTGCCCAAGACCTTCTCACAGCTCGGCCGTCAGTTGGTGCGTTTTGCTTGTAGTGGAACAGGGTGAACAGCTCATGTTCACCGTAGCGCCGCCATCTCTGCTGGCTGCGGAAGGTGGCGATCTCGTTATCGTCGATTTCATCCCACAGCCAGACCGGCGCGACTCGGCCCCCATGGTCTTTCTCCAGTCGTTTCTCGAGCTTGAGCCGATCCGCCAACGGAATTTGTAACTCTGAGATATCGGTCGGGGGCACTGGTTTCTCTCCGCGGTTGGGCGGAATGGGTGCGGCGGCCTTGTTTACGGGGACCGAGTCCATCGAACTCATCCCATGGGTGCCAGCCGAGTTGCCACTTGCATGGCGTCTCGCAGCACGGTCGATTTCTCCTGTCCAGCCAACAAGCGTGTGGTTCCAAGGCGACTCGGGCGAAGAAAGGTAAGAGAACGAGTCGAAGAGCGCCGAAGTGCCTCTACGTTGGTGAAGCTCCCATTCTCCGTCGCTCGTGTATCCGATCTTGTAGGGGACGCAGAAGGCGGCACTGATCACATTCCCACTCAAGGTCAAGCCTGGATGAGCAGAGCGCGGGTCCACGTCCTCGAAACTCGGTCTTGGCTGGGCGTCGGAGAGGCTCATATGCCGAAGAAGTTCCTCTGCGGGGTGAACGGCACGGGTGGCCGTTGGAGAAGAGCCTTGGGAATCTCCAGCGGCTCCTATAGCCTCGAGGATATGTTGAGGGGTATTCCGGGAGATGCCGTGCAAGTTGGCTGTAGGTGGCACGGCGACGTCGTTATCGTGACTAATGGTTGGCGTGACGGGTTGGAGGCGGTTCTCTTCGCTCAGGACCGGATTTTCGAAAGTGTCTGCCCTCACGGCGCTCGGCCGTTGAGTTTCAGACATCTGCCAGCCCTGACGATTGAAGCGCGACTCGACGGCCTCCCACTGCATCGCGAAAGTTAGTCTATATCCAAGGGCAATGCATGCCAAGAAGCCGTGCTATATGCTATGCGGCAGGTTCTTTGCCCACATGGGGCATCCAACTTGAACGCTTGCTGGTGGATACCGCACGAGTGGTATTCAGCAAACACAGATCAGACAAGCATGCATCTTACATTGGTGAATGTGTTTCAAGATCTGGGGTTGGGCGAGAAGTTTAGGGATTGGCGAGTGCACGGGAGTAAGCTCGCACCTTCCTCCTCGAGCGAATCGGGCGGACGGTCGCACAGGGACAGGACAGTCCGAGGTGGAAAAGGAGCGGCGAGGGGAGAAAAGGGAGTTGGAGTGTATGCGATGCGCAGGACAAGCGAACACGTGCGATGCGATGCGAGGCGAGGCGAGGCGAGGCGAGGCGAGACGAGGCCGAGAGAGGTGGAACGAATGGAATGGCGTGGAGAGGAAGTTGGGAGGACACCAGAGCAGAGCGCCGAGTGCAGAGTAAGAGTGACTTCATGCACGACGGGGCCGGGACGGCGAGCTTTCGCGGCGGCCCGTGCTGCCGTCAAGCTTGCGGGAGGAGCCCCACCCATGTGACGGGCACGTGCGGCAAGACCACCGGACCGGACAGACACAAGAGCATACTAGTACTGTAGTCCCAGTCACCACCCTCTGCAACCACATGATCATCTACGGCTATCACATGGGCATACAGCTTCACTGTGGCTCCAGAACCATCACTCGAGCAACAGCGACGCCATGTGCAAACCCCACCGGTTGCCGTTGCAGACGATCTGGCCACTCTCGCGGTATGGAGAGCGCCCAGACTCTTCCTTCACGCCCGCGATACAGGCCTGACAGCTCATCAGGCGCCCCGGATTCTTTGAATCAATGCTCTCGGTACCGTAGTGTCTCGCCGTCCTGCTTCTACCATCTTCGCTGCCCCTGGACATCTCGATTGAATCGCATTGTCCATCGGAAAGCATGCACATGTCCCATACCTACCTTCTGGGCATGGCATACCTTCTGGATATGGGTCGCAAGTAGACAGAAATGGCTGAAATGTCTTCACTCTTCTCTGGTGGAAGCCGGATCTTTGTCGCGGTCATGAGGACTGGTGAATCGTCTTTCTCGGTCCTGTAGGGGACCGCTGTCGTCTACGAACTGTGGAGAGGTTTCGGCCACGTCTCCTTGAAACGGTGGATGGTGTTGAAGAGCCGCGAGACAAGCAGGAGCATTTCACCAGACTGATGATAAGGTACTAGGTAAGATTGAGGCTCCTGAAAGGCCACTGCACCAGGGCAGCAAGATTGGTGGGGTTGGCTGCGGCTGATCTGCGGCTCATTGTTGTCTGGAGGAAAGAGCGCGCAGAGAGGGCCCCGCATGACACAACCCAGCTGCTCATACCGCACAGCCATTTTCATCCGTCTTCTCGTTCCGTGACTTGGCTTTCTCCCAACCTGTCTGCTAAAGCAACACCACCAAATCCCCCGTCGAACTTCACGCCGTCTTCCGCAATGGCTGAGGAGGCTGTCGTCGGTAAGTCTCCGCCACTCGCACCCGGCCAATCCGCGCTTTCTCAACAATGTCTCTTCAGGACTGACTCCTCCCAACAGACTACTCGCTGGCAAATCCAGACACGTGAGCAACTGCCGCGCAAAACAATTCCGCCCAATCAGCACTGACGAGACCACAGCCTGACCAAGTACAAGACAGCAGCTCAGATTGGTCACAAAGTCCTCGACACGGTCTCAGGTAAGCCCCCTTCGGCCATTGCGGCACTTTCACATGCTGATGCGCTGCAGGATGGTGCATCGAGGGCACGAAGATCCTCGAGATCTGCCAGCGCGGCGACAAGCTCCTCGAGGATGAGATCGCCAAGGTCTACAAGGGCAAGAAGATCACCAAGGGCTTCGCCCATCCATGCACCGTCTCGCCGAGTTCCTACGTAACTCCTTACACGCCCCTTGTATCCGATGCCGAGGAGGCGGAGACGACACTGAAGCCCGGCGAGGCTGTGAAGATTCAGCTAGGCGCTCAGATTGATGGATTCGGGGCGATAGTCTGCGACACAGTCATTGTGCGTCCCAAGGGTGAAAGCGACAAGTCTCTGTCCGGCCGACCAGCAGATCTCATGCTCGCAACACATTACGCAAACGAGCTTCTACTGCGCTTGATTATGCCACCGGGACTGTTGGCGCAAGGAACGGAAGAAGAGAAGAAGAAGGCACAGGCCGTCAAGCCATACAGCCAGTCCAAGATCACCCAGCTGCTGGAGAAGGTTGTCAAGAGCTACAACTGCAACCTCGTGGAGAACACCACGTGCTGGCTCTTTGACCGCAATGAGATCGAGAGCAAGAAGAAGATTATTCTCGCGCCCGGCGAAGGTGTGAAGGGTGAAGGCTTACCAGAAGTTGGCGAGGTCTGGGGCGTCGAAATGGGCGTGAGTGTGGGCAATGGCAAGGTCAAGTCTCTGCCAAACAGACCTACGCTGCACCGCAGAACCACGACAACCTACGGTCTCAAGCGCGACACTTCGCGAAAGACACTCTCCGAGATCCAGAAGAAATTCGGGACTTTCCCCTTCAGCTTGCGCCAGTTGGATGACGAGAGAGCTGGCAAAGTGGGTGTGGTAGAATGCGTCCGAGGTGGCGTTGTTCGCCAGTACGAGGTCATCGGCTCGGCGGACGGCGACCCAGTCAGTCGCCTCTTCACCACGATTGGTAAGTCTGAAATAGTTCCTCTCCGACATGTCGCTCCGCGAGTCGGGCTTGAGAATTATCAAAGTGCTAACACATCATAGCCATCACCAAGAATGGCCTTCAGCGCCTTGCCGCGCCTCCGCAGCCAGACATTTCACAGTGGAAGTCGGACAAGAAGATCACTGATGAGGAAGTTCTGAAGATTCTCGAGCAGCCACTGTCCAAAGTTAGCTCCAAGACCAAGAACAAGAAGAAGAAGAAGAAGTCGGCCAAGAAGGCTGCTCCAAAGGAGGAAGAAGAGGACGACGATGACGAAGACGACGACAGCGACGACGATGAGTGAGCGGCGTCCAGCGCGTATTTGCAGACTGAAGCGAACATTGCCATGATGAGTAGCCGCAACTGGCGGCACTGAGCGCGGTCGCATGACCTGGAGCGGCTCTTCATGCGCGGCCATGGTCAGGCTGCCACATCCAGGAGGCAGCGTGCCTGGCAGCCCGAGGCTTGAACTCAGATCGCCAGATACAATTCCATACCGAAGTCAGAAATGGCAGAGTGTCACACCACTCACAATAGATAGGCCCACGCGCCAGGCTTTCATATTATCACTTTTGTATTGTGTTGTTCTCCACCCGTGGTATTGTGGTATTGATGATGTGTCATGCATGTTATTGTGGCCTTCGGGCATGAATAGAAACTTTCGCAGCCCCAATAATCGTTGAGTATTGTCAAGAGCAACTAGAGCAATAGATGCTGAGACACTACTCAGAATATCAATAGGAAGCGAATGGCATTGTCGAGGCAGGGTATTCAGAAGATATATTAGTTCAGTCTGTGGCCGTTCCTCCTCCGAACACCAAACTCCCAACTCCAGCATTTCCTCCCGCGCTTCCCGCGTCGCTCCTGAGACTCTCGACTTTCACGCCCTCTGAAATACAAACCCTCACAACGCGACACTTTGCGTGATTCCGCCAAACCTGCCGTCTTGAGGCACAGCATCGCCCTGGGTAATATTCGAATGCGCGAATCTAGTTGTGCACCTCGCTGACGTGCTCACAGAGGCGTATGCAAAGCGAAATGCCCGCACCGGAGATCCGCAACAGGAGAGGGCAGGAGCGCCGCAGTAATTCACGAGGTCCGGCAGAACTGGCACAGCGCAGCCAGAGTCGTAATTCGGGGAGGGAGAAAGAGAAGGTGAAGGTGACGGGGCCGTTGGATTCGTGGGTGGAGCCTGACTTGGATGTGCCCAAGCCGAGTTATCAGGACCAAGGCGCGGGCCCGTATGGCGTCTTGGAGCATATGCAGCCTCTGGGGGAGGCACCGAACGCGAAGGCCAGAGGACGAGTGAAGACAGAAGGGGCGCGCAAGTCTGTTTTGGGGCGAAGCTCTGCCGCTCCGGGCGCAGACGCTCGCGACACTCCTGAGGGCTCCCCAGCGCCTGCAACCAGCATGCAGCCTACGGACACTCTGCCAGCTCCTCCTGTCGTGATTGACGACGAGAGAGATGGAGACTATGCGCCGAAGATGAACGGCAAGAAGAAGGAGCGATCCATGCGCGCTCGCACGGCAAAACAAAAGAGTGAATCGGCATCGTCAAACACACCAGCCGCCGACACCACAAAACAGCCTGTTCAGCAACCGCCTTCCGCGAGCTCGGAGCAGCACCGACTCGAGTACGAAAAAAGCAAGCTAGAGCGCGTGGTCGAGGCAGCCAAAGCACGTGCGAGGGAGGTGGGAAAACCCGATCTTGCCCACGCCGTCGAAGAAGTCTACCAACAAAGTCTCACGAACGCCCGACTGCAAATACTTCTCGAGGCTATCCTCACGCAGCAAGCCACGCAGGATCAAACCCGCGAGTTTCAAGGCTACGTGAAGGTCGCCAAACGCGCGCTCAAGGACGCCAAGAATAAAGCACGGCAAGCACCGGCTGGAAATCTCTACCAACAGAACAGCACACCTCAGAATACTGCTCCACCTTTTCAACCGCCCAAGGTCACCGTGCGACCACCGCCAACCCAGCAGACTCGACCAGAACCGGCCTCTGCTATACCGTCGACAGAGGTGCCGGAGGCCACCAGGTCGAAGCTCACCCTCAAAGTCAAGTCTCCTGCAAAGGACTCTAACCCCCGACGCTCTGCCAACGGCAACATGTCGGTCTCACCACGCAAGCGTGCTGGCAGTGCAGGTAGCGATTCTTCTCTCACGTCCCTTACCTCGAATGAGGACAACGGAGATGACATGGACCTCGACGACGAGCCACATGCATCCACTGGCAACGCCGGTGCCGGATCTACCAGAGGTCAAAGCCACCGTGTGAAAGACCATGCTGCGGAACGTGGCTCCTTGGCTGTGGCAGGCGGCGCAACGAAGCGGTCATCGGCAGACGCAGAGCTCGAGGAAGAACGCGACCGACAATTGGCGGCCAAGAAGCAGAAGATGAGCGAGTCTACCGCCCGCGACTTCGAGTATCAGGAGAGCAACGTGCGCCCTGCGATGCCAGCACCGCGGTCTCGTGCCGCGCGAGTCCGAGACAGTGCTCTGGCACCACCATCACTGAGACTCGACCCTAACGGAAGCCGCGCCGCAAGCACGAGAGGCAGCCGAGCAGCTTCTACGGACGTTGAATCTCCTCTTACGGATCTCTCGCCAGCGATATCGAGACAAAGCACGCCGCAGCTTCCCAAAAACCCGCCGAAAACGACCGGCAAGAGGGCGAAGACGAAGCAATCGTATGTATCCCCATCCGCATCCGCATCCCTATCCCCATTCTTCACTCACCGCGAGGTCATTTGCTTGTCTCGCACACGCCTTGTGCGCTACCAAGAGCGATTGCCACGTGTTTGCTCGGTGGAATGTGCTCCTTATCAGCCCGTCTGGAAGCCTCCATTCTCGCGGTGCGGGGCTGCAAACACCTCTCTCTCCTTGTCGGTCGTGTGTACGGATACCTACAAAGGCTAATCATATACCTTATCAACAGGCCCGAAAAGAAGCATCAGGCTGCCAACGATGGCATGTCAGGCCCTGGCGGTGGCGCAGGAAGGGACAGCCCAATCGGGGATGATGACAATGAAGAGGTAAGACAACGCTCTGGCTTTCGCGCTAAATTCCGTCTTTCGCTTCCACGCAACTTTGTCCCCTGCACAGAACACCACGACACGAGATGCATCTCCCGCAACGCCGCATCTCGTCCCCCCATTTCTTTCCTATGCTTCCACTGAACCATAAACATGATCTGATCAACGACTCACAGCTCTCCGAGAACAATGACTTCTGCGAGGCCTGCGGCGGCAGCGGCTACTTGCTCTGCTGCGACGGATGCAACCGATCATTCCACTTCTCCTGCTTGGACCCGCCCATCAGCGATGATGCCAAGGAGTTGGACGAGCCGTGGTATTGCTTCGTCTGTGTGGGCAAGCGACCCATCAACGAATCGCCCGGAAAGCATACCCAAGGCCTTTTCGCGCCACTCATCAGCAGTCTGAAGAAATCCAACCCGGCCAATTTCACGCTCCCGGAAGAAGTGAAGAACTACTTCGAGGGAGTCGCGGCGGACAAGAATGGGAACTTCACCGAGGCTCTTACAGCCACCAAAACTACCAGGTATGTGCGAAGCTTCCAGCTATCTTGTCAGCCCTTGCTAACGCCACTCCGCAGAGGCCGACCTGGCTACTCAGACGAGCAGCCAGACTACTACAGGACGCGCGACAGCAAAGGAAATCTCGTACTTTGCTATCATTGCGGCAAGACGTCGAACGGCAAGCGCGCGATCGTCACCTGCGATCACTGTTCTCAACACTGGCACCTCGACTGCCTGGATCCTCCGCTGGCAAATCCACCGGCCCTGAATCAGAATGGCAAGAAAGTGCACGACTGGATGTGCCCACTCCATGCCGATCAGGAACTCCGGCGTGTTGATATGATGACGCTCAGCCGCCGCACAATCCATGTTCGGAAGCCGAAGAAGCCGAAGGTCGTCCAGACTGCTATGCAGCGTGGCTTCCGTAACAACGGCATTATCGAGGTGGCAGAGGAAGAGACCGATGACTCTGAGTCTGAATTCTACGACCAGGAGGAGGAAGACGGCATCGTCCACAAGTTGCCCGAGAAGGGCATCAAGCTGGACTTCATCGACAAGGTCAAGAAGTATGCAAAAGCGCCTACCTTTGCCTCCTGTCTGACCATACGCTAATGATCTGTCCAGTTCTCGAGTTCAGAAGATTCGCGACATCAGCGCCGCATACAAGCGCGCACGACTACATCCATCGGCTCCCAGCGCGCTGAAGCGAGCCAACTTCGCCAAGCGACCGTTTAACGAGAAGCAAGTCGCTCTCCAGCTGGCTCAATTTGCAAACAACAACCAAGATCTCAACCTTGGCGGTGATCAGGTAGAGAACTTGGTCGGCACTCTGATCGTAAGTCCTCTTTGCTTCTTCTCCCTACTCGGGCCTCGCGACCATGACGTCAGTAGCGATGCTAATCCGCGTGTCCAGGCCGAAGCACCCACTGAGGTGGTCAACGAGATGATGGCTGCCGAGGACGTCGAGATGACCAAGTCGGTCTCTTCTGCCATCCCGCCATCGCCACCATCTTCCGAGCAGCCCGAGCAGCTGTCGGCGGAGCTGCGGAAGGAGCTGCAAGTCCTGCAGGAACTCATCCGCCGCAAGCTGGAGGGCAGCAAGACCTGAAGGCTCCGAGAGACCATCTACGACTGGGCACCAAGGTGTCTGTCCTTGGAACTCAAACACTACAACAGACGCGTCCTGTTTCGGACCGAGCTGTGTCACATCACGACCTCTGAACCCCGAGCGGAAGGCTGGGATGTCGCAAACCCGTTTCAAGGCCTTTACGGCCTTAACTCGGATAGTGGCTGAGCGGCGGCCGCGACATTTCTTAGCGTGGACAGCAAGCCCACCTGCGCACGACGCGCATCATCGAAGAGCGAACTGCTACGTCCGTTCATCCTGGATCTTGCAAAATCGACCGGATAGGACAGAGCAACCACAACAACCAACATCGTGCATATTTCTCAAAATCATGCGACACCATCACTATTGTATCAAGTACTCAAACGCCATCACACGCCTGGAAGGAGACGAAGAACAAAACGGACGGACTGAAGGAATGCATTGTACTTTCTTGGAATTGGGCATCCGAGGAATGGAGAGAGAGACTGAAAGACGGAAGGAGGCTGAGCTGAGCTGACCTGATCTGATCATCGGAGTGGTGTCCTTCTTCTGCCTGTCACTAGTAGTCACGCGTGTACACGACGAGCAACGCGACCGAGCGCTCATGGCTCTTATCGTCTTGGTTTCCGATGAGGAAAGAAGCTGTGTCATTCACTGAACCTGCTTTGTGGCTGTTCATGTCTTTCTTTCGATGCCCCTCCTCCCCTTGTCTTTTTCTCCATCTTGGCAGTCACGCATCTCCTCGCCCTTCAACTTCTACCGTGTCGACACGTCTGCTCGCTTGCACGAGAATGGAATCTGAGTGCGACTCCTGGACAAATACTTTTCTTCTTTCAATTATGCTGTGCGTGCACACGCACGCACACACGTGTATGTATTTATGCGGCTCCTGCTGCTCTAACGATCTCGTCTGAGTCTCCCTTTCTCGGCGCGTCAACCACCTCCATCATCTTAGATCTACCACCTGCGTCATTCCCTATGCCGCAGCTGCGCTCCCTCCTGTCTCCTATTCTGATCTTGCCCCCCTGAACCCTCCTTTCTGCAAAGAATGCAGCGTCGAATCAGACGTCGTCCTGGCCTGGCCCATGTGTCGTCTGAAGCATCCCATTTCATCAATCATCAGCCACACGCAAGGGCATCATCCACCAGGAGAAGGCGCAGGTTCTTCGTTCGGAGGGGAAATTCCTTCCAGAGCCAGTGGACAGGCGCATCAGAGTCCCATTCGATGTGAGATTGCACATCTGCTCCAGCTTCGGCTGCAGCGTTCCGGCCCATGTGCTGAGGGTCACGAAAATCCATTGGTGTACCGTACGCGTCGGCATTTCCACGGAAGACTTGCTTGATATCTTGACGTAAGAGACTTTATAGCAAGCCGCTTTCCGTCGGCAACCCATTTAGAACTCCACCCAGGAAACGCAGTGGTCCAAGGGGGAATGAGAGGCATTGCCAGAATTCCCACATGTGCCGAAGCGAGTCTGATTGGGATGCTGACCTAGTATAGACGTGGCAAGCCACTGACCATCGATGATTGATTTCATGCCATACTAGGGGAATGCTGCGGTCTTCCGAGAGAATGAGCGAGGGCATCGAGAGAACTCGCGTATGTGCCAAAGTGACTCTGGTTGAGGTTTTGAGCTGGCAAACGCCGTGGCAGGCAGGCCACTTCCCGCGGGCAACCGATCTTCGACCACATTGGGCCAACGCTGCCTTCCTACAGGAAGATGAAAGGCATTGACAGAATTCGTGTGCGGTAAAGTGGATCTGGTTGAGGTTCTGAGTTGACGGAGGTTGTGGCAAGCCAAGCCGCATCGACGAAGCGCAGTCAGGCTGGTTTGAATATTATCGCGGTTGTCCAGGAGCATTGGAGGCATTCGGATACGTGCCCGCGTGAGTATGGTTGATGTTCTGAGTGGACAGATCGGCGGACTAGCCACTAGCCACCGCCAAGCTGAAGTCGAGGTGATCAGACGGATGCTGCGGTACAACAGGGTGATGAAAGACGGTATGAGGGGCGGAAATCGTGCCGATATAAGTCTGGTTGGCGTTCTAAGCCGATAGATCGCTTGACAAGCCAGGTCGAGGCCCATTGGGAAAACTCTGGGGAGCACCAGGAGGATGGAAAACAGCACAGACGTTCGCGTTCGGGCCGATGTAATTGTGAATCGACAGGCTCTCTGGAAAGCCATGTCCATACCCGTTTGGAAGGGTTTGCAGTTCTCCACGATGAGAAACAGTATCGGAAGGATTTGGATACACGACAACGCCAGTCTGGTTGAGTTCGGTCGGGCCAGGGCCCATTGGTGTATGAGTTCCAAAAGCGTTGGAAAGACGCGCTAGATTGCTAGAAGGGCGCGCATGATTGCATGGAACTGCATGCATGCTGATATCCTGGTTGGTTCCTTGAGCTAAGTGATCCCGAGGCAGGCTGTCGGTCATGTTGTGGTCAACCGGCCTTGAGGCAACTGGCCCTAGAGCAAGTCGCCGTGGAACAAATCGCCTCACTTCTCGACGACGGCGCCTGTTTCCACATATCCTTGCACCTTTCTCGGTCATAGTCTCATTCTCATGGCATTGAATGCGGCGATCTCTGCGGCGGTTTGATCGAAAGCCTGGAGTGTGATACTTGCAATCGGGGAAAGAGCACTTTCAGAGTACTGGAGTGTGTTGCAGCATGTGCCTGGCCAACTCAGAGATGTTGTCGTGCTCTTCGCCGCAGGTTTCACAAACTAGGTCGCTGGAGCCGTATCAACCCTCCTATTTCCGAGATCAATCTTGCTACGGCTTTGCGTTTCGAAGCTGCCAATATCTCCGGCCCATGAGAGGGACGTGATGATGAGAGAGCATCCCTTTTGTGACCACCAAATTCACGGCCAGACTTAAGACCCACTCCTGCGATTCTCCACCGCCAATCGGTGCCTGTTGTTCCGCAAGTGTACCTCAAAATCGTCCACGACTCGTCCAGGCTGCGCTGTGTACAACTTACCCGGACAGTCGTTGCATCGGATTCGAGGTAAGTACTGTAACTTTAGACCAGGTGGTGCGGTGTCGCCAGGTTGTAACTGCTGGCGACTGATCTCCCCCGTCTCAGGATTGACTGGATAGGGCTTCATCACGGGCTCAAATTTGTCGTCAGGATGTCGCTCCCGCAGTGTGTCTATGGCCTGTTGGAGCCACGGTGGTGGCGGCGGCTAGTGATTCGGTATATGTCAGCATCTCATAGTGGCGACAAAGTAGATGAAAATCATGACTTACAGCGTCATCGGCTGGATTAGGCCAACGAGAGAATTCAGCCGCGCCTCGAGAGTCGTACTGGATGTCGGGTTGCCGTGATGTGGAGCCTGCACGCGAATGGCTTCCATTGGGCTGAGGTGTTCCCCGAGGCTGGGGAAGCGGCCGAGGTGTCATCGACGGTGTGCTCGTGGCTCCTCTGGTCGGCGTTCCTACGCTCAGATTCGCGTTGGCTGGAGCGGGCTGTGATGCATAGCCAGACAATGGAAACTGGCTAGCTCGCTTCTTGGAGCTATATTCGTCCCACCACGCCTTGAACTTTGCTTTGGAGATTCTGAGCTTGACGATCTTTGTCTCGTTGTCGTCCATGACGCTTTCCTCACGCAAAGCACTCTTTCGCGTGGACGCTCGGGGCTCGATTGCTGGCGCTGAGAGCAGTTGTGAGTCGGGAGTTTGGGATCGGTTATAACCCGCGCGCATGTTAGCTTGAGCGGCGGCGGCGGCGCCACGCATGCCGCGTGTTCTTGCAGTACCACCGGTGTTCACATTGTTCATGACCGCTGAAGGCGCCGGAGAGTCTGCACCAGACTCTTCGCTCTCGAGGTCGTCCGAGTCAGCGTCTGCATCCGTACGGCCTCGTCGGGCACTTCTGCCACCACGACGAGTCTTGGGTATTCCTGTTGTTTCAAATGTTTCTACCGCACCAGGAATGACGGAGTGTACGATCAAGGAACGCACAGTCCGTTGCCTGTCCTTCAGATCTGGAAGCGCTGGGCCTCCTCGCCTGTTCAGCTGTCGTTTAGCCGCTCTGTGTTCGCGCATCATGGAAGTTTCAGTTCTCTCCAGTTCTGCCTCGCTCATCTCATACATGTATGGAGTCCAGTCTTTCTGAGCTGCAGCTGGCCGGAAAGCGCTGTGGATTGGTGCCGGGAGGAAACTATCTCTCACATCGGGGTCGTCCACGGGTCGTCCATCAAAGGCATGGTTTGTCAAATATAAGCTCTTGGTGTAAAGTTGACTCTGTTCCCGTATTGAATGGGCAATGGCAGTGGTAAACTCGCCGCTGAGTGCATTCTCCCAAGCCATCTGCCGGGCAAACTCCTCTGGCGAATTCAAAGCATTGCTGATGTCCCATTCAAATTGATCGATAAGTGTTATCCGGCCAATCGTGATGTTCAATTTGATCATGATCCGCATCTCCTCGTCCTTGTGTTCAGAGTAGGGCTTTCCAGGCTCCAAGGGTCCGTCTTCAACAATGATGTGGGGGTAGAAGTTTTGTATCTGGTCCTGCATTTCGACCTTGATCTGGCGGCTGACCTCCGGAATGGCCTCGGGTGGAAGCTTGAGATCTTCCACCAAGTAATCGGTAAAGACATCCTGCGAAATGACCTTCTCATGCAGATTCCACGTGAAGGTATCGCGCAGTCTTAGCTTGTCCAATTCGATGTCCAGTCTTACGGGTACCAACTCTTCGTGCTGTTCCGCTTGTTGCGCGTTGTCCTTCCGATTGACATGAATTCGCTTGTTTCTCCTACCCTTCGGCGGACCTTGATTCGAGCTGTAGACAATCTGGCTGCGCGCATTGGTTATACCGTTGCCGTAACCCATAAATCCATAGCCAAATATCGATCCAGGATCCTGCTTCCTACGCAAAGCCACCTGAGTAATGTGGAATTCCTTCTCCATTTCCTTGCTCTTGACCAGATCGCGAGAGCGTTCAGCTTGGTCATTCATAGCTGCCGCGTGTAACATGTCGCGCTGCATGTAGCGATCCAGGAGAATCTCGTTGTGTAATAATGGCCGCGACTCGCTCGCGCCTTCGCTTTTAGCATTGGCCTGGCTGGCAGGAAGTTGCGTGCCATCCCGCGATCGCTTGCGACTGAGTTGCGGCGTGCCATTGGGTTGCGCGGGTCCATTCGAGATGCTTGATTGACGCGCCGGGCCAGGCGACTCGCCGGCGTTCCAACCCGCCGCGGCCATGGTCTCCTTGGCCTTCAGCTTCCCTTCTCGGATCGCGTCCTGTCCATCGGTATGTGAGCCCTGCTGTTGGTTCATCGCGTGTGCGATGTCGCTATCGGGTGTCTGGACTGCGCCGGATGCGCTCGAGTTCTGCCATGGGGAGTGGGTGGAGGAGGGCTGCGGAGTACTCATGCTGGCGATAGGCGCGGTGGTGAGGGGAGGGGTGAGATGGCAGTGAGGTCGCGCGCAGGTCTAGCATCAAAATACTCTGGGCATCTATCAGTATGGATCCGAGCAGAGACACATGCGCTCGCCATGATGATGTGAAGGTGAGGTTACACGGCTCTGGCCGCCGTAGAGAGCAGCGCAGCGAAGAGCGCGCGCGCGTGTGTGTATGTGATGGGGGAGGGAGCGGCGGTGTTGGAGGACGGGGAGGGAGAGGGGGAGGGAGAGGGCGGTGAGGCAGGAATGGTCAGAGGAGTCGGCATACCAGTTCATGGGGATGGATAGGCGCGCCTTTGTGAGGCCCAAACCTTTATGATTAGTCGTGCTGCTGGGTGGTAACGGAGCGGAGGTCTTCGCGCTCAGTGCCGGGGGAGACAAGACGAAACAAGCGACAAGAGACGTCGGCAGCTGCCCACCCGCCGCCCGCTTCCTTCCTCCGCCTCGCACCAAAACTCCGCTGGTTGAGCATTAAACACCATTCGGTTCATGCACATCGACATGCACACGCACATCCACGTCTCACTCGCTCGGAATACCATACCCTCATACACGCTCTGACACAAGCAGACGACGAGTCTTATTGGATGCCGGTTAGCTCCGTGGACGTGGAATGGATGTAATCCCGTCCGTACTAATCGGGCACGCAAGATCTGGCGCTAATCCTGTACCTACTACTCCAACGATATCGACCGCACGTGGACCGGGGTTGCCGTATTTCTCCCGCCAACACTTGCCGCAGCAAGAGAGTCTCTGGTTTCGTCTCTGCCGGCCTCGTCTCCGTTGTTCGCTCCGTCTTGCTCCTCCTCTCCATTTGAGAGTTGCCTTGTTGCCTTAGCGGCCAAATGAGGGCTTGGCGTCACGTGTGCATCCGTCACCGTCATGCGCATCGGCATCCCGGCATGCGCAACATCGCTCGTTCAACTAAGGTACGACGGCATACAGGAGAACTTGATCCTCGATCAGGCCTGCACAGATCCCTTCTCACCGCAGAGGCATTCAACCCCCACCACTCAATCGATCGAATCTATCATTCACAACCATTTCCCATAGCACTGGCTGTCCTCGGGATGATACAGCCCATAGACCTCCCTCCTGACATACCCATTCTTCTCATAAAACCTCTTCGCCGGCTCGAGAGTATGCAGAGTCTCCACCGCAACATACTGACACCCGAGTTCAGTCTTTGCGATCTCCTCGACGACTTGAAGTAATTTCCGGGCAGCTCCCGTGCCCTGATGCTCACGGAGGACGACCATGCGTTTGATTTCGCCCAGCTTCACTCCTGTGGGGAGGTTCTTCGCTCTCGGATCGTCTGGTACCAGAGGGTTAATGGTGACGGATCCGATCTGATCGTGGTCGGCCGTCTCGGCAACGAGAACTATCGCGTCGTCTGAAAAGACCGCTCTCGGTCGATCGTTGGTGCTGTGGTTGAAAGGCTCCGCCAGATCGTGAAGGTGTTTCCGGAACCTTTGAGCTTCATCGCCCTGCGGGTCGACTCGTCGAATGTTGACTTCCATGGGGATCTGCAGATCGCTGGAAAAGTTGGACAGCAGATGAGAAGTCTGTAGCTCTATTGGCAGTACAAACGACATTTCAGCTGAGACGGGTGAGTCGCACAATTACATAAGCCTGCATCCTGCTAGGAAGCGAGTGCGGGTATATTTCCTAATTGTCTTTTAGAAGCCCTTCTGTCTCCCGCAACAGAGGGTTTCTTCTGTCGTCTGATGTCCATACATCTAGTCAGCTTGTCTGCAATCCGACCCCATCCTTTTTGTGCCCCCTAATAAACTCGACCGGTGCCGTGTAGTGTCGTCGACCGTAGACAACGTAAAAGACAATCGAAACGATAATCACGCCAACCCACACGAGCGGTGCCCAATTCGCAGAGCTCAAATCCACCGGCAACGTGGTGGGAAAGCAGCTGAAAACAAGAATGAAAGCCGAATAGAGAAAAGCAAAAGCGTTAATCACCAGACCGGAGCGTCCCAGACTCCAGCGTGCGTAGGGCAGTTCCTCGCCTTTGAGGCGTTTGAGGAGCACGCACCCGATCGAGATCATGTACGTGCTCAGGAGGCCGAGCAGCGATAGCGAGACAACGATATTGAAGCCCAGCGTCGAGCCGAAGTTGATGCAGCTGAGTAGCGCGACGGCCACGGAGACTATGTAGACTGAGTTGGAGGGAACGTCCCGTTTGTGATCCATCTTGCTCATGGTTTTGGAGAAGGGCCTGCGAGGAAGAGTTAGCGTGTGTGGTCTGCGGGTGCACTGCGCAACTTACAGGCCCCTATCCCTTGCGAACGCAAATACTTCTCGCGCACAGGTCGTTAATGCGGTGATGTTGCCAGCATAGATCAGCAGGAAGAGGATCACGTTGAGAGCAATCGAAAGTCCGGGTTTGCCCGTGTTATTGAAGAGAAGCAGATACGGCGCGTCGGACTTGAGCTGCGCATGGGGGTCAGTACATCTGTGACGATAGATGCCACAATGGTCACTTACTACTCCATCCAGAGGCCCAATGCAGAAGAGCATCGTGATCAACATGACAATTCCGAGGCCAACGTTGCCCAGGTAAGACCACCACATGCATCGCGGGACCACCAGCGAGGCATTCTCCACCTCCTCCGAGATATGAACGACGGAATCGGATCCCAGGTTGCAGTACATGACGTAGACTTGCGAGATCAAATAGGCGGTGCCGATGTTGCTGTACCCCGAATGGTTCTGGAAGTCGACAAAGACTTCGCGTGCGCTGTTCTTGGGACAAAGTACCAAGAGTGGAATCATAACCGCGAAGAAACCCAGCAGGTGGCCGCCGAGAAACACTTTCTCTAGTAGGGGCAAGACCGGTGCACCCGACGTGTTGAAGAAGATTGTTATGATCGTAAAAGCCCACATGATCAATGTGTACTGCCATTGGGTGAAAGCGAAATCCGGGTATGTCACCTCTATCATGGCTTGGATCTGTGTCGTCGTCACGAAGGTGGAGCTTGCGACACTGGCCAGCCATCCAAGCGTCGACATCCATCCTGAGGCGTAGGACAGAACTAGACAACAGATCAGCGAGGTCCCTGGCGTCACAATCAGTTCAACAAACCTCTCTGGTATTTTGGCGGTCCAAATTCGGACACCCAGTGATATTGCCCTTCCATCTGGTCAGCCCCAAAATTTCTCGCAGCTAGACTTTCAATCCGTACCTCCCGCCGTGGGCGACATGGATTCCATCTCCGCCAGACTCGCAACAATACTGGCATAGCATATCACTGTCACCACGAAGCACCAGAACAGACCTGCATATCCGCCGTCCGAAAAGCCCACAGAGAGCGATACTAGCACAAACTCCCAGGTGGCCATGTATACAGACACGAACCCAAGAGCGCTGGCGAAGGAGAAATTGCGTTTGAACTCCTGCGACAGTGTAAGTTGGCCGCTCGTCATCACCAGAAGTTGCACCACCGACTGACTTGTTTCTTGCCCAAACGAGCCATGTCGCGAGCGTCGTGGTCGAGATTGCCCCAGCCATTGTTCACGCCATCGAGGTCTTGTTCATGTGCCGGGAGAGCATTCTTATTGGTGTCAACTTCGCGCCTGGAATTGCTGGATGTCTCCGATGTCCACCCTGCTGGCCCCTTGAGTTCGATCGCCATCGCGCTGGACCAACTGAAAAGAGAGGTGGAGGTACCACGTAGGAGACGAAGATACACGTCTGTATTTCCAGTGAAAAGTGAGAGGAACGCTGTAGCAAGGGCGCCCGCTCCTTCCCGCCATCGGCGCGGGTCTGCCGGCCTGCTGCCGGCCAGCCATATCTGTGGGAGAGATTCGCTTCAAGCCATCTACTAGCCCGCGTGGCAGTCGCGCTGCATGCGACGATCTGGAACCTTTCATGCAAGGGAACAATGGAAAGCTGCAGTGTTGAGAAAGGCGTTGGCCTCACAGATACCCATCGGCATGTGATTGGCCGAGGTGTGTGGAGAGGTACGCACAGTGGACCAGGGTGGCAAACCTCACTCGCTTCGGTATCACGGCTGCGCGATGCGAAGAGCCATTACTGCGGCCAAGTATCGTAGACGCGCAGCCCTACAGAGCAGCCCGAGTAGCACATGTGAGAAGTAGAACCGAAACCTGTCGTGACATTGTGCAGATGCGGTATGTCTGTGTTTCGCTACCTTGAAGACGGTCATCTTACAGGATCGGGTCGAGTCTCATCGATATGCTCTTAAAGTCCAGGTCTGGAAGAGTAGGAGTACCTCTTGATGCCGATGATTCCCTAGCCACTCTTGCAGCTTCTTGTAGCGTGTATAGAGCTTTACCTCCCGTGCTTGATCGAGGAAACACGTAGTACTTAGACTCCACCCTACGTCCTTGGCAAGTAAACGCAACCTACCTAGAACCCCGTCCGGAGCTGAAGCTGTCCTGGATAATCTTCTAGTGCGCTCAAATGCTACTATCGCTTCCGACAATAATTAAGATAACGCGTATATCACTCCCTCCGCAAGGCGTGATACAGTTTCGAATTGCTGCATAGTGAATCCGAAAGTTGCAGAATACCGGCGGGGAGATGTTCGTCGATTAATCCCTTCTCATCATCGAAGTCCAACCGAAAGCAGAGCGTTCTAAGCTTGTCACTTTTGCCCGGTTGACCCGAGAGAAGCTGGCACAGTAACCACTGGTCAATCTCATTGGATGGCGTTTGCAGGCTTGCAGCCGGATGTCGATCGTGAGGTGCCGGATTTTTGGGACCATTGAAGTTTGCCACGGGTCTTTCAGATCAGAAAGGCTGTGATGATGGTCTAATGACGACTCCGTAAGCCATAGTGAACTATTGGCAGCTCCGGCGGCAAGTGACCTTAATGTAGATCCATCGTGCCAACATTCTGGCAAAGGCAGATGAGAGGTACAGCTAAATTTGCTCCGTAGCCCGAGGGTGAATGAATGGTTGGTAAGGAGAGAATGTTTTCGGTTTCTTCATTGATCTGCTTGCACACCCGCAACACCTCAAGCCAGCCTCCCTAACAAGTTAAGCATACGGCACGCCACGATGGACCATTCGCCGTCTTGTATCGCATGACCGCGCTGCTAGGACCAGAAAGGCGTAGACACGATTTCAAGTTTCCTCCGGTAGCTCGAGGAAGCGCGGAAACGTGCTCGCCTGGTCCACCTCACACAGCACCTTCGATAGCTGGAGTCGATTGGACCTGGGTTGTGCTTCGGCATCTGTTCGACTGCAGGTGGACTTTCCAAGCCCTTCTCGGGAGCACCTTGCATAGTGCAAGGCGTAGTCTGGTCTTGTCATGTCAAATTTGTAGCAGTCGAGCGGATTCTCGAGGATCTGTCAGTATATGCAGTCCGACCGTGCATATCAATGTGACGTATATAATCTTTTGGAGCTGGCTGTTGTTTCTACCATGCTAACGGATGGGAAAATGTGCATTGTAGCTTGTAATGCGAACTCAGCCGACCCAACATTCACAAAACAGCGAATGAAAGGTGGTGGTGGCTTTGTTGTTTACACAGGAAGAGCGTCCAGGAGCATTCCCGACGCGAACCGCGAGAAAAGCGTGAAAGGCGATGGGAGTTGACTGCAATGCGAGTGAGAATGCGATTTCCAGATGGAAGAAGTCATCATGGACGCGCACGGGCCACATGACAACGGCTGTCTTGCAATTGGCTGAGCAGCGTTGCGCATTCAATGGCAACGTGAAGCAGGCCTTCTTCTTCTACACCACAACTATCAACACCACAATGGCCTCCAAATTTGCGCCTTGGGCCTTTCGAAGCGGCGCAAGAGCGCTGCGCGCCCCAATACAGCAGCAGCGGCGCTCATTCCAGGTGTCGAGTGCGTCTCGGAGCGCCTCCCTCATGGTGGTATGCTGTCATCCATTCGACCGCCCTACTCTCGCGGATACCTAACCACAGCCATCTAGCACCGCGATACACCAGAGAACAACCCGTCGATTCCTTTCAAGTTCAACGCCCAGAATGAGGAGCTTATCAAGGAAGTCCTCTCGCGATACCCGAGCCAGTACAAGAAGGCGGCCGTCATGCCCCTGCTGGACCTGGGCCAGCGCCAACATGGCTTTACAAGCATCAGTGTCATGAATGAGGTCGCGAGGATATTGGAAATGCCTCCAATGAGAGTATACGAGGTGGCTACGTTCTACACCATGTACAACCGGAACCCAGTGGGAAGATTCCACGTCCAGTGCTGTACGACGGTATGATGATCGCCTGGGTAGCGCGCTTGGAGTGGAAATGCTGACTTCACTAGACACCTTGCCAACTGCGCGGTAGTGATGGCATTATGAAGGCAATCGAAGAGCATCTTGGCATCCATCACGGCGAGACAACGCCAGACAACATCTTCACATTCACCGAAGTTGAATGCCTCGGCGCCTGCGCCAATGCACCGATGGTTCAGATCAACGATGACTATTACGAGGACTTGACGCCTGAGACTACCAAGGAGCTTCTCACTGCACTCAAAGAGGCCGCTGAAAAGACCGGCGCAAGCGGATGGGCACCAGGCCTGGTCGGCGATAGCGGAAAAGAGCAGGTCTCCGGACAACCGACTGGCAAGGAAGTTAAGTTGGGCGGAGAAGGATACTCGGCGCAAGGCGTAAAGATTCCCGCACCAGGCCCTCTGAGCAAGCGCATCTCTTGCGAACCGGCAGCTGGCCAGACGACATTGATGGGAGACCTGCCTACACCGGAACAGACGCTGAGGAAAGACGGAGCACTATGATGGCACGTGTACATATGTAAAATAAAGCCTCACAGTACCCGATTCAAGGACAAGGGACCTGCTAGGACCACGCGAGCACTGCAAAACAATGGTAGGTCTAGGCCTGTGGCTGGAAGAATGAGCTCCGTGGCGTACACGTGATTCTGAAGCACAGCACGGCATCCAACCCGATATTACAGTAGGAGGAAGAGGGGAGCTTAGTGGTTTGATGGTGCGCCGAGTTCTTGATGCATCTAAACCTTCATCAGTGCCATTTGTCGATCCTCAATGTTGTGAAACGCCCACGTTTGGGGGAAGAACGCCACATGTCGGGGCCGAGCCTGTGCACCAGTCTCATCTTCAGCACGAATCAGAGAGACGGCGCTTTGGGAGATGTACCTACTGCACATTCCGGCCCTCTCACCTTCTGTGTATTGCTCACTTCATCATTCCAGCAGCAGTGCAGACTTCATCAGCGTGTGCCTTTGACAGGTACCATCTCATCATCATCACATTTGTTCTTTCCTCAGGCCTTGAGCTGGTTCTTCACTCTTTCCTATTTACCGACGTTCGTTACAACACACTCGTTTCCATCCTTAAAGCAAACAACCGGACAACACAACCACTGCACCTGACCTTCGAACTCTAACACTCGCTACATCCGAGATGCAGTCTTTCGAGATCCTACTCTTGGCCTTGACGGCTCTATCAGCTAGCGTTTCCGCTGCTGCCATCCCCATTACCTGGACGCAACAAAATGGTCAGCCTCGTCACCCGAGTTTCTAGAGATCTGCAAACATTAACATATGCGAGCAGCTGCGTTCAACGACGTCTCGACAAATCCTCAGTACCAGGCGCTGAAGCGCAGCCAGTCTCTCTCCTTCGGTTGGCAGCTCTCAGGAGCAGCACTCAATAGCAACGAGGTCGATGGATTGTGCAACACCCTCAGCGATGGGAAGTGCGACAAATGGGTCGAGATGGGTCTTGACCTCGCAAGCCTCCAAGGTACGTACCAATTCATGGCTAGCAGTGACCCTATACTTCGTATTTGTTGACATGTGACAGGACCAATCTGCAACTCCACCCACACTCACCTCAACGCCACCGATGCTTTCCCCAAGGTCGCCGACGCGAACAGTCAAGCCTTCAGCGTCGCCCTCATGAATGCCTTCCCAGCGAACAACAAGGCGGTGCGGTCCTACCTCTGCGACAATCTCCGCTACAAAGCCCTCGACAACTTCTTCCTCAACGCCAATGTCATAATCGACGCCACTTGCACCGCTTCCAACACCGCCATCCACCCTGAGCCCTTCTCTGCCGTCGGCCCGCCGCCCACACAAGCAGCCATCGACGCCTACCAAAACGCCCGCAGCGTTCTCTATGCCTGGGAATACGCCAGCCAAGCGGAAAGCTCCAGTCAACTGAACCAATACTGCGCCCACGCACCCGACTACCAATCCAACTGGCAAGCTCTCCAACTCAACGCCACACAGGTCCAAGAGACTCTCTGTTCTTTCCAGCAGCCCATCTCCGCAGAAGAAGGCAGTGCCGCGATGAGACAATGGACCAGTGTGGCTTTCATCGTTGCTCTGGAAAACATCAGCAACGTCAACATGTGGCTCGGATGGCTCTGTAGCCAACTCGACAGCGAGGGCATGGATTCCGTCGGGCTGGATGGTTCTCTGGTCAAGCAGAGTGTTTGCAACGATTCCGCTAGGAACTAGCCTGCCACAGCTCTGGGAGGAACGGAGTTTCTTTGATTCAGCAGCGTGGCATTTTTCTTGTCTTCATCATTATGAGAGCCGATTGGGTTGGTTGGACTCACAGCACGAGCTACTTCTTGTCTCTTTTTACTCATGACTTGACGGACGGCTTTCCGAGACGAAACGAGTACAGTCTGGTACATAGACAATGACAATGTTAAAAGTCTAAAATGGCCTGGCCTGAGTACAGACCTCGATCATGTCAAAAGCCAAGGATACAGAGCACACATGAGGTGCAGTTCTGCGGGGGCACGGACTACGGGGGGGTCATCAACCCTTGTCCCCTTCATTCGAGTGACTGACTCGTTCGAGGCGACCAGACCTCACTCCAAACATTGAGAGTTTGGATAGTGTCACGGATAGGAAAGAGAGGAGGAGCAAAGCTCAGAAATTGTGGCATTCGCTCGCATTCTTCGCATCTCAGTTCCCATTTCTACAATGTTGTAGTCTTATCATGTACACGATGGGGTATCTCCCTTGTAAAATGCCCGGACCCGTCCTTCCAACGCCAGGCTAATGCTCGTCGTAACATCATTTGCGCTTCCAAAAGCGTCTGCCCACCTGTCTGCAGCGGCTTCATCAGATTATTAAGCGACGTACATCTGGTCCTCGTCGCTGCCGGGCGCAGACTCCTCTTCCTCTTCCTCTTTCTCTTCCTCCACTGCGAGCCAAGGGTGTCGCAGAGCAAGCTCTGCCGTGATACGCTTGTCCGGGTCGAGTTCTAGACAGCACTTCATGAAGTCGATGGCTTCTCGTTCCTCATCGCTGATGCCACCATCTCCCTCTCTCTTGTTGCGACTAGTGCACCACAGAATGATCTTCTCCCAGGAATGGCCGCCGTCGGAGATGGTGGGGATGTTGGTGTGCATGACTTGGCCGTGCAGCATGGCGACGTCTTTCATTCTCTTCTTGCCGAAGATGGTGCATAGCTCGATGAAAGCGTCGATATCGTCCGCGGAGTGGAAGAAGGGGAAGCGCTTGGACAAGAAGGTGAGCAGGATCACGCCGCAGCTCCACACGTCTAGTTGACAACTTTGAGCGGTGCACTTGAGGAGGACCTCTGGGGCCCGGAAGCCACGAGTTCCTGCTCTGTTGGCACGGCGAGAGGCGCGCGGATCGTCTTTAGGGTGCGATGGTTGTGGGAGTGGTTGGCCGGAGTTGTGGTGTGCAAGTTTGGTCGCGTGCCAGACAGAATTGTTGACGCGTCTCTGTCTCTCGCCTGATTCGAGTTCGCAATTGCACTTCTGGTAGTCGGTTCCTTCTCGCTCTGCCAAACCAAAGTCCACGAGAACTCCGCGTCGTTGGGCGGGAGAGTAGAGGAAGTTGGTGGGCTTGATATCCCGGTGGATAATCTCTGCCTCATGCACCGATGCCACCGCAGTGAAGAGGCTGTGGAAATAGATGCGCATCTCCTCGAAGGTGAATTCGCGAAAGTAGTCCCGAAAGTCTTTGTGCTGGAAGAAAGGCAGGATGGCGATGACTTGGTCCTGATGACGGAATGCTGTGATGAGCGGGCAGACGTTGGGTGAGTCTTTCAGGTCGTGAAGCAGTTCCAGCTCATTGAGGATTCGGTTCGGCGAGGAGGTCACGTAGATCTTCTTAATTGCCACATATTTGGGCTTGTGCTGTGTGGTCGGCTGTTTGGAGGAGGTTATGTTTTCGAGATTCTCCTTTTCGGCGTCTGGGTCCCAGTTGTTGACATATCGATCGTACAGCAGGTCCTCGGCTTTGTAGACGGTGGAGAAGGTACCCTCCCCAATGCGGTTGATGAGACGGTACCGCGAGCCGATGTTTCTGAAGGTTTGCTCGAAACTTTCCATGTCGTCCAGGACGCCTTCGTCGACTTCCTCGGCCTCCTCGTCGGAGACTGTGCCACCGCTCTCCTCCAGCGGACCTCTGCTCTCGTCCATCTCGGAAGTCTCGTCCTCGGTGCTCTCGCCGCCGTGGATGCGGTCAGGCTCGTCCTCGTGCACGACGACCTGCTCGAGTGCTCTCCTCCCCACCGTCGCCATGTTTGCGGGTGGAGTGAAGCGCAATTCTAGATCAGGCCGGGAGTATTACCTCAGCCACCGAGACAGCAGTCACACTCATGGATAAGAATACAAAGGCAACAGCTTGTGCAGTGCAGAGGGAAAGTTCGACATTGAAGGCTAAGGTGTTGCACGCGGGCAGGCGCGACGCGCTAAGCCCGGAACGGCAACACCACAACAGAGGAAAGTGCGCCTAACAACACTCGTCAACAATCTCCGCGACACACGCCCGATCCTGGATCCTACCAACATCTTCGCGCTGCATTGCGCATATCTGTCGCCATGATGAGCGACTTCAATATCAGCGACGCCCTTACGGCGTATCTCGACGATCCACACGCGATCCCGACTCCAGACGCAGACCAGGCGCTCGTCGACTGCGAAAACGACCCCGACGCCTTCTCGCCAGGCCTCGTCAACAGCGTACTCAATGCAATAGTCGATGCGATTGGAGAGAATCCTCAGGCGATTCTCCAAGCAAGCCACCTGGACAGCTTGCAGTTTCTGCTCAAGTGCGTGCCCGGACGACCCCCCGAACAGCACTCTGCTGTGCAAACAGAGAACCGCCATTCTAACAGTGAGCTTTTTGCTCTTTCTAGACAAGCCTCCTTCCTCCCGACCGCATCGCTCGGGAAAGTCTTCGATCTCGTAATTAGTGGTCTGGGTGCGGAGGCAGAGATTGTGCACCATGAGGAACACGAGGGCGAGACGGAGATCGCGCAGCACAAGCAAATACTGGAAATTTTCGCTTTCCTCCTGCAATGGTGCATTTCGGCAGTAGAAGCCAAGAGCGCGGAGAGGCCTGCTGCGCCTGCGAGAGGAAAGGGTGCAAAGAGCAAGGCTGGACAGAAGGATGGCAACTGGGACCCTTCCGGCCAGTTGCAGACCGCACTGGATACCATGGCTAAGGTCATGAAGCTGAAGCTCTCCAGGATCTTTGTGACGACAAGCGAGCGGGACACATTTATCGGGCTGTTCACAAGACCGACCTATCACATTCTCGAGAGCGAGACGAGAGTCAAGAGCGCAGCGATTCGAATGCACGCTTTCAAAGTCCTGTGTGTCGCCATAAAACATCACGGGCACGCCTATGGTGCGCAGACTAGCATCATCCAGAACTTGACCTACTTCGAGCACCTCGCGGAACCGATGGCTGAGTTCCTCCAGATTTTGGCTGAGCAATACGATTACGCGCAGCTTGCAGAGGAGGTCATGAAGGAGCTATCAAACAAGGAGTTCAGTGCTAATGACACCAAGGGGCCCAAATCCGTCTCAACTTTTGTTGCACGTCTCTCCGAACTGATTCCGCGGGTCGTGCAGAGACAAATCACATACCTGGCCAAGCTTTTGGAGAGTGAGAACTACACTCTTCGCTGCGCAATCATCGAAGTCTGCGGCAACTTGATCTCTATGCTGTCAAAATTGGAGGAGAGCGAGCGTGGAGAACAGACCAAGGGCCAAATCAATGCGTTCTTCGATGTCCTGCAGGAACGATTTCTGGATGTCAATCCCTACTGTCGATGCAGAGCCATTCAGGTCTACGCCAAGCTGTGCGATTTGGACACTAAATACCCTAAGCAGAGGCTGAGGGCTACTGAACTGGCAGCCCAGAGCCTGGAGGACAAGTCGTCCAATGTGAGACGAAACGCTATCAAACTCCTTGCGAAACTCATCGGCACTCATCCATTTGCTTTGATGCACGGGGGCCAGCTGAGCCATGAACAGTGGAGCGAGAGGTTAGAAGCATGCGAAAACGAGATTGCCAAGTTGAAGCCTCCCGCTGGAACTCCTGGCCTGGGCGAGCGGGCAGAGAACGAGCAGACCGTCGACGCGAGTCTGCTGAATGAGCCGACGCAAGTGGAGAGCAGCAACAAGGACCCGCTCAGTGAAGAAGAGAAGATGGCTGCTCTCGAGAAAGCCCAAGAGCAGGCTGCGACTGCTGAAGCCATTGAGAAGCTCAATCTGACCCGTCGCTATTATGTCGAGGCGCTCCGCTTCATCGAGACACTACACGAAGCATCGCCTCATGTCACACAGCTTCTCTCGTCGAAGAACAAGAGTGAGGTGATTGAGGCCATGGATTTCTTTGTCACGGCAGATGCATACGATCTCGAGACGGCAAGAATTGGCATCCGGCGCATGCTGCGTCTGATCTGGACCAAAGGGAATAGCGACGAAGGCAAAGGTGTCCAGACGCATCTGATCGAGGCATACAAAGGCTTGTTTTTCACGGCACCAGGCAACTTCAACGCGAACGATGCTGCGAACTATGTCGCTAGGAACATGATCAGCTTGACATTTGGCTCCAGTCCAGCTGAACTCACCAGTCTGGAGCAATTGCTTGCAACTATGATGAAGGAGAAGTTCATCAACGACCTGGTCATTCAAAAGCTTTGGCAAGTGTATGGTGTCCAGAAGAAGGAGATATCCAAGTCGCAGCGTCGGGGAGCGATCATCGTTCTGGGCATGTTGGCATTAGCTGATCCAGATATCGTCGTAAAGGAGATGGAGACTTGTCTTCGAATCGGTCTTGGTGGAATTGGGCGACGAGATCTGGTACTCGCTCGATACACGTGTATCGCTCTGATGCGCATGACCAACAGCAAGCCAGCGAAAGGGACAGAGAGCAAGCCCAGCACGCGACTTACCAACGATCATGTCGTGCTCATTCGTCTTGCCAGCTTGTTGGAGATTGAGAGTGAAAACCGAGATTGGTATGGTCTGGCCGAACAAGCCATTGGCGCCATCTACGCACTTTCAAAGCACCCAGACGTGCTGTGCTCCGAGATCGTTCGACGTAAGACAAAAGCTGTGTTTGCGCGGAAACCAGAGTCTGCTGCGCGGAAGAACCCAGAAGACCGCGACCCGAGCCAGATGGACAACGACGGCGATGTGGAAATGAGTGACATGCCTGAAGATGCTCCAGCGGAAGCAGAGCCTCAGCAAGAAGTCGAAGCGGCGGCATCTGATGAGCCCAGTGGCGGCACCGCGCTGGCCCTCTCGCAATTGCTCTTTGCTGTTGGTCACATTGCGCTCAAGCAGATTGTGCACCTCGAACTTTGCGAACAAGATTTCAAGCGCCGCAAAGCCGACAAGGAAAAGTCCAACCCTGGGTCGGCAAGGAAGGCGCCCGGCTCTCGACAAGTCTCTGCTGCAACGAAGAACGACAAGAAGGAGCATGAGAGTCAAGATGAGCTCGATCTCATTGCTGGAACGACAGAAGATGACTTCACGGACGCCATTGCCCACGTTCGCGAACGCGAGCTGCTTTACGGCCAGCAATCGCTTCTCGCCCACTTTGGACCTCTGGTGAAAGAGATATGCAGCAACAACACATCATATCCCAATGCGGAGCTGCAGGCGCAAGCCGCGCTCTGTTTGGCGAAGCTGATGTGTTTGAGCTCGGAATATTGCGAGGCCAATCTGGGCCTCCTGATTACGATACTGGAGCGCTCGCCGTCTTCGATCACCAGGAGCAACCTCGTGGTGGCTCTTGGAGACATGGCAGTCTGCTTCAACCACCTCATCGACGAGAACACCGACTTCCTCTACCGCCGTCTGTCTGACGCTAGCCTCCAGGTCAAGAGAACCTGCCTCATGACCTTGACCTTCCTGATACTTGCTGGGCAAGTGAAGGTGAAGGGTCAGCTGGGCGAGATGGCCAAGTGCGTGGAAGACAGCGACGAGCGGATGCGGGAGATGAGTCGGATGTTCTTCGCTGAGCTGGCGGGCAAAGACAACTCGGTGTACAACCACTTCGTCGACATGTTCAGCTTGTTGTCTGCGGACGAGGGTCTGGAGGAGGACAGTTTCAGGAAGATTATCAAATTTCTGGCAAGCTTTATTGAGAAGGTGCGTCACGTTGCTTGCATCGAGGGTGGTTATTGTACTGACAGTATACTCTACAGGACAAGCATGCCAAACAACTGGCGAGCAAACTGGCGGCCCGACTGCAGCGAGCCGAGAGCGAGCGACAGTGGAATGACGTCGCATATGCTCTCGGTCTGCTGCCGCACAAGAATGAAGATATCACCAAGATGGTGGCTGAAGGCTGTCGAGTGGTGGAAACGAATGCATGAAGTTATGAATGAACGAGGCTCATACTTGCTCATTCGTGCTCCGGGGGTGGTGCATATAGGGATCTTGCGGGCGTCGCGCTTTTCGTATAATCTGCTTCGTCGATTGAGCTCCATTATTGTTCCGGCAACAGAAGCACGTCCCATTGTCCCGGCTCATCGTGCTCCAGCTTCACGCCTGCTGACCAGGTAACGAAAGCTCGATATCGCATGGACCTTCCCAATGCGGAAATGCTGGAACTCCAATACACCACGGTCGAATGAGGGGCAAGCTTGCCGTCGCTCCCAGCCCAGAAGGCCTCGTACCGCCATGATGATGAGACGAAAATTCGATTTACGGGCAACGACCAACGAACTATGGTCTTGATAGGCCACTTCGCCACCGGCCAATTGTAACGGAAATGAGAAGTCGAGCAGAGGTGTACAGGACGATTCCATTGCTCACCACAACATCTCGTAAGGCAAGTAGATGCAGAGGAGGGACCCACATGTAAGGTAGCTTGCACCTGCACCTGCGCCGGCTCGACCTCGATCTTATCTCCTCTTCCAACAAACAGCAGATATAAATTGACCGTCCTTCCTCCTCTCCGAATTCCCCCAATCATCTCATCAATTGACATCTCTCTCAGTCACACACACAAGAATCATGGCAGCAGCAGCAGCAGACCCCATCTCCACCTCCCTGCCCACCCGCCCGGCCAACCCATCCACCATCCACCCTCTGGCCCCCATCAACCGCGACGAAATCCAAGCCGCCGTCGCACTCATCCGCGCCCAATGGCCCCCGGGACAGGATCTCCATTTCAAAGCCATCACGCTCCAGGAGCCCGCCAAAGCGGAGACCCTGCCGTACCTGGAAGCGGAATTCCACGGCCGTAGTGGTGACGGTGGCGGCGAATCCCATCATATCGATCGCAAGGTCTTTGTTACGTATTATCTCCGCAAGACGGTGAGTATATCGAGAATGAAAAATCGAAATTGAAAACGACGTGGCTGGGAGAGAGTGCTTGCTCATGTGTCTTTCTCCTCCTAGAATAAATTCCACGAGGCTGTCGTGAATCTCACACAGCAAGCGGTGGAGTACAACGTGAGGTTGGGCGCGAACCTGCACGCCCCGGGTGACGGGGAGGAGATTTCTGCCATGGAGAAGATCGCGTTGGAGGATGAAGGGGTGCAGGCTGCATTGGCCGAGTTGAAATTACCCGAGGGTGCGAAGGTGGTGGTGGATCCTTGGATTTACGGTATGTTTGGAGGATATATCCATCCAGAGGCGAGGGCTGCTTTTTTCCTTCCACATCAAGCTCACAGTTCCCCAGGCTCGGACGGTATCGACGACGATGAGAGGTTGTGGCAATGCTTCATGTACTTGCGCGACCCGCTCAACTCCGACGAGGCGGATTCGAACCACTATGCGTTCCCCTTGAGCATCTCCCCGGTCATCAGCTGCGCGGAGATGAAAGTCATTCGGATCGACCGCTTGCCCACCGGAAAGGATAACACCATCACCGCGGCCAGGCCATGGAACCCAAAGCCTGCGAACGAATACGTGCCCGAATACCAGAAACTGCGAACAGATCTGAAGCCGCTCCAAGTCGTACAGCCCGAGGGCGCCAGTTTTGTCGTCTCGGAGCAAGGGACGTCGAACGTCGTCGAATGGCAGAAATGGTCGTTCCGCGTCGGCTTCAATCAGCGCGAAGGCATGGTGCTGTATGACGTCCGGTACGAGGGCCGGAATCTGTTCTACCGTCTCGCGCTTTCGGACATGAACATCCCGTACGCGGACCCGCGGCATCCATTCCATAAGAAAGCGGCCTTCGATCTTGGAGATGCTGGGGCGGGGATTATGGCTAATGATCTGAAGCTTGGCTGTGATTGTCTGGGGTCGATTCATTATCTCTCCGCGACTCTGGCTGATGATAAGGGCAATCCCCTCGAGATGCCGAATGTCGTCTGTATCCATGAGCAAGACGGTGGGATCGGATGGAAGCATACCAATTACCGTACTGGCCGCGCAGCCGTGGTTCGCAACCGGGAACTCGTCATCCAGAGTATCATCACGGTCGCGAACTACGAATGTGAGTTCCCACCCAAGCACTATGATGATGATGAAGAAGATGAGAAAGAAGAACAACACACTAACCTGTTTCCCCCATTCTCCTGCTAGACATCATGGCTTTCATGTTCAACCAAGCCGGCGAACTCACCTACGAAGTCCGCGCCACCGGAATCCTCTCCACCCAACCCATCGACGACGACATCCAGGTCCCCTGGGGCACCATCGTCCACCCGGGCGTGCTCGCGAGCCACCACCAACACATCTTCTCCCTCCGCGTCGACCCCATGATCGACGGGCCCCGCAACCGCCTCGTGTACGACGAAGCGCACCCCATGCCCCGTTCGGATTTCAACCCTCACGGCACGGGCTACACCACTACCGAGACTCTCGTCGAAACCTCGGGAGGCTACAATATCGACTATGAAGCCAACCGAATCTTCAAGATCCAGAATGCAGGCAAGAGGAATGCCATCAATGGAAAGCCTGTCGCGTACAAGATTCACGCCCCGCCGTTTCAGAAAATGCTCTCGGACGAGGAGAGTTTTAATTTCAAGCGGGCGGAATTTGCAGATAAGAATTTGTACGTGACAAAGTACGCGGATGGGGAGCTTTATGCTGGTGGTGAGTCTCGAATCATCTTTTTTTTTTCCTCAAGAGGGGAAGCAGTGGAAGTTGTGAAACAGAAATTGACCGTGAACATCAGGTCGATACACCAATCAATCGCGAGGCGGAAGCGGAGTACGCGCATGGGCGGACCGCAAGGACAACATCGTCGACGAGGACCTCGTGGTCTTCGTGCAGTTCGGCATCAACCATGTAAGCACCGCATTCCAAAGCAAGATTCCTTGTCGTCTTTTCGGCATCCAGGCATTGCCCCTGCTGATTCAAGAGTGAATGTTCCAGATTCCACGCATTGAAGATTTCCCTGTGATGGTACGTATACCCCCAAGAACATACCTCAACGGACATTCACATCTCCGTCTTCCGACGTCTTGGCGTGCTGTCGCTGATACTTGAGGTGTTTCATTTTAGCCGTGCGAGATCATCAAAGTGGCGATGAAGCCGGTGAATTTCTTCGACAGGAATCCCGCTCTGGATGTGCCGCCGAGCACGCAGCAGTTCAACCAGAGCGTACTGCTGAGTGAGCAGCACCACCAGGGTTTTGCCGAGGGCAATGTGCAAGCTGATGGCGGCTGCTGTGCCGCCTCCGCGAAGCTATAGCCTAGCGCGGTCAGGGATGCGTGGTCTTCGAGATACGCACTAACTGCACGATACGCCAGTATACGCTCGTTCTCACATGCAGAGGAGGCATGGAACCGAAAGATTCGCCTCATTATTGCCTTGCCATGATGCTCATGCTCATCATAATTTCCAATGGAGTTTCAAGCCCAATGTCCACTGATGGAAAGCCTTGCTGTTTTGGCATTTGTAGCAGCAGTCTCTGCAGTCTGTGGCATGGCTGCAGCATGCATTAGCCCGTGTATGAGGCGGTATGATGAAGTCGGACAGCTCATCACGGGCCAGAGTGGCGAGTCTTCGGCGACGAAGAAGACACAGCCCTCGATCTGGTTGTTTTTGAAATGGCCGTCAGACTGCGGTCAAGTGGTGTGTACCTACGCACATGCTGTTGCTGCTGACTGGCGATAGTTTGTGATGGTTGCAGAGGTACAGCTGAGAAGGAGGGCGAGAAGAGTGTTCTGATGGTGGCACAGCGAGCACGGGTTGGCACGGTTAGTATGCGTGTGAGGTTGTCTCGCAAGCTCGTAAGCCACATTGCGCAGCCAGCGCAAACCTTCTCGTACTCCATCTCAGGTTCGAAGGAGTGCGGAGTCCGTGCTCGTAGGCCGTGTGCCATGCGTCTGGCCCGTGAACTTGTGGGGAGACGGATCTTGTCCTCATGAGGCAGCCCAGCACCACGCAACACATCGCTCGCGTCCCGCGGTTGAGATAATGAGAAATGGAAGCTACACGATTCGACTTTGCCAACGGAATTGAGCCCGTGGACCCTTCGGTTGGTGAATGCAGATGCTTCAATGACTCGTCTTCGGGGATTATCGTGCACAGCTCTCACACGACAGGTTGACGGTGCGGACTCGAAGTCCCATCCGCGTGGTCTCATTTGTGACTTGCGTGATGAGGCGAGACGGCGTGAGCTCCTTCGAACTATAGATATGTGTTGTCGACTTCTGAAGACGGTGGGTGAGATCGAGCCGCGTGATTGCGATTGTTAGGAAGAGGAATTGTCATCAGGTGAGAGGGCGGTGAGAGCGGTGAAAGCCATCGGAGGATATGCTAGTAAGGGCTTGCTGTAACCTGATCCGGGTCATGATGTTGAAACGCGTATGCACGCTGAATCAAGATCGAGATGGAATGAGCGCGGTGAGCAGCGCAGCGCCGCGCAGGGCTGAAGGCGATTGGCGCCATCCCGCTCTCTGCGTACCACGGCCACGACTGTCCGAACGGGACGAGTCCGGTGAGCTTGTGGGTTCGTGATGCCATACAAAGTGGTCGACGTAGCTTGTCCCTGACCGACTGTGCTTTTGGCGTCTGGAGTGTTGGCCAGCGGTGACAGAAGTTGATTGAACCGCTCCTTCCCGCCCCGGTGGACCTTGTCGGTCAGAGCAGCTGCGCAGCAGCATGCTTCAACCCTCTCCCGTGGCTTGTTGGCCATTTCCGACAATGTTGACGAGCCGGTCGAATGCACGATACTGTCTGAAGGCGTCCCGTTGGGCGATTGCTGCAGTTCGCTGCAACCATTGTTTCGTTTCCCATCTGTCTTTCGTTGTCGGGATCAATGCCGGCTTTGCAATGCCGTCTCGGACCGCCGGGCGTGGCCATGAGGAAGGGAGATGGGACGTGGTGTGGTTGTTATTCTGGAAGTCGATGCCATGAGGTGTCATTCAACCCTTGCATGTGGTCTAGTCCTGTCCTTCCCGACGCTGCTGTGCGACGTGACTACTGCACCTCCCGGCGCTGTGGAAGGATGGGAACATGGGTGCCGGGCAGGTGCTTGCCGTGTCAGTTACACCGGGAGGCATGCATGGCGAATCCTCTTGCCTCTCCTCCTCCTCCCAGACGCAGACGCAGCCAAACGCCATCAGACCAGACGGCGGCCCAGCGGTTGCGGTGCCAGGCAGGCGCTTCGAACGCGAGCCTTCTCCGCAAAGTGTATGCACGACATCAATGTCTGTCACACGAGACAGCTCGCTCCTATAGGCAGGGAGAAGGATGAGCGAGCCAATGAAGGATGGGATGGTGAGTCGAGAAGGAGAGGCGATGCCGTTGTGGGCGGGGTGTGGAAGTGTGGAAGCAGAAGCGTGGGACGATCACCTCGCAAATATACGGTGTGAATCCGTGTGACACCACAATGCTCTCCCGCACTTAGCTGGCACGCGAGGTAGAAGTACCTAGAAGTACCCAGCACAGCAGGTTCGGGAGAAGCAATATCTCGCTGGGTGCTAGTCTCGTCCCGCACCCGTACCGCGACGTACCGCAGCGTACCGCGCCGCGCCGCGCTTGGTTCATGGCCACCAACCTTCTCTGATTCGCACAGCTGGGTAGCTGAGGTGATTCTGTGTTATAACAGGTATCAGTGGTATACCTCCTGGGCG